>RJVU01051519.1:5128700-5271135 GCA_003731715.1 Anabarilius grahami | reverse complement strand
CATCAGTATTAAAACAATAAAAGACCTGAAATATTTCAGTTGGTGTGCAATGAATCTAAAATATATGAAAGTTTAATTTTTATCATTACATTATGGAAAATAATGAACTTTATCACAATATGCTAATTTTTTGAGAAGGACCTGTACATGTTACACCCAGCTTTACTTTATATATAAGCCATTAAAGGGATAGTTCACCCTAAAATGAAATTTCTGTCATTAAGTTCCACACCCGTAAGACCTTTGTTCATCTTCGGAACACAAATTAATACATTTTTTATGAAATTAGAGAGGTTTCTTTTCCCTCATAGAAAACAACGAAATTACCACATTCAATGTCCAGAAAAGTAGTAAAGACATCGTTAAAATAGTCCATGTGACTACAGTGGTTCAACCTTAATGTTATGAAGCGACGAGAATACTTTTTGTGCTCAAAAAACAACAACAACAATAACAACAAAAAAACTTTATTAAAAAATGTGTTATTTTGCTAGTGTAATCGTATTTATAGTGGATTCTCACATGATTTCTTTCTTTCTGTCTCATTCAGGAGAACGCTGAGCTGCTTGGTGCTGATTTGGACTCAGAGGCTTGGCAGTCCTACACAGAACATGTGGACAGAAACGTTCTTACTGGGTTCTGCAGCGCTGTGCGATGTTCCCTGCAGTACTTGGTTGAGAACACGGACCCAGCACTCCACATTGATCCCCTGTTCGAAGTTCAGCTGACACTGACCTCTGACATGACCTTTCACCCCTCGCTCAACCTCTCCAAGAAGGGCAACTTCTATGATATCATTGACCAGATGGTGTCAGATATTTTTAAAATGGCTTCTTTCATAAAAAGAGTGGCCAAGAGCAAACAGTCTGAAACTTACAAGGTATGTAACAATATATCTGTATGCATGTCTTGCACATATGTTCATGTTCACAGTGTATGAACTATAGGTAATTTTATAAGTTTATCAGAGAATGATTTGAAATGTATTTTTGTCATGCAAGCCTGCCACCTAATAAACTGGCTAAATGAGTTTTGCTTTCTGGAAAGATTTATAACTATTCTTCATGACACGACGAGTCTGACTGTTGTTTATGTCAACTATTTCCTAGGCGGATGTAGATCAGATACCTGAGCTAGCGGAGTTGGCTCAGCTGGTGCGATACCGTGCACGTGGGGCCATTGCTAAGGTCAAAGAATTCCAACATTCCTTCGATTCCTATCGTTACCTCTGGACTGGAGACAGGGTGGAGTTTATGAGGCAGTTTCTGCTCTATGGACACGCCCTCTCTGCAGAGGAGGCGGAGCTTTATGCAGATTACGAGCTGCCTAAGAATCCACCCAAACTGCAGAACTTCAGAGAGCAGGTATCTGTCAGTCATCGCGTGAGGGTTAAAATACACAATATTTTGTGTGATTTAAATACATGATATAAATATAGAAGCCAGTTTTCATTTTAGAGAAAAAAAAAAAAGGTAATTGTGTAGGTAATTTTTAGGAGACTATTTCTCGGTAATGCTACTTTATTCACAATTTGACTATATCTGACTATATATATAACTGAAACTTTTTATCTCACAGTATAAAAACATGACTTTATTTTTCATTTTAAACTATCTTTCAATTACCTTTTTTATCAAGTGACAGAAATGGGAAAATACCTAATTTTCTTGGCGTGACAAATTGCACGTGTGGATCTACTAGAATTTCCCTTTTCTTTTTCTCTCTCTCACACTTATTTCTCATTAGATCAGTGAGTTTGAGGATCTTTATGAGAAGGTGTGTGTATTAGAGGAGAAGAGAGTATTCTGTGGCTGGTGTCAGGTGGACATAAAACCTTTTAAAATATCGCTGATGAACATCATTAAAAAATGGAGCTGGATGTTTAAGGAACACTTACTGAACCATGTTAATGCCAGGTAATATTTATTCAGAAACTGTCTTAAAATTCACTTCTTGAAAATTTTTGTTAAAAAACCTCCCTAATAAATCGTACAATCAAATCATATGGAAATCATGTATGTTTCAATTATAATAATGCAGAGTGACCAATCACATCTTTCTCTGTCTCAGTGTGCAGGAGTTAGGATCATTTATTGAGAATACAGAGATTGGGTTGGCAAAGACTGTAACCGATGGGGATTATGCCAAACTGGTGGACATCATGGGTCACCTGATGGCCATCAGAGACCGCCAGCTGAGCACAGAGCAGCAATTCAAACCCCTCAAAGCTACCTTGAACCTGCTTAAAACCTACAACCAACAGCTACCTGAGCATGTTTACATACTGTTGGAGGTAACTTCACCTACATGCATCTGATTCTGCTGCTTGACTATACACACTGCCACCTCACATGCCCATGTGTTTTCACAGTCACTGCCGGAGAAATGGAAGAATCTTAAGAAGGTGGCATTTACAGTAAAACATGAGGTTGCTCCTCTTCAGTCCAATGAAGTTGCTGTCATCCGCAGGAAGTGTGTTCGGTTTGAGGTGAGGGGCTGAAATCAGTAAAACTATAGCCCTGTTCGGACGGTAATTGTTTCTCATAGGGACGTAAGCTATTTTCAATGTTTACAGAGGCTAGTCTGTGATTTTATTGCTGTCTGAATCCAGAATGTCAGTATTTTTCTCCCACCACCCATGTAAAAATCTCTGACTGAATTACCTACTGTTTTTGACAAACGCCAAGGTCGTGTGGTAATTCAATTGCCTGAGTCCAGTTAACAAGAAGAGATCAATACAAAATTTGCTGTGAACATTTGCTGTGAAAATTTGCTGCGAAATACAGTACGATAACTGCTGCGCTTCACTGTAATTTGCATACATTTTATATATGTACACTTTTATTACTGAAATATTTTCAAGTACAGTATTTCATCACCGCTCCACCGCAGCGAAAGGAAAAAGAGAACCATTTAAAATGGGCTGTTATTGCAATACAGTTTTACAATGTATTATATACAAATACATACATTAAAAATATAAACCAAGCAGCTTTACGTTGTTTACATCATGTAAATAAGTGGCTGCATTAACTTATTTACACTAATTGCCATATTTTTAAAATGACAAAATGCAAGACAGAAAACCATTTAAATTATAACGTGTCTATTTTCCTATTTTTAAACAGGTGCTTGAAATAATCACATAATAAATAGGATATTATTTTGCTATTATTAAATTAAATATGAATTAATTTGTATTATTCCAAGCATAACCTATTACATTTTATTTACAGAAGACAATAATGCGACAACGTGAGCAGTGGGTACCAGGGTTCAATCACTAAACTCGCTTCTCCACCGTGAATAAATCAGCATCTGAATGCATGAGTTTTAGCACCGAGTTGCCAAGCAAATTTATTTTTACAGACATCCATGTGAGAAACAATTACTGTCTGAATAGGGCTTATGAAGAGAAAATTACACCGTCATCAGCATAATAAGCTCTTTAAGCTTGCAATAATAAAACCTGTTTTGGTGACGCATTTGGTTTTCTGTTATGTATTACACTGTAAATTCTGTTGATTTAAATGTTACCAAGTTAAAGGGATAGTTCAACCCCCCCCCCAAAAAAAGGAAATTCTGTCATCATTTACTCACCCTCATGTCATTGCAAACTTTTGTGAATTTCTTTCTTTTGTGGAACATAAAAAAAGAATGTTGGTAACCCAACAGTTTAATTTCCCATTGACTTCCATTGTATTTTTTGTCCGTACACTGAAAGCCAATGGGAGATGAAACTGTTGGGTTACCAACATTGTTCAAAATATCTTTTTATGTTCCATAGAAGAATGAAAGTCATAGAGGTTTGGAACAAACTATCCCTTTTAACATTATCTAGCCGGCTAACGTGACATTTCAAGAATGACTTTTAATAGTCAGTTTCCAGATATTATTGCAAATTTAAAAAAAATATTCATACTAAATTATTTTTTAATATCCAAAGAAATGTACAAAAATACAAAATGTATGAAAAATACAAAATATAAAAAATGTGTTTAAAAAAGAATGTATTATTTTTGTGGTGGGACCAGTAAAATTGTTTTTGTTCAAGACAGCAGAAAAATCCTTATTGTTGAGCCCTTCTGAATGTAGACTGGGTGGAGATGTTTAGCATCTGTGGTTTGTTTTCTAGGTTAAACAGCATGAATTCAGGGAGCAGTTCCGCACTGAGCCCATATTCTTTATCAGCCTGGAGGAGCCATACAGACTCATTGACAAGGTGCTCTCACAAAAAAAAATTTTTTTGTGTCTGAGTGAGTGAGTGAGTGTGTATGTTTTAAATAGGTTTTATTTTTCTGCTGAAATTTTTGTTCTAGCCCAGATGGTGCTTGCTTATTAAAAAAAATATATGAATGTTATACATTCTACATAAATGTGCATGTATAAATGTCTTTGTTTATCTGCATTTGTGTGTAGACTAATCGTGCGGTGGCTCATTTGGAGAGTGAGATGTCTAAGCTTCAACAAACAGCCAATCTGTTTGAGGTCAGTTTCCCTGACTACAAACAGCTTCGACAGTGTCGGTCAGACATCATCCTGGTTAAAGCAGTCTGGGATATGGTTATGTTTGTCAAGGTAATCTTTACTACACACAAGATCTACAGCACAAAGTACTCCCAATAACCCACTTACACAGAATACACTCATACAGAAAAAGTAATTTAAAGTCTTTGTTGAACTTTCCAAAATGTTGACCTAATATTCTCCTCTAATTGGCATCCTCTTTGGAATGATGGGTAATGTAGTCCTGCATCTCAGACTGGACTAAGACTCCATGGAAGGAGATCAATGTGGAACAGATGGATATGGAGCTCAGAAGGTTTGCTAAGGTACAGTTTACATCCTAAAGTTCTGTCTGACTTCAACGTTCACCATATGCAAAAATTGAGAACAGAACCAGTGGTTGGACGAGGTGATTGACATATTACTGCCTCTAAACATATACAAAAATAAATACAAAAGTTCTGAATATTTTTTAAGAAGTTTGTTAATATACATCTAGATGATAAATTAAATGGGGCCTTATAGTGTCTGTTTATTGTCACTTTGTGATGAATTGTCATAGAATATATAAATGTGTGTGAATGTGCAGGAGATGAAGACTCTGGATAAAGAGGTGCGTGTGTGGGACGTCTACAACGGTCTGGAATCCATTGTTAAGAATTTGTTGACATCACTGAGAGCTGTCAATGAACTTCAAAACTCTGCTGTCAGAGAGAGACACTGGCAACAGCTCATGCACACAACAGGGGTAACAAACACAAACCATAATCTGACATCAACAAAAAATGTTAATGCCTAATAAATATCATGTGAGTAATAGAAAGAGGAGCTAATCTCTCTTCCTGTACCTGTAGGTGAGCTTTGTGATGGATGAGAACACCACACTTGGTGATCTTTTAGAACTGCAGCTCCACCGTGTGGAGGAAGAAGTGAAGAACATTGTGGACAAAGCAGTCAAAGAGATGGGAATAGAGAAGGTAGAGAGATTTAAAGTATTTTTCAGAAACTCTGAGGCATTTCAGGATCACAATAAAATGTATCCGTTGTGTGTACAGATCCTGGGTGAGATCCAGCAGACATGGTCCATGATGTCTCTATCGTATGAGACGCACACAAGTACTGGAACGCCTCTGCTCAAAGCTAATGAGAACCTCATTGAAACCCTGGAGGACAACCAGGTAACTTCCTGTATCAGTCAAGTGGGTTTAGTTGAAATTAGTTTCAATCAGTTCAGTTTAAATCTACATTCACTTCACTTCACATATATTTTTCTGCTTAGTTTGGTTTTCATCTGTTCAGATCAATTTAGTTTGGTTATGATCAGTGTAGATCAGTCTAATTCTGATCAAATCAGTTTTGATCTATTTTGATCTGTTTTTTTCAGTTTGATTCAATTCTGATCAGTTTAGTTCAATTCAGCTCACTTTCTGTCAGATCAGATCAATTTGGTTTTATTCTGATCTGATCTGAATTGATTGGTTCAGTTAAGTTCAGTTCAGTTTGGTTCGATTTGGTTTTGTTCAGTTCAAATTTCATTTAGATCAGATCAGTTTAGTTTGGTTATGATCAGATCAGCTCATAACCGAACCAGACTTATCTGATCTGTTCAGATTAGTTCAGTTCTGATCAGTTTAGTTCAATTCAGTTCACTTTCAGTCAGATTAGATCAATTTGATTTTTTTCTGATCTGATCTGAATTGATTGGTTCAGTTCAGTTTGGTTTGGTTCGATTCAGTTCAAATTCCATTTAGATCAGATGAATTTAGTTTGGTTATGATCAGATCAGCTCATAATCGAACCAAACTGATCTGATCTGTTCAGATCAGTTGAGTCCTGATCAGTTTAGTTCAGTCCAAATCCAAATCAGCTCAGTGTAGTGTGTTTATGATCTGTTCAGATCAGACTAGGTCAATTCAGTTAATTTCATTGTGTATATGTGTGATCCTCAGGTTCAGTTGCAGAATATTCTCATGAGTAAGTATGTGGAGTATTTCATGGTGGAAGTGAGCGGCTGGCAGCGGAAGCTGGTGGTGGCTGATCTGGTCATTGGTACTTGGTTGGTGGTTCAGCGGACATGGGCTCACCTCCAAAGTATTTTCACCAACTCTGAGGACATCCGGAACCAGCTGGCCCATGACGCAGAGCAGTTTCAGTGCATCCACCAGGACTTCCAGGTATTGTGACAGAGTATTCATGAGTTGCCAGGGAGATCAGAAATGTATTAACACAAAACCTTGTTTCAGGGTTTAATGATCACTGTCGTGGAGACCAATAATGTGATAAAAGTCACTAACCAGCCAGGCTTCTTGGAGCAACTTGAGACTCTTCAGCAAAGGTAATGTGTGTTAAACTCTCATTAAAAATGAACTTTTGGACGCTTTGCCATTGCAAATCACTGTCAGTGTGAACGCCTTTTAATACTCCACCATAATAGATTATTGTAAAACATGAATAATTTTATTGATGGGTTTCTGTGTATTGCAGATTGTCAGTGTGCGAGAAGGCTCTGGCTGAGTATTTGGAGACAAAGCGTTTGACATTTCCACGCTTTTACTTTGTCTCGGCTAGTGACTTGCTGGAAATAGTTTCTAAAGGAACTCAGCCTAGACAGGTTGCTGCTACATTAATGCACCACACAGCTAAATAATGAAAGAAAAAAAATTCCAGTTTGTGTTTATCTGTAAAAGAATGTGTGTTGATGCATTTGTTTGCAAATGTGCACAGGTGACACGACACCTTCTGAAGCTTTTTGACAATCTGGCTGACCTCCGCTTTAAAGATGATGATGATGGAGCCACAGATCCCAAAACAACTGTTGCCTTGGGAATGTACAGTAGAGAGGGAGAGTATGTGCCCTTCTCACAGCCCTGTGTGTGTGAGGGACAGGTGAGACACAATGACACATACACAACATTTCATCTTTAGACGCTGTAGTTGAAAAACGTTTGGTCTGTCTATCATGTAACAGGCCGAGTGTTGGCTGAATACTCTAGAGAAGGCCATGCGTTCCACTGTTCGCCAGGAGATCTCTGAAGCTGTGGCAGCATATGAAGACAAGCCAAGAGATCAGTGGCTGTTTGACTACCCGGCACAGGTGTGTTAGTGAGGGTTTGGATCCATTTTAGTTAATGATTTCACTGACTTGAGTGCTTTGAGGTAAACTTAAGCAGTTTTGAACTCACCCTTTTCAGTGGCAGCTTTGCTTAAACCTAATCATACACTTGCTATCTAATGTTAAAAATGTGGCTGTTCAGCATGAAGGAAAACAAAAAGATAATTATAATAACTCAAGTGTATAATCAATCAAATTAAAGATGATTTGTGTAGTTGGAGTCTTATTCACAACTAGTTCCATGTTTTAAAAAATGACTGAATGGTAGAATTTTTTGATATAACTAGTTTGATATCTGTTTTTTAGCAGTAGTCTGCTGAGGAGAGTTAATGCATTAAAGGATTAGTTCACTTCTGAATGATAATTTACTCAGCCCCATGTTATCCAAGATGTTCATGTCTTTCTTTCTTCAGTCGAAAAGAAATTAAGGTTTTTGAGGAAAACATTCCAGGATTTTTCTCCATATAGTGGACTTCAGTGGGGTTCAACGGGTTGAAGGTCCAAATGTCAGTTTCAGTGCAGCTTCAAAGAGCTCTACACGATCCCAGACGAGGAATAAGGGTCTTATCTAGCGAAAAGATCAGCCATTTTCTAAAAAATAAAATAAAAATGTATATACTTTTTAACCACAAATGCTCGTCTCTGCGATCCGCCATGCATGACGTAATCATGTTGGAAAGGTCACGCGAAAATACAGATCCAGTCTCTACAAAGCGAAGGTGCAAAAATTAAGCCGAACGGCCTTTACAAAAAAAAGGTAAAACAATGATATCGGAAGATTTTGAAGTTAGAGTCTTTCAGCCTACTGCGGTACTTCCGCCTACGTCACGTATGACCTTTCAACATAATGCATGCCGCATCGCAGAGCAGTGCAAGACGAGCATTTGTGGTTAAAAAGTATATGCATTTTCTTTTCTTTTTTTTTTTTTAGAAAATGACAGATCGTTTCGCTAGATAAGATCCTTATTCCTTGTCTGGGATCGTGTCGAGCACTTTGAAGCTGCACTGAAACTGCAGTTTGGACCTTCAACCCGTTGAACCCCAGTGAAGTCCACTATATGGAGAAAAATCCTGGAATGTATAGAGCTACCACAAAAACAGAAGTTCAAACACAAAATTCTAAAGATTGATTTTTCTGGTGCATAAGGCCTATACTTTAATATAAAGAAAATTGTTTCCAGATCTTTGATTTAAAGGTTGGATAAATAATGTTATATGAAAGCAATAATTTAACTATTATTTAATTTCACATGTTTGTGCATTTGTATGTGTCTGGTTCTCAGGTCGCACTGACTGGCAGTCAAATTTGGTGGGCGATAGATGTGGGCATTGCCTTCGAGAGGGTGGAGGAAGGTTTTGAGACTGCCCTGAAAGACTACAACCGAAAACAGGTAAATAAAAATATAAAAACTCTAACTCATCTCACTTTATGTTGATAGCTGAGGAAATCACTGTTGTTTGTAACTGACTGTAGATCAGTCAGCTGAACTCTCTGATTCACATGCTACTGGGTGACCTCACCCCTGGAGACCGACAAAAGATCATGACCATCTGCACTATTGATGTCCATGCTCGTGATGTAGTCGCTAAACTCATATCTCAGAAGGTAATCAAAGCATTAAATCTGTATTCTGTTGCTTAAAATAAAGGCTTGGGAAGAGGAAGTATGATGACATGTGTCCTAGGTGACAAGTGGACAGGCATTTGCTTGGCTGTCGCAGTTACGGCACAGATGGGATGAGCAGCAGAAGCACTGTTACATCAACATCTGTGACGCACAGTTTCAGTTCTCATATGAGTATCTAGGGAACACCAACAGACTGGTCATAACGCCACTCACTGACCGGTCAGTGTCACACGTAGTTACTGATCAGATTTGTGCAGTGATCTTGTTCCTGATCTTATTTGACTGTTCTGGTCATTGAACCCACAGATGTTACATCACTCTGACTCAGTCTCTGCACCTCACCATGAGTGGCGCCACCTCTGGTCCTGCCGGAACTGGCAAGACAGAAACCACCAAAGACCTAGGCCGATCACTCGGGATTATGGTCTATGTGTTCAACTGCTCAGAGCAAATGGACTACAAGGTGTGCAGGCCACAATACATCGGTCTCAGGAACTCTACTGGCACAACTCTACTTTATGCATTGTTTCTTTCTCCTTCTTCCTTCCTCTTTCAGTCCATAGGTAATATCTATAAAGGTTTGGCCCAGACGGGAGTGTGGGGTTGTTTTGATGAGTTTAACAGGATCTCGGTGGAGGTTCTGTCTGTGGTTGCTGTGCAGGTGAAAACCATTCAGGATGCAGTCCGCAACAAGAAACAGAGGTCAGTTTCATCTCATTCCATTTCGGCTCATTTCACATCATTCAGTATCATCAAATCCTATTCTGTCCTGTTCCATAACGTTATGTTCCATCACATCTTCCTCTATTCCACCTCGACCCACTCTCTTATATCCTATTCTATTGTTTTCCATACAATTTCCATCTTGCACTATTCCATACCATCCAATTGTGTCTTGTTCCATCACATTCTGTTTAGTGCTGTCAATTGATTAAAATAACTAATTAATCACGATTATATTATATATTTTTATATTGTAATAATTTCACAGTTACTCTCCAAATTAATGTAGAAACAACTTAAAGACAGTGTATTTTAAATATTTGTTTAATGACATCTTTTTATGAATGAAGGCCAGTATCACTGATACTAATATTGGCACTGATGTCTCTATGAAATGGATTTTTTTTTAAACATTAATTATAGACAATCAACATTACAGTATAACTAAAAGCTATCAATTTCAACATTTTATTAGGCTTTAAAAAAATCACTTTTAATTTAAGTGAACCTAAAACAATCTTCACATAAACCCATTACAATAAATTTATGTGGACAAGTAGGAAATATACAGAAATTGAATGAAGTTATCAAACACTTTACAGTCTTCACTGAATAAATTATAAATTAAATGTAGATTAATCCTTATTAATGCCACAATTTTCTCTATTACCTTTATTCTTTTGATTAACATTAACGACAGACATCACAGCAACTGGTTTATTAGGCTACTGTCACTTTAAGAGCTGCCGCTGCCGAACATGACGTGGATCTGACGCGCATCTCATTTTCTCACAACAAGTTCATTTAAGATGTTATTTAACTCATTTAAGACTGCTTTTATGAGGATACTCAACAAAAAGAGAACTCGATGCTTGCGCGTGTCTTTCTGTGTGTCACAGACACTACATTCACAGACAGTGCATTCTCGTTTTCCATCCTATTCCATGTCATCCATTTCATTCCATTCTATCTCATAACATGTCAAACCATCTCATACTCCTCCATTCCATTGTGTATTAGGTTCCACTTCCTGGGGGAGGAGATTGAGTTAAGGACAACAGTTGGGATCTTCATCACTCTGAACCCTGGATATGCAGGGAGGACTGAACTACCAGAAAACCTCAAAGCACTTTTCAGGTTCAGGCTCTGGTTATGCTATTGAATGGAATGAAATACACAATAATAATGGATTTTGTGAAAAATAGATTTGGTGTCCATTAAACACGAACTCTATCTCCGTGTGTCAGGCCATGTGCCATGGTGATTCCTGATTATGAGTTAATCTGTGAGATCATGTTGGTGGCTGAAGGTTTTATAGACGCACGTCTGCTCGCACGCAAGTTCATCAGCCTCTATACACTCTGCAAAGAGCTGCTTTCCAAACAGGTATGCACACATTTATTGATACACTTATTGCTTTTGTTTGTTTTAGACCACTTTTAAACAAGATCATTGTTTCTTGTAGGATCATTATGACTGGGGCTTGAGGGCCATCAAGTCGGTCTTGGTTGTTGCTGGGTCACTGAAGAGGGAGGACAGGAGCCGCCCTGAAGAGCAGGTGCTGATGGGAATTGTAGTTTAGACATTTTTCTGCTTTATATTTCAAATGTATTCAGTAATATGTGTTCTGTAATGTGGTATATGTGTGTTTTTCAGGTGCTGATGCGTGCTCTGCGAGACTTTAACCTGCCAAAGGTTGTGACGAGTGATGTGCCAATATTTTTGGGTCTGATAAGTGATCTCTTTCCTCTTCTGGACATCCCACGAAAGAGAGACCATGAACTTGAGAAGAACGTCCGCCAGTCAGTCGCTGAACTCCACCTGCAGCCAGAGGAGAACTTCATACTCAAGGTATGCGTGTCGAATCATGTGAGAAATGTTTAAATGTTTTAACATTTCATGGTTTTGGATATAGATACCCCATAGTTGTAAATCTTCTCCCCCTCTGTTTCTTATCACCATTTCTACTTTCAGGTGACCCAGCTGGAGGAGCTGTTGGCAGTGAGACACTCTGTTTTTGTAGTGGGAGGACCTGGAACAGGAAAAAGTCAGGTCAGTCCAATGAAGAAATAAAGAGAAAAGCACAGAGATAAATGTTTCTGAGGTTTTGATGAGCTCTTGAGTTTCTAACTAATTTGCTGCTTGTCGTTTTTCATACACAATACATGATATTCAGAGAGCCTATACTAGCCAGCTCAGTTGTGTTGAGCGGGTCATGTTGCTGTTTCAGTAAACTAATTATTTATGGTTGAATTATGTGGTTGTTTACGGGCCAGATTCTGAAGACACTGCATAAGACCTACTCTAACATGAAACTGAAGCCCATCTGGACTGACATCAACCCTAAAGCTGTCACCACTGATGAGCTGTTTGGCTTCCTGCACCCAGCTACACGGGAGTGGAAAGATGGTGTGTGTGTGTGTGTTTATGGGAGTGTGGTTTAATTTCTTCGTTTGAAGTTCATCTCTGTAGACAGCTGTCAGCTGTGGTGTGTATGTGTTTATATGCGGTTGTTTCGCTAAACTTGTGTGTGTTGCGTTTGTCTATTGCTATGAGGAACCATATGTCCCATAAAGATCTGAAATAAACAACATGGTGGGGACCTTTAATTCATAAACATTTTGTATAAATGGTTTATATTAAACACTACCGTTCAAAAGTCTAGGGTCAGTAAAAAAAAAATTATATTGAAAGAAATTAATACCTTTATTCAGCAAGGATGCATTAAATTGATCAAAAGTGACAGTAAAGACCTTTATAATGTTACAAAAGATTTCTATTTCAAATAAATGCTGATCTTTTGAAGAAACTTGGAAAAGTGTATCACATAAATGTAAAAAATATTAAGCACCGCAACTGTTTTCAGCATCAATAATAATATGAAATGTTTCTTGAGCACCAAATCATCATATTAGAATGATTTCTGAAGGATCATGTGACACTGAAGACTGGAGTAATGATGCTGTAAATTCAGCTTTGCTATCACAGGAATAAATTACATTTATATACATTTTAAAACATTAAAATAGAAAACAGTTATTTTGGTATTTAATTCAATAAACTTCATATATTTTTATGTGTGGCTTAAGTGTTCAGATACTTTTTGGGTCCACTTTATGTGTATAAACATGTGCGAGAAGGTGTGTTTGTGTGATCACAGATCCTTGGTTGTTTCAGGTCTGTTTTCTTCCACTATGAGAGAACTCTCTGCCACATCTCATGATGGACCAAAGTGGATTGTTCTAGATGGAGACATCGACCCCATGTGGATTGAATCACTGAATACTGTCATGGATGATAATAAGGTTGTTCGTCATGATTTAATAGTGCCTTAAATGTATGTGCTGTGTGATTGTTTATATTTATTTATGTGTGTATGTGATGTGTATATATTAGGTGCTTACCTTGGCCAGTAATGAGCGGATATCACTGACCCCCTCCATGCGTTTGCTGTTTGAGATCAGCCACCTGAAGGCTGCAACACCAGCTACAGTATCTAGGGCTGGAATTCTTTACGTGAACCCTCAGGATCTGGGCTGGAGTTCGTGAGTGACAGTATTCACTTCACTGACCTATTTCTCAAACCCGTTTTAATCTTAATGTACAGTACCGTTCAAAAGTTTGGGATCTGTAAGATTTTTTTTTATGTTTTTGAATGAGGTCTCTTATTCTCACCAAGGCTGCCTTTATTTGATAAAAAATACAGTAAAAATTATATCCTGAAATATTGTTACAAGTTAAAATAACTTTTTCTGTTTTAATATTTTTTTAAAATGTAATTTATATCTGTTATGGCAAAGCTAAATTTTCAGCAGCAATTTCTCCAGTCTTCAGTGTCACATGATCCTTCAGAAATCATTTGATGCTCAAGAAACATTTCTGATTATTATCAATGTTGAAAACAGTTTTGGTTGAAACCGTGACACTTATTTCAGGATTATTTGTTGAATATAAACCTCAAAAGAAGAGCATTTATTTTAAATAGGAATCTTTTGTAACATTAAACATTTCGTTTACTGTAATTTTTGGTCACTTTAATGCATTCTTGCATTAAAAACTTAAATGATTACAGAAAAAAATCGTACTGATCTAGGGGTCTTTTGAGTGGTAAAGTAGGTTTTTTATCAAATACTACAGTTTGTGTTTTAGACACTCAACCCCTCACTTTAATTAACAGGTACGTGACAAGCTGGATAGACACCCGTCAGGGCCAATCTGAGCGAGCAAATCTCACTATATTGTTTGATAAGTATGTACCCTACTGTCTGGAGCAGGTCAGATGCAACCTTAAGACGATCACACCTATACCTGAGATGAGCATGGTACAGGTAAGAGACACACAGTCTAACACACAAAGGCTACATATAAATATATATAGCCAAACATTTGTTACTTTAATGCGTTCCTGTTGTTTGTATGTATCAGACCCTGTGCTGTCTGCTGGACTGCTTGCTGACTGATGAAAACACCCCTCCAGACTCTCCTCGTGAGCTCTATGAGCTCTACTTTGTGTTTGCATGTGTGTGGGCCTTTGGAGGAGCTCTGTTCCAGGACCATGTTAGTCTGCAAATTCATACATATCAAATGTGATCTTCACTTTGTGATGATCTATATTTGTGATACTCTATGTTCTTTTGCTTCGTCTCTTGTCAGCTAATAGACTATCGTTCAGAGTTCAGTCGTTGGTGGTGTAAGGAAATGAGAGCTGTGAAGTTTCCCTCTCAGGGTTCAGTGTTTGATTACTACATCGACCCCAACACCAAACGGTTCACTCCGTGGAGTGAACGCACACCTCCTTTTGAGCTGGAACCCGACATCCCTTTGCAGGTCAATTAAGAAAAAAAAAAAATATATATAGAAAATATGGTCTGTCTTATATACTTTGTTTTCATAAAATACAGTTTAATTTCCTGCATAGTCTAAAAGGGCCAGTTTAACCAAAATTCAGAAATAATCAAAGAGCTGCAAAGATTCACCTCTTAAAATTGTGTTCATGTGTACAGACGGTGTTGGTGCAATCAGCAGAGACGATCTGCTTGACATACTTCATTGAGTTACTTCTGCAGAAGGGGAAGCCAGTGATGTTGGTAGGAAATGCTGGTGTAGGGAAAACTATCCTGGTCTGGGATAAGATTTCTAAACTTAAAGAGGAATTCATGGTGGCCAAAGTGCCTTTCAATTACTACACAACCTCAGCCATGTTACAGCGTGAGTAAGATGATGAAAGTTATACGTACACACCATATTCTCTCATAAACACAAAGACACTAACGGAAACATTTGCGACAATTAACAATATTAAAAAAAATCACTTCAGATTTATGGACACATTTGCAAGGTATGCAGGAGGACATCGTCATACAAATTACAGGCATTATTTCCACTGTAGGTGTACTGGAGAAGCCTCTGGAGAAGAAGGCAGGGCGGAACTTTGCTCCTCCTGGTAATAAGAAGCTCATCTACTTTGTGGATGACCTGAACATGCCTGAGGTCGATGCATATGGCACTGTTCAGCCTCATACGCTTATCAGACAGCACCTGGACTACTCCCACTGGTATGAGAAAATGTGCATCAAAGCATGTAGATGAAACCATTTTTAAATATGCTTTTGATTAAATTTATGTTTCTATTTTGTAGGTATGACCGTCAGAGACTAGTCCTCAAGGAGATTCATAACTGTCAGTACATCACTTGCATGAACCCAACAGCAGGAAGCTTCTCAGTTAACCCTCGGCTACAGGTAACCATAACAACCAATACATATCCAGCCCTCATCCGAAAGTAACCATAGCAATATTTCAACCTTGATTATATGTAATTATAACAACCAATACATATACAGTCTAGTATCCAGTGTAGACATGAAAAGAGCCTGGACAAGGAGTTGTGCAAGCATGCTCAGATATTGTAGGAAGGGTCTGATTTTGTTATATGTTCCATTAAGTTCATCTGGTCATTAAACAGTACTTCCTGGTTCCTGGCTTGCCTGGATGCTATTATTATTGATGAGTCATCAGCGTAGCTGTGATAATAAAATGCAGATTGTAGGGCCCAGTAATGTTGTGTATATCGAGAAAATAAGAAGGCCAAGTACTGAACCCTGAGGCACCCCATTTTAAGTCAGTAAAGGAAAATTTGGTGTGTTTAAGGCTTCAGACAAGTCCAGCACAATACTGAAAAGTAGACTATAGGTAACCATAAATACCAACTCACATGAAACCCTCAAGCACAGTTAGCCTGCTTTACAATTTCATTAGTGTTTTCCAAACAAAGTAAAGTCCTGTCCAAATACGCTCATGTTTTTACATTCCACACTTCTTTCTATCTTCATTCTTCCCCCTGGCAGAGACATTTTTCAGTGTTTGCTGTACATTTCCCTGGTGCAGAGGCTCTGAGCACTATATACAGCAGTATACTGAGCGGTCATTTCCAGCGGGATGGCTACAGTTATGGCGTTAGTCGCATGGTCGGCACACTCGTCCAGGCTGCCATTTGCCTGCATCAGAAAATGAGCCAGAACTTCCTGCCCACAGCCATTCGGTTCCACTACATTTTCAACCTCAGAGACATCTCTAACATCTTCCAGGTGTGTGTCTATGGAACAGATGCATGTGTCTGTGCAGTTACAAAGTACTATGGCCTATTTTGTGGCCAATTTATACATATTAGTGTTGACATGCTTTCTGTGTTCTTATATTTTGTCTGTGTGTGTAGGGAATTCTCTTCGCTCTGCCAGAGCATGTGCGGTACCCTATAGACCTGGTGCACCTATGGCTCCATGAGTCTTCTCGTGTGTACTCAGACAAACTAATGGAGGAGAAAGACGTTGAGCTGTTCAACAAGATTCTGCTAGACACAGGCAAGAGATACTTTGAGGTGAGCAGAACTTTTTAAATCCCAGGTGGGGTCACCTGTGAACTGGAAGACCAATTATCTCAAAAAATCTTTTGCTCTTTCTTTTTCTTTCTCTGTGTAGGGTATAGATGAGTCTATATTTATCAACCAGCCATTGATCTACTCTCATTTCGCTTATGGTGTGGGCGAGCCACGTTATGCACAGGTGACTGACTTGGAGAAGCTTCAGAAGACCCTGATGGATGCTCTTGAGCACTACAATGAGCTGCACTCTGACATGAACCTGGTGCTGTTTGAGGAAGCCATGCAACACATGTGAGCCTGCTCGAAAATAACAAATTCAGGTTTTAAACTGTATTTAACAGAAATAAACATATAATATTTAGTTTGACTTTCTGAAGTTGACAATCAAAAAAGTTGTAATTTTATGAAGTTTGAGCACCTCATTTGTAAACTATATTATCGCTGTATATATAGTACATCCTACTTTACTTGCATACATACAGTATACTCGTGTAAAGAAAAATCTCATGTATAGCAAATCTTGGCTGTGAGATTGTTTATATCGTTGCAAAATGTAAACTGTATTATCGCACAGCTCTATACATAAAGTTGGATGTATATTATATCCAAAATATACTTATTAAACAAAATATATTTCTACAAAATATACTTATAAAATATACTTATATAATCTTCTGAAGTTCTTTATATAAAGTTGGATATATAAGTATGTCCAACTTTATCTGCATACATACAGTATACTTGTGTAGGGTGATATACAGTATACTATTTAGCATATCTCAACGGCTTGATTGCTTGTATCACCGCAAAATGTAGACTATATTATCACCCAGCTCTAATCTGCATGCATGTGTTTGTGTGCAGTTGTAGGATAAGTCGTATTCTTGAGTCTCCTATGGGGAATGCCTTGCTGATAGGAGTCGGTGGGAGTGGGAAACAGAGTCTCTGTCGGTTGGCTGCTTTTCTCAGCATCCTGGAAGTATTTCAGATCACACTGAGGAAGGGTTATGGCATCAGCGACCTGAGGGTAACACACCCACACTGCATTTCAATTATCTCTTTTTGTTTGAAGCTTAATATGATTGTGAAAAGTTGTCCTACTTCTATCCTTATTTCTTTCTTTGTAGAGTGATATCGCTGCGTTGTACATAAAGGTGGGAGTGAAGAACATCGGCACAGTCTTCCTGCACACAGATGCCCAGATTCCTGATGAAAGATTCCTGGTCCTGATCAACGACATGCTAGCATCAGGTACGCATTGCAAACTCCTCTCACATTTTCTTCTTCCTCTGAATCCTGACAGTAGCTCTCAGTGTGTTTGTGTTTATATATGTGTTTGTAGGGGATATACCTGACCTCTTCAGTGAGGAAGAGGTCGATATGATCATCACCTCTATTCGTGTGGAGTTGAGGGCGCTTGGTTTGCTGGACACGCGTGAAAACTGCTGGAACTTCTTCATTGATCGTATACGCAGGCAGCTCAAGGTTGGTTTCCTTATTAAGAAAACTGTATTCTAAGTATATATTATGTATGAATATGTGAATGTCATGCCCCTTCTGCACTGTAGGTGGTGCTGTGTTTCTCTCCAGTTGGCTTCACTCTTCGTACACGTGCACGGAAGTTTCCGGCCATTGTGAACTGTACCTCCATTGACTGGTTCCATCCTTGGCCCCAGCATGCACTGCAGTCCGTCAGCAGCACTTTTATACAAAACATCTCTGACCTGGAGGTAACAGTCAAGGGACAATGAGGGTGATATACATAAAATACTTAAACCATAGCGGCATTCTAATTTGCATACTTTTGTGCATTAAATGGATGTATTTCACCTGTGATTGAAAAGTACTGTATATACTTACCAAACTTTACAACTGTAGTGTAAATTCATTAACCCAGACATGCTTTTCTTTTGTGTAGCCGGAGGTGAGAGTGTCCATCAGTGAGTTTATCTCGTTCGCTCACACTTGTGTGAATGAAGTCAGCGTAAAGTATCAGCAGAATGAAAAACGTTTCAACTACACCACACCCAAGAGCTTCCTGGAGTTCATGAAACTTTACGGCAACCTGCTGGGGACAAAAAGAAGAGAACTGAGACAGAAAATGGAACGTCTGGAGAACGGCTTGCAGAAACTACTGAACACTGCATCACAGGTCAATCTGAAGGAGCTGCAAAAATTTAATTTAACCTTAAAATAAATGTTAAATAAACCTAATTATTACAGCATATTCTCAGTCCTAGAGCTTTAAGTTGAACAGTATCTGCTCTCTCTCTCAGGTGGAGGATCTAAAGGCTAAATTGGCCACACAGGAAGTGGAGTTGCAGCTAAGAAATACTGATACTGAAGCTCTCATCGCTAAAATTGGCCAGCAGAGTGAAAAACTCAGTCAGGAGAGGAGCGTAGCAGATGCAGAGGAGCAAAGAGTGAGACACGCACATACAGATATTCTCACCCTCATGCACAAAATCACACACATCACCATATTAGAATATCACATAATTCTCTGTCCTTGTTTTTTTGTATTAATAAATGCTATCGATGGGTAAATATCTGTTAAAAGACATCATAATGATTGTGAAATGTGTGAAATAATGATTGCAATATCAGGTAGAAGCAATCCAAGCAGAAGTGACCAAACAGCAGCAGGAGACTGAAGCAGATTTGGCGAAAGCAGAACCGGCTTTACAGGCAGCTAATGCAGCGCTCAACACACTCAACAGGGTGTGTATTTGTGTGTGTACTAGTGAATATATGTACTTAACTATAGTTTGGGGATTAACGAATGTGTGTTTTGTCTCCTGTATTGAACTGTCCTCTCATTCACAATCCAAAAGATCTGTTTTGATGAGCAGACTTGATTTGTTTTGTCCAGAGTAATTGTGTTTGTATATGTGTGTGTTTGTGTATAGCTGAATCTAACAGAGTTGCGGACGTTTCCCAATCCTCCCGCCATCGTATCGAATGTGTCTGCAGCTGTTTTGGTGCTGCTGGCTCCTGCCGGCCGTATCCCAAAGGACCGCAGCTGGAAAGCATCTAAAGTTGTCATGAGTAAAGTGAGTGTGTGTAGAGCTGACATTTAAGATTTATTCTCATGGTTTCCATGAGTCATATTTGCAAATGTTTCTGACATTTAACTTTAGCCATGTTCTTTAAATCTGGATTTTACCTCATATTCCATCTATAAGCAAAAGGCTGAAATGTACTCAAATTGCAAAAATTGGAGCACAAAAATTTTCATAATGGCATATTGATTGTCGAGATGTAAGAATAATTTGGCAGTGAAACTACTGTAACTCAACAGGTTATGCAAAGAGGTAAATTGGGTATATTTATTCCTTTTCTTTCTGTGTGTGTTTAGGTGGATGACTTCTTACAGGCACTGGTTAATTTTGATAAAGAGCATATCTCTGAAGCCACAGTGCGTGTGATCAAAGACGAGTATCTGAGTGATCCAGAGTTTAATCCAGAGTTTGTCCGTCTGAAATCCTCTGCAGCGGCCGGTCTCTGTGCCTGGGTCATTAACATCATCCGCTTCCATGAGGTTCTGCTCCTTACACCATCATAATTATTCAGTGCAGTCCAATAGCATTAATAACTATTTATAATTATCAATAATATGTAATTATTAACTATTGAAGTATTAACTACACCAAGTTTTAAACATGCAAGATTTTAAAATGAATGCATCTATATAAACACTACAAAAACTCAAAAGTTGCCAGTGTGATTTCAGTTACTAAAGACCGGTAACAGAGTGCTGCTAATGTCTAATGTGGGATTGTATTGTTGTGTTTGTATGACTCTATCATTGAGTTTTTGTGGTTGTATTGTTTACAGTGTGTTTTTCTGCTTCTCTCCTCCATGCTGTTCTGTCCAGACGTATGTGAGTAAACACTTGCTAATTTGTTCAGGTCAATAAATTATACAACAACATAGACAAACATTTCAACGCGACCCAACTGAGTATATATAACTATTTAAACTGGTTTAATTGGAATTAATATAGAATCTGGTATGTCTATTGTGATTTATAAATATATACACAACTATTCATAAGTTTGGGATCAGTATGTTGTTGTTTTTGCTAGAAATTAATACTTTTATTCTGCAGGGATGCATTAAAACGTGAGAGAAAAGACATTTATAAGTTACAAAAACTTTCTATTTCAAATAAACCTCCTTTTGAATTTCATGCTCATCAAAGAATCCTGAAAAAAAACTATCAAAGTTTGCACCAAAATATTAAGGAGCTCAACTGTTTTCAACATTGATGATAATAATAATAAGTGTTTCTTGAGCACCGCATTAGCATTTAGGATCATGTGACACTGAAGACTGTTGTAATGGCTTCTGAAATTCCAGCTTGGCCATCACAAAAAAAAATTACATTTTAAAATGTTTTAAAATAGAAAACAGTTATTTTGAATTTTAATAATATTTCACAACATTACTGTTTTTACTGTATTTGATCAAAGAAAGGCAGCCTTGGTGACTTCTTTCAAAAATCATATTGACCCCAAACTTTTGTACGGTATAGTGTTTGTAGTCACCTGTGATTATTGTTGCATCTTCAAGTGTTGACCTTCAATGTCTGCCAATAATTCTGTTTTGCCGAAGAATCATCCATCT
The DNA here is from genome assembly GCA_003731715.1 of Anabarilius grahami. Lineage (NCBI taxonomy): Eukaryota > Metazoa > Chordata > Actinopteri > Cypriniformes > Xenocyprididae > Anabarilius > Anabarilius grahami. Next base: position 5,249,658 of record RJVU01051519.1, on the reverse strand, counting down.
CCAGTACAATCCAGTGCTCCTTAAACAACTCCAGAGTATAACATTCTGGTATTGCGTTTGTGTGTTTAAATCTGTGTTTGGGTTTAATTAGGTGTTCTGTGAGGTGGAGGTGAAGAGGATGTGTCTGTCTCAGGCCAACGCTGACTTGGCTGAGGCTGCAGAAAAGTTAGAGGTCATCAGAAAGAAGCTGGCCGTAAGTCTCTCACTTTCTCTCTCTCCAACACAATATCACATCAGTGTTTTACAAAGATGCACTGTATAATGTCAAATGTGTGTGTGAAATGTGGAGGAGTTGGATGATAGTTTGGACACACTGAAAGCTGCGTTTGAAAAAGCAACCTCGGAGAAACTCCGCTGTCAGGATGAGGTGAACCGCACCAACAACACCATCAAGCTGGCCAACCGCCTGGTCAAGGGTTTAGAGGTCAGAATACAACACACTTGTTTTGTCTTTTAGACAATATTTGTATGTGTATGTTGTCATACTAATTTTAAATGTAAAACTCTACTATACATGCAGATATAAACCAGTCATCATGTTGGTTATTGTAAAAACTATTATATATCTACCATTGATATGGTCAATTTCTGTATGAGGCATACCAAATGTGCATTGCTGTTAGAGATCAATCATTTATTTAAATCTTCCATATCAGGAAAAAAAATTGTTTTTATGAAAATGCATGTGTATTTCAGTCAGAAAACGTACGCTGGGTTCACTCTGTGGCTCAGTACCGCGAGCAGGAATCCACTCTGTGTGGAGACGTTCTCCTCACTGCAGCCTTCATCTCATACGCTGGCTCATTCTCAAAGAGATACAGAGAGGAGTTACTCCATAACCTCTGGATGCCTTACCTGCGCGCCCAGAAGGTAAGTGTGTGTGATTGTGAAACTGTTTACCTTGAATACTGATTTTCTGTTATTGTTTCCATATCAAAAGGATATTGTGGTGCTAAAAAAGTGTATTGTTTCACCTGTTCAAGTTCAGAAACCTCAAACAGTATAGAGTGCAAGGACTTGAAACATATTTATCCTTTGCATTCAGTTGTAAAAACCCATATCTTGCTCCAGGAATTCCCAAGCGGCGGTTTGCAAACCTCTAGGGTCTGTAGGAAGTTCAATGAAATTCTGATGAAATGTTGAATAAAAAAAAAAAACTGCTCCTGTATTGCTGCCCACTGCTCCGGGTGTGTGTTCACGGTGTGTGTGTGTTCACTGCTGTGTGTGTGCACTTGGATGGGTTAAATGCAGAGCACAAATTCCGAGTATGGGTCACCATACTTGGCCACATGTCACTTCACTTCACTTCACTTCACTTCACTAAAAGTTTGTATATATATATATATATATATGTCTGTGTGTTTATGTTAAAGGTGCCCTAGATTCAAAAATTGAATTTACCTCGGCATAGTTAAATAACAAAAGTTCAGTACATGGAAAAGACATACAGTGAGTCTCAAACTCCACTGTTTCCTCCTTCTTATATAAATCTCATTTGTTTAAACGACCTCCGAAGAACAGGCGAATCTCAACATAACACCGACTGTTACGTAACAGTCGGGGTGTACGCCCCCAATATTTGCATAATGCCAGCCCATGTTCAAGGGATTACACAAGCCAGTATTAACGTCTGGATCTGTGCACAGATTAAGCATCAGACTAGGTAAGCAAGCAAGAACAACAGCGAAAAATGGCAGATGGAGCAATAATAACTGACATAATCCATGATAGCATGATATTTTTACTGATATTTGTAAATTGTCTTTCTAAATGTTTTGTTAGCATGTTTCTAATGTACTGTTAAATGTGGTTAAAGTTACCAACGTTTCTTACTGTATTCATGGAGACAAGAGCCGTCGCTATTTTCATTTTTAAACACTTGCAGTCTGTATAATTCATAAACAACTTCATTTTTTATAAATCTCTCCAACAGTGTAGCATTAGCCGTTAGCCACGGAGCACAGCCTCAAATTCACTCAGAATAAAACGTTAACATCCAAATAAATACTTTACTCACATAATTCGAAGCATGCATACAGCATGCATGACGAACATCTTGTAAAGATCCATTTGAGGGTTATATTAGCTGTGTGAACTTTGTTTATGCGCTGTAATATAGTCGAGAACTCGTTTGGCAGGGAGCACACGATTTAAAGGGGCGGCGCCGAGTGTAAATCGGTGCATTGTTAATGATGCTCCAAAATAGGCAGTTAAAAAAATTTATTAAAAAAAATCTATGGGGTATTTTGAGCTGAAACTTCACAGACACATTCAGGAGACACCTTAGACTTATATTACATCTTGTGAAAAAGCATTCTTGGGCACCTTTAATTATTACACGAATGAACATGAAATGAAAAAAAATACCATGCAAAAAATCTGAAGTGTAAACTTTACATAAAATAACAGGGTACTTCAAGTAAATAATTTATGTTGGCACTTTTCTAGCATTTTGTTTTTTCCCACTCATAATGTATGTTTAGTTTTTTGTTACCATTTTAACCCTCTCTCTTAAAATTAAACAGGATGTTTTTGCTACTGAGCCTTTACAAATTGTATGCCAGCTACCTTATGATGTTATAATTGGCTAACCTGTTTGGGAAATGATTATCAATTTTAGTCGCTTCTCCACCATCGGGCCAAACGGTTCTAAGAACGGTAAGGAATGGTTCCAGTTATTTTCCACTAGAGCTTGGTCTGGCATGGCGCGGCACGATTACAAACCATTCTTGACCTGGAATTTTCAGCATGGTTATCTAACCGTGAAGAGGTGTTAGTGAGGCCAGCAGGGGGCGCTCACCCTGTGGTCTGTGTGGATCTGAACACCCCAGTATAGTGACGGGGACACTATGCTGTAACAAGCACCATCCTTCGGATGAGCCGTCAAATCAAGGTCCTGACTCTCTGCGGTCATTAAAAATCCCATGGCACTTCTTGTAAAGAGTAGGGGTGTAACCTCGGTGTTCTGGCCAAATTCCCTCCATTGGCCCTTACCAATCATGACCTCCTAATAATCCCCATCCATTAAATTGGCTCTTTCACTCTCTCTCTTATCTTCACCTATAGCTGGTGTGTGGTGAGCACACTGGCGCCGTTGTACTGTGGCTGACGTCGCATCAACCAAGTGGATGCTGCACACTGGTGGTGGTTGAGGAGAGATCTCCTGATATGATTGTAAAGCACATTGGGTGTACAGTAGTACATATGAAAAGCACTAAATAAATGCCTCATTCATTCACTCAAGATTGATCGCTTGTCTGTTGCCTGTTCTATTTGACTGAAGTAAACACAAGTTGATAATAATAATACATTTATTTTGTATAGCACCTTTAAAAGATGCTTTCTCTACAGCATTTTACAGGAAGCCAATGCAATGATGCCAAAACAGGGATTATATGGTCAACAACCCTAGCCCCAGATAGAATTGTAGCTGCCGAATTTTGCAGATATTGAAGTTTAATACAAGATTTGGAAACTCCAAAGAGAAGAGCATTACTATAGTTTATACGTGAGAAAACAAAAGAGTTAATCAACCTTTCAGCAACAGAAAATGTCAGCATAGTTCGTAGACATGTAATATTTCTGAGACGGAAGAACGAGGTCTTAACAGTGTTCTGCACAAAAGGCTCAAATCACTCCAAGGAAACACCATCAACAGACAAAGCTAAAGATCCAGCATTTTGCAGTTGATGGGGAGAGCCAAGAAGCTTGACTTCAGTTTTTGGAAATATTCAAGCACAGGAAATTGTTAGACATCCATATCTTAATTTCCAAAATGCAATTGGAAAGATGGGAAATGTCCACATCTTGACCCAGTTTTGAGTGAATGTAAATCTGGGTATCGTCAGCATAAAAGTGGTAGTTAAGGTCAAGAGATCTTAATAGTTGATTGAGTGGGAAAATATAGATGGTAAAAAGCAAAGGGCCGATAATTGAGCCCTGGGGGACACCCGTACTAACAGGACAAAACTCTGATCTGTGGCTGTCTATAAAAACAAATTAGAATAACATTCGGTTATTGAATGATGGGGAAGAGCCTTCTACAATGGACCTGACAACAAACTTTTTTTAAATTAAAAGAAATACCTGATCATTTTCCATAACACGGTTGCTATTTACATCTCATACTGTCTGTAAACTCTCATACAAGGCAACGACTGATGCATTTGAATTACACTCCAAAGAGCTTTGTTCACAGTGGAAAATTAAATCAATCTGTACCGGCTCGGCCGGATCGGCACGGAATGGAACGGTTAAGCAATGAGAACGGTTTGGCCCAACGGTGGAAAAGTGCAAATGTGCTTAATACAGCAAGTTTGTTGTCAGGTCCATTGTAGAGGGCCCTTCTCCATCATTCAATAACAGAATGTTATTCTATCTCTTATAAAGATATAAATACTAGTATACAAACTTAATCTGTTCTTCTCTTTCTCTATTTCCTGATGACTTTCAGGTGCCCATCCCTATGACTGAGGGCTTAGATCCCATCTCCATGTTAACAGATGGTGCCACCATTGCTAAGTGGAATAACGAGGGCTTGCCAGGTGATAAGATATCTACTCAGAATGCCACTATACTGACCAACTGTGAGCGCTGGCCTCTGCTTATTGACCCCCAGCTGCAGGGTATCAAGTGGCTCAAGAGTCGCTATGGCAACAGCCTGAAGGTCATTAACCTCAGCCAGAAGGGGTGAGCGGTTGGTGAACATACTGCAGAAATTACATCCCAAGAGCTTTCACACAATGTGAAAATAGTGACCTTATAATTATTACATAATATTTTTTAGAATATTTATAATTATTATTCATTTTTTTAATAAACATTCTGTGCACAATACAAATAGGAAATTTTCAACAAAATGCAATAACTGTCTCTGTGTACATTTGATTAATTTAATCCTGATGGATAAAATCAAAGCCTGTCCAACATTATCTCCATATAAATAACTTTTTACTTAAAAAATGCAAGTAAATGCATTGCTAATGCCATTTCATGTTGTCTTAGTGTTGTCTTTTATTTTAGAAACTTAATTTACTCTGTGTCCACAGGTATGTGGATGTGATTGAACAGGCCGTGGTCTCAGGAGAGCCTGTATTGATTGAGAATCTGGAGGAGACAGTTGAACCAGTTATTGATCCACTGCTGGGCCGACACACCATCAAGAAGGGCAGGTAGACCAGCACAACACAACACACAGCATTCCACAAAATATATAAACAAAAACACTTAAAAAAATATAGCAATATAACAAACATTTATCTTAGCTTCATCATGCATCTTTTCTCCCTGCAGATGTATTAAAGTGGGGGATAAGGAATGTTATTTCCATCCTGACTTCCGTCTGATTCTGCACACTAAGCTGGCAAACCCACACTATAAACCTGAGATCCAGGCCCAGACCACCCTCATCAACTTTACTGTCACACGGGACGGGCTCGAGGACCAGCTGCTTGCGGAGGTGGTCAGCCTGGAGAGACCAGACCTCGAACATCTAAAGGTGTGTGTGTGTGTGTGTGTGTGTGACCTGAACAAGCTTTTGAGTAAAGTGTTACTGATAGCTATCTGTGTGTATTTGTGTGTGTCTGCAGTCAGAGCTGACTAAACAGCAGAACACATTTAAAATCGAATTAAAGCTGCTCGAGGATGAGCTATTGACACGTCTCTCTGCGGCTGAAAATAACTTCCTGGGAGACAACGTTCTGGTTGAGAAACTCGAGAGCACTAAACACACAGCTGCTGAGATTGAGATGAAGGTTTGTATATTTTCAACCATTTTTTCTGGAAAACCAAATATGTGGAAATCAATGTCAAAGATTTCTCTTTCCTCCGACATTTCGCACTGACCCACATAAGCTCTGTTCCAACCCAAGTGAGCTGCCTTGCTACTGTAGGCATGTGCCTTCTAACGGATCCTTAAGATCAGAGTAGGATCAGATGGAATCTGCTGACACTGGTTTTGTAGGAAATCTTTTGTGGGATTAGATTACACTACCATTCAAAATTTGGTTGGTCAAATTTTTTTCTTTCATTCAGGAAGGATGTATTAAAGGCAGATTTTTGGATTAGAATATTCAAAAACCACTAGAACAGTTATATCTTATATTATCCCAAATGTTTCCAAGAATGTTTAAATCCAGGGAAATAAGCATTTTTAACCAGGACATGGACCATGTCCACGCGTCGCCTATTAGTGACGTCATACCTGCGTTACTCTCGATTTCTGGTTTTATTTTGTAGAAATCATGGAAACACCAAAGACTCTTTAATATATTACATGTTTTATTAGAGAAGGGAACAACTGTTTGGATACATTTATAGACCGAAAAATAAATTATTGTTATATAGCTTAACATGTTTAATCTTATTGTTTAAATCTCCTTTCTTGATTTTCCGCGACTGCATATTTTTCTGCGACTCCTTTTCTTGATTTTCCACGACTGCATGTTGCCTCAGAGAAAAACTAATATTTTGTTCAGTAGCTATCATAGCATAATCAGATGCAGCTTTATTTTTAGTAACAGTAATACAGCATTTGAATTTTCAACACACTCAAATATATCTAATATGATAAACAGCGCTGCATTACCCGACATACGCTTGACCGGAAGAATCGAGAGCGGCGACTGCGACATAATAAAAGTTCCGCTGCTCTCGAGCAGTTTGTCGTGTTCATCTCTCATTAGCAATCGCTCCAGCGGCCTCGTTCAGCTCCCACAGCAGTCGCCCTGCTGAGCTACACACTAGATATTGTAGTTGAAAGAATAATCAAATTAGCCAATATACAAAATAAACATGGTGTTTAATTATGTGTAATGTGGAGAACTTTGTGAGTAATAGACATATCAATTCTGTGATATTTGAGTTCTGTGGTCACAGATTGGCCCAAACAAAGTATTGTGTAATGTAGCATAATTTGAACGGTCTTCATTGTTGGGAGCATTGATAGGCACTCTCACAGAGCTATTATTGTTGGTTTTTAACCACATTCCCTAGAACATTAGACAAGCCAGAGATTTAGAGTTTTCTTTTCCCTTTCTCAGACTCTTTTTAGTTGGCATTTGTTGTTTCTTCTCGGTCTGATTCAGCTTTTGTGTTGTGTAGGTGTTGGAGGCGAAGGTTAATGAGGTGAAGATTAACGAGGCTCGTGAACACTACCGGGCCGTGGCTGTCAGAGCATCCCTCCTCTACTTCATCATCAATGACCTTAACAAGATCAACCCCATGTACCAGTTCTCCCTCAAGGTGTGGCCTTGTTTGTGTGTGTCTGTGTGTGCATTCTGTAGGACAGGTGTTCAGGTCTTCCTGGAAATATTTAAAGCAGAGGTGTGTAATTTGTGCACCATTATCGTCACCACAAAGTCCCTCTCCCAACTCAACTTGGCTGAGATAGTGTTTGTGATGTTCAAAAAAAACAAAAAAACACTACAGAATCAGTCTCACACTTTTCAGGGAAAGCACTTCATTTTATTGTTTCATTAATTCCATAGACTTTGCTTTTGTGTGTGTGTTATCTTTGTTCTGCAGGCATTTAACGTTGTGTTCCATAAGGCAGTGCAGAACGCAGATGCCTCTTCAGATGTAAAGACCCGTGTAAACACGCTGATAGATTGTATCACCTTCTCTACATTTAATTACATCAACAGAGGCTTGTTTGAGAGAGACAAGCTCACCTTCGCAGCACAGCTTACATTTCAGGTAACACACAAACACTTACTGTCATTATACACTCTTAACGGTCTGGGTAAAACACACACATTATAATGGATGGGTGTGTTTTTTTTGTCCTGACATACTTTTTGTGGCGTTTGTGTGTATCAGTTGTTGTTAATGAGTAAAGAGGTGGATCCTCGGGAGCTGGACTTCTTGCTGCGCTTCAACATTGACCACAGTTATGTCAGCCCAGTCGACTTCCTTTCCAACACCGCCTGGAGTGCTGTTAAAGTAAGCACAAACCTAGAAACACACCTGCTCAAAGAGGTGTCAATTATCACCTGCAACACTCCTCTGTCTTCCTGCAGACAATGAGCTTCACCGACGAGTTCCGTGGTCTGGACCGGGACATCGAGGGTTCCCCCAAACGCTGGAAGAAAGTGGTGGAGTCGGAGTGTCCAGAGAAAGAGAAACTCCCTCAGGAATGGAAAAGCAAGAGTTCGCTCCAGAAACTCATCCTTATGAGGTCTCTCCGACCCGACCGGATGACGTACGCTGTCCGGTAAGTCTATGAGATGCAGTATGTGTTTAATAAAGACAGAATGAAACATTGTAGGGAAACAGATTAAAGGGATAGTTCACCCAAAAATGAAAATGTCGTTTGAAGCCCATTAGACTTTCGCTCCTCTTCGGAACACAAATGGAGGTAAATAATCTCTTATCCTTTTTGTCCATCAATTGAAAGTACACACAACTGAAACTTTCATACATTATAAAGTACACGGTTAAAATAATCAATATGAATAAAGCATGTGTGAGCATCCGTTTACCATATTTAATGAGCTCTGTTTATATGTGAATAAAAACCTAAATTAAATCTGTTCATCATATAAAGCTGTCGTGTCTCTTCAAAACACCTGGATTAAAATGGACTATGGATTATTTTGATGATGTTTTAATGTACTTTTTGAAGCTTGAAAATGTTGGTTGCGTGGACTTTCAATGGATGGACAAAAAGGAATAGAGAGAATATTAAAAATACCATCATTTATGTTTTCGAAGATGAACGAAAGCCTTATGTGTATGGAACGACATGAGGGTCAGTAAATGATGACAGAATTTCATTTTTGGACTGACCTGTTAATAATCACTCTAAATAATGTTTTAAGATCCTCCTGAGACCCAAGCATAGACTTTTGTCCACTGTAGTGAACATTATATTTTAGCAAATTTCACTGACAATGTACAGTACGTGTCACAGTCTTTAAGTCTGTCCTGAAAAGAGCAGATTCAGGGCTTTTCAGAGATACCAAATGTTTGGAGGTTTCACCAAAACTCCCTCTCCTTGGTCTTTAAAAATGAATTAGCACCCTCATGGGAATATGATATTTTGTAATTATCATTTAAATCTGATTAATTTTCAAATTGTTTATTATAAATCATCATCTCAGGAAATTGTTATGGGGCTTCTAATCAGAATATGATTTTCTGTTAAGAAATAGGACATCGGGTTCATACATCCACTGTAGTGCACACCAGGACTTAAAGCATGTAAATCAGGCATTTTGGGAGACAATAGGGAAGGGAGTGAATATGGGGAAAAAAATGATGAAATATGAAATATTAGATATTCTTATGAAAATGTTTCCAGTTATTACTCCCATTATTATGCTTCTTTTCATTACGTTGCCGCAAAAACACATTATTATGCAAATTGCATACAATGTATAAATGCAATGTATTGAATGGGGAAACCCATTTATGGCCATTTTACACACATATCACATAAAAGAAAACAGTATATCAAATCATTCTGTTATATATTTCGTAACATAGTTGAGAATCATCTTTATACAGTGTTTGGTTAAAGAAAATCCTGAAACCTAAAAAAATGTCTTTTCATGGCTTATTTTTTTAATAATGTCCATTACAGTGGACAGCATAACATATTAATATATATATATATATATTTTTTTACATTTGTTTCTTATGCTCCAAACAATGTAATGACAATAATAATAATAAAAAACTAAATTCACAAAACTTTTTCCCCTGGTTCTCAGGAGGATATCTAAAAATGCATTTAGGGTTCTGTGAGGGTTAGGTTTAGGGTGGAGTTAGGAGAAGCTTAGAATAAAAGTCAATGGAAAGTCTCCATCACGAAAACAAAAACAAACGTGCCTCTGTGTGTGTGTAGGAACTTTGTGGAAGAGAAACTAGGTGTACAGTACACCGAGAGCAGGAAGATGGAGTTTGCACGTTCTTTCAAAGAGTGCGGTCCTGCTTCCCCTGTTTTCTTCATCCTGTCCCCTGGAGTGGACCCCCTAAAAGATGTTGAGTCCCTGGGTAAAAATTCATACCGGCTCTTCTTTTATCTCATGCATAACCCAGTAAAACCGCAGACTGTAGTTCAGAAAAATTAGTGTGTGAACTGACATTGTGAAGAACGCCTGTGTGTATTTCTGTGCATGTTATGTGTGTTTAGGGAAGAAGCTGGGTTTCACTATAGACCTGGGGAAGCTCCATAATGTGTCTCTGGGACAGGGCCAGGAATCTGTGGCTGAACTTGCCATGGAAAAGGCCTCTAGAGAGGGCCACTGGGTCATTTTACAGGTGTGTCTTTGTGTATGTTATCTGTATATGGTATATTTCGGTTGTGTTATGCATATACCTTATGCAAGTGCATGCATTTTTTCTAGAACATTCACCTGGTGGCAAAGTGGCTTGGAAGTCTAGAGAAGCTTCTCGAATGTTGCTGTGAGAACAGTCACCAAGACTACCGAGTGTTCATGAGTGCAGAACCCTCTCCCACTCCACAGGAACACATCATTCCACAGGGAATTCTGGAAAATTCCATCAAAATCACTAACGAGCCACCCACAGGCATGCTGGCCAACCTACATGCTGCTCTGGACAACTTTGATCAGGTAAACAACATGAATAAATGTCTCAGGATGACATTTCTTCACTTGTTTCTGTTTTTATCATGCTGTGCCGGTGGCTCCACCCACAGTGAAATGCTATTGGTCCAAAATCCTGCTTAAATAGCTGTATTTTAAACATCAAATATGTTCTGAAAGGCTGTGACGAACAAAGGAACTCAATTTTGTAAGGCTTCGGACTTGTCTAGGATGAGATGTAACACAAAAATCTTTGCTTATGTGTATGATTAAGTCAAGTGAGAACATTGAATTACAGGAACTCGTTTGATTACATGCAAATTTGTTTGTGTGTGTCCATGTGCAGGACATTCTGGACCAGTGTTCCCGTGAGCAGGAGTTTAAGACCATCCTGTTCTCTCTATGTTATTTCCACGCTTGTGTGGCTGAAAGGAGGAAATTTGGGCCACAGGGCTGGAACAGGAAGTACCCTTTTAACACAGGGGATCTCACCATATCAGTGAATGTGCTCTACAACTACCTAGAAGCCAACTCACAGGTGTGTAATTAACTGTTAATTAACAGAAAACCAAATCCTCCATTCAAATCTCAAGAGGTTTCACTACATCATCTAAACAAAATGTAATCTTAATGTATTAATTCTATGTACTGGTAACTGATATAAACATGGAAACATGTTTATTTTACTAATATGGTGAGAGAGTGTGTATGTTAACAAACTTGTGTTGACCAGGTACCATGGGAAGATCTTCGTTACCTGTTTGGTGAGATCATGTATGGAGGTCACATTACTGATGACTGGGACAGGAGACTGTGCAGAACCTACCTGGAAGAGTACATGCAACCTAATCAGGTACACACACACACACACACACGCTGAATGACTGCAAAAACACTCAACAAAGAGTACCACCACTGTAGTCAAATACAGTCAGCATGGTAATATTGTATTTGATTGTTCAGTCCATATTGGATATTTACTTTTGGACTCTATCCAGTTAATTTAAGATTTAGATTAAATTAGTGCTAGATAATAGCAAAAATATCAATAAATAGCACTATATATTATGACAAAGAATCATTTAAGTTTGCATGTTGGTGTACATTTACAAAGGATTATCTATTTTTTATAATGCACATAATGTTGTGATGCTTCAATCCACTTCTAGCTTTTAAAANATACAGTCAGCGTTGTAATAATGTATTTGATTGTTCAGTCCATATTGGATATTTACTTTTGGACTCTATCCACTTAATTTAAGATTTAGATTAAATTAGTGCTAGATAATAGCAAAAATATCAATAAATAGCACTATATATTATGACAAAGAATCATCGTTTAAGTTTGCATGTTGGTGTACATTTACAAAGGATTATCTATTTTTTATAATGCACATAATGTTGTGATGCTTCAATCCACTTCTAGCTTTTAAAATGATCTTAGTTTTTAGTGGGGATGGACTATATATTGATACAATATAATTATTACTTTTTTATTAATGTACCTTTAAGTTACTTTAACTGTTGTCTAATGATCACTTAAAATGAATCTTTAAAAACACTGATAATAGTAGTAATAGTAATAATACAATTAGTCATTGTTAGTCCATGTCAGCTTAGGTCCATTAAATAATATTAATGACTTTTGATTTGAATAATAATATTGTTGAAATTAACTATGATTAATATATGCTTTAGAAGTATTTTTCAGTGCTAGCTCATGCTAAACGCACAATATGTTAGATTTTTGGATTAAAATATCCAAAAACCACTAGAACATTGTTATATATTTTGTTGACTTGTGTACTTATAATATCCCAGATGTTTCCAAGAATGATTCAATCCAGAGAAATAAACAATTTTAACCAGGACACGGACTATGTCTGTGCGTTGCCCATCAATGACATCATACAAGCCCTCGATTTACGGTTTATTTTGTAGAAACACCAAAGACTCTTTAATATATTATATGTTTTATTAGACAGGTGAGCAACTGTTTGGATACATTCATCGACAGAAAACCAATCATTGTTAAACAGCTCAACACGTTTAGTCTTATTGTTTAAATCTTGTTTTCTTAATTTCTTATTGCAGTGTACAACAAGTGTCTCGTAGCAGCCGCCGAGTGAACGCACAGAGTAGCAATATAACAACTTTCAACACTCAAATGTATCTAATATGATAAACAGCGCTGAGTTACCCCTCATACACATGACCAGAAGAAACGGAAGCACTCGTCTGCGGCATAATAAAAGTTTCGTTGCTCACGAGCCGTGTGTTGCGCTCGTCTCTCATTTGCAGTCGCTCCAGCGACCTCATTCCGCTCCAATGGCTTTCAGCCACACCTATTAATAAATCTTTAATACATCAGCTCATCCATGAATATGATTTCTGCCCGAGTCCTGAAGACAACACCTCCCATGATTCCACGAAATCAAGGCATCATCAAGCTACGCCTTTGTTTCGAATAAGCGACCTCTAGTGGCGAAAAATACATATTGTGCCTTTAAGTAATGCTAACAAATGGAACCTTATTGTAAAGTATTACTATTGAATTTTATTATCTTCCAATTATTGGCCAAAACATGAAAATATTTATCTGTATAAGTATAATTTGATTTTCAATATTGCTTGATCCCCGTTTATTTTGGCTCCTGATAAAAAAAAAAAAATCATCTCACAAACACACAAACTAACACTTTTCCTATTGTCCTTCCAGTTTGACAGGAAGTTGTCACTGGCCCCAGGATTGGTTGTGCCTTCTAACTTGGATTACCAAGGCTATCATGTGTACATAGATGAGATGCTGCCCCACGAAAGCCCAGTGCATTATGGGCTTCATCCAAATGCTGAGATCGAGTTTCTTACAGTGATGTCAGACAGCCTCTTCCACACTCTTTTGGAGCTGCAGTACAGAGACGCCAACATGGGTGAAGGAGCCTCACAGACCACTGAAGAGAAGGTCTGTTTCTGAGCCGTTGAAAGGGTGCAGATCATTGGTTGAGGAAACGGATAGCTTTGTACAAAAACTTAAGTCATTGCCGTTTCAGGTTAAGACAATCTTGGATGACATCCTGGAGAAACTACCAGAAGAGTACAACATGTCTGACATCACGTCCAAAACAGCCGAACGCTCGCCATACATTCTTGTGTGTTTCCAGGAGTGTGAGCGTATGAACATGCTCCTCAATGAAATAAGACGCTCACTCAAAGAGCTGGACCTGGGGCTGAAGGTGTGCTATTATTGGAATTTTTTCTGTGTCAGTTTATCGATGGTATTGTGGTAGCATTGATTTCAGATTCATGAAATCTGCTTGGTCACGGTCTCTACATGTTTGTGAGACCAGGTTTTGATTTGATTATTAGTTTAAACTTTATTTTCTTATTTTCTCTGGCAGGGAGAGCTGGCAATTTCATCAGAGATGGAGCAGATACAGACAGCTTTGTTTTTTGATAATGTTCCCGATACCTGGACCAGACTGGCCTACCCCTCTATATACAGCCTCGGACAGTGGTAAGCAGTATTTGTATCATTGATAGACTATTATCGTTTTTTTTATTAGATTTTATTTTGATATGTTCTGTTTTTATTTTAATTTTAAAGATTTAGTAAATTTTGATGTGTGTTTTTGTATTTTTGTTTTTGTTTATTTAGTTCGTTTATTTTAGTACCTCAACTTAAACTGAACGAAAATGAGAAATGTTGTCTTGGCTGGATATTATTATAAATATCTATAAATTTCTGAAATTACATAATTTGGACACAGTCCCCTCTGATAACAGATCACTCTAAATTGTGATGTTGACATGCATTTCCTGTAAAGCTGCTTTGAAACGATCTGTATCGTGAAAAGCGCTATACAAATAAATGTGAATTGAATTAAATATTATGAGAGCTTATATTGTATTGTAGGTATTTTATAGATATTATACTCACTAAGTATTGGAACTATATAACAGCTGTACTGTTTTATTATCCCAATATGTGTATGTGATGTCTGTGTGTGTGTCCAATCAGGTATAACGACGTGTTGCTCCGCTGTAGAGAGTTAGATAGCTGGACTCATGATCTCTCTCTGCCTAGTGTGGTCTGGATCTCTGGTTTATTTAACCCTCAGTCTTTTCTAACAGGTGCAGTAACACACACACACAAGCTAATAAAAAATTATAAATATACACTACCTTTCTAAATTTTGGGGTTGGTGTGATCTTTTTTTTTTTTAATGTTAGTTTTTTTTGGTCTCTTCTNTTAAGGGGCCGTTCACATATCGCGTCTAAAAAAGCGTGGAAAGCGCAGCCGTGCCGCTTTCTCCTTTCCAAAGCGCTTACGCTCTCATGGCATCTGTCGTTGCTATGCAACCATGAACTGCGCTCTCCACGACGAAGAGGAAGTTTCAGCAAAGGATGATGCACCTTGCCCTTGCATTAGCTTTAGTACTAAATATATTTATGGAGATGAGATATAAAAACAGCTATGATGAGCTATGATCAGCTGAGCTTTCAATGTTCTGTTACGGAATAGCCGAAGCTGATCGGTTGGTTCTTGTCACATGAGTTGCGGTGTGCTTGCGGCATTCTGAAAAGGTTTTTCATCTCGATGCGTCTGGAAAACGCACCGCATGTGCGTCACAACCGCGTCGCTTCCATTATGAGCGCGCCTACATTTGAAATAACGAATTTGACGCGACATGTGAATGGCCCCTAAAACAAGGCTTAAGGCTACATTTCTTTGATCCAAAGTTAAAACAGTTATATTGAGAAATATTATAATAAAAAAAAAACTTTTATGTTTTGATATATTTTAAAATGTATTCCTGTGATGGCAAAGCAGTATTACTCCAGATTCAGAAATTACTAAAATTCAGAGATCATTCTAATATGCTGATTTGGTCCTCAAGTATAATTTCTTATTTTATCAATGTTGAAAACAGTTGTGCTGCTTAATGTTTTTGTGGAAACCGTGATTCTTTAAAGAATAGACAGCTCAAAAGAACAGCATTTATTTCAAGTCCCCCTGTAGTCAATAATTGTATCCCTTAAAACTCATCTTTGTTCACTAAAGTGACATATTTTAAAATTTTTTCCTGTGAAAAAAATCTTCATGCCTTTTAAAATAGCTTGAATGTATCTCTACACCCTATGTGGATCTATGAGTATGCTAATTAGCCCCGCCTCCACTCGTTTGCACAAGCTCAGAGATCCACTCGGTCAACTTACTGAGGTAAACGCTGCACAAAGGTATCGCTTTTTACAACGTCGGACACATAACGGTAATTAATATGATTAGGATTTTGCTTGACCACATTATCAAACAACTTATAATGTGTTGCTAATGTTACATAAAACACATTCCCATTCATAAGTCAGACAGCTGCCTTCTAACAATCAGTATCCTTAGAAACACTTTGAACAACTCAGAACGTCAGTGGAGAACGGCATATAGTTCATCATAGCATCGTGATATACATCATACACCCGCTATATTGCTAAATCTACTCGATTTTTCATATCAACAGAAAAATATATTCTCTTGAGACTCTCCCACTTCAGAGCGATCATAGTTAATGATATGCTAAAGCCCACCAGCACGTTGACATGATTTGTTACAAGGTAGTTTGTGATGTCACAGACACCAGCGATTTCAAACCGCGTTTTTGAGACTGTCTTTAGATCACTGCAGTTTTAAACAGAAAATACTCAGCACTGGTGTTGACTTATGAAATTGAACATTATAAACTTAATTTTCACCACAAGGGGACTTTAAAATAGAAACCTTGTGTAACATTGTGTCTTTACTGTCACTTTTGATCAATGTTATGCAACTTCTTCCAAACCCCCTTCCCCCCCCTCCCTGTCTTTGTAGCCGTGATGCAGAGTTTGGCACGTAAGAACGAATGGCCGCTGGACAAGATGAATTTGACGGTGGATGTGACCAAGAAGTTCAAAGAGGAGTTTAACCAGCCGGCCAGAGAGGGAGCCTACATCTATGGCCTTTACATGGAGGGTCTGTATCATATCCATCAGTCAGAATCCTCAGCCAATCAAAATGCTCTTTTATATTATCTGAGCCATTTAGGTGCATTTGATTCTAAAGCCAGTGTTTGTGACTGCAGGTGCACGCTGGGATATTCAGGGTGGGACAATCGTAGATGCACGCCTGAAGGAACTGACTCCCAGCATGCCTGTTATAGCGGTTCGAGCCATCCCGAACGACCGCCAGGAGACGCGCAATACCTACGAATGCCCCGTCTATAAAACCAAACTGCGTGCGAACACGTATATCTGGACCTTCAGCCTTAAGACCAGAGAGAGGCCATCAAAATGGGTTCTTGCAGGGGTCGCTCTGCTGCTTAGTGTGTGATGCTGAGAAACACTGCAGGAACAGAAGTCTTGCTTTAAACAAGCAAAACTCCTTGTTGGTAAAAACATCGCCTGGTCTTTCTTACTCTACAGTGTGCATTAGTTTTAACAGTTTTGGCCAGATTTAAGCTATAGAGTTAAAATCTATTATATTATTGTCATATTTCTGTGGTGATTTGACAGTTGCATGCAGAAATCCAAAACTTGTGTAAACCTGGAAATAAAAGATTTTAGGATTTTGAAAAATGTGAAACAAAGATATGCTGTATATGAATAAGAAATATTTAAAATACTGCACTATTTTAGGGCACATTAAATTAGGATGCCTTTTTGTAAATTAGGAAATAATGCAAAACAGGAGTAATTTACTAGTGGATCATATTTTTGGATCCCTTTTGGATGTTACTGACATTTAAACTTGGCAGTCGGTTTTGGTCTTTCCCATTTCTGCCTGTTATAAAGGAGCTGTACTGTCCCCGGAAAGTTACCAAGATGGCCACAGCGTGAAGACTCGCGTCAAAAGTATTTTGCGGATGGAGGCACATAAAAAGTGTCTCATTTAGGTTTTCCACAGGTTCTTAGAGAAATAAAGTGCTTTTCCCATAAATAATCGTATGCAACATTGTAAATTAAGCATTCTGTCCTTTATTATTTTACAGAGTTGTGCATTAACTCTTGTAATATTCACAATATACAGCATAAATATAATACATACCAATATACCCAAGGAAGAAAACATTCTAACCTGCTGTTATGTGTTGCATTGTATAAAATACAGTGTCAAACATTTAAAAAAAATGCATAAAAACAATTTTGTGAACAGCACTAGTTTTAAAAAGTGACACTGTACAAGATGTTTCAAAGAGTTTGTGCAAAAGATCGCAATAATATCGTATCCTTCTCTTGCTCTCTTCCCACACTGGCACGTGTCCTGGCCTCGTCCCAGAAACACCCCTGCGGCAAACACACTCCGGCCAACTTACTAAAACACGAGACATGACTTGGACCATCTCACAGGAAACTGTTAGGTCAACACATGCCGTGATCACAGCGGTCACACGAGCCAGTGACGATGACGGCCAAACACATATCTGTGTGATGGGAGATGAGGATTTAGAGCCTCTTTCGCATACACTGATATGTCCTGATGCTCCGCCTCCAGATTTCAGCCTACCAATCAGATTCATTCGTTCATGCAGAAGCTCTAAATCTGGTGACCCTATGAGTAAATTACTAAATTAAGACATGCATACATTTTTCTGCTCTTTTTTTCTTTTTCTTTTTTTGTTTTAGCTGACACTAGGAAGACAGTGTGTTTCAATGCATCTCATTAAATGTGGATTAAGTGGTTAATTCTACTAACTAACTTTGGTTAAACATGCAGTCCTTCTACACATGAACTCACTGTCATGTTATACTGCAAGACTAAAAGTGTGCGTTTAATAGGTTCTGTTAACGTAGAGCTATCTTCTGGAAGGCCAGGGATTACTGCTGCTACAAAAGCAAGAGCTTTCTCCTGCAGATCACATTGTCCAGAAATATTTCTACAGGTAAAAATAAAACTATAACACTGCTACAGCTTTAGAATGTAAGAAACTTCTAAAATGAATCTGTAAACTGCATAAAGAAATGAGGACATACGCATATATAACATATAAAAGGGCTTTTTTCAGAGCCAGTTTTAACCCTTGGTTAAGCAATTGTATTAGCACTGCCTTTAACCTTGGAAAATGAAGTGTTAACCTTGCTTTAAAGGGTTAGTTCACCCAAAAATGAAAATTCTGTCAATTACTCACGATCATGTCGTTCCACACTCGTAAGACCTTCGTTCATCTTCAGAACACAAATTAAGATATTTTTCATAAAATCTGATGGCTCAGTGAGGCCTGCGTTGCCAGCACAACAATTAACAATTTCATTGCCCAGAAATCTACTAAAGACGTATTTAAAACAGTTCATGTGACTACAGTGGTTCAACCTTAATGTTATGAAGCGACGAGAATACTTTTTGTGTGCCAAAAAAACAAAGTAACGACTTTATTCAACAATATCTAGTGATGGGCGATTTCAAATCACTGCTCCATGAAGCTTCGAAGCTTTACGAATCTTTTACGTCATAAGTGTTTTGAAATTTCAATAGTTCACCACTGGGGGGCGTGACTTTGGCAGTTTGATATGCGCTCTGAACCACTGATTCGAAATCAAAAGATTCGTAAAGCTTCGAAGCTTCATGAAGCAGTGTTTTGAAATCGCCCATCACTAGATATTGTTGAGTAAAGTTGATGAGTATTCTCATCGCTTCATAACATTAAGGTTGAACCACTGTAGTCACATGACGCTTTCTGGGCATTTGAAATTGTTAATTGTCTTGCTGTCAATGCAGGCCTCACTGAGCCATCGGATTTCATCAAAAATATCTTAATTTGTGTTGCGAAGATGAACGAAGGTCTTATGGGTGTTGAACGACATGAGGGTGAGTAATTAATGAATTTTCATTTTTGGGGTGAACTAACCCTTTAAGAGTGCTAGAATCCAAAGGTTGTTTAGTTGTTTAGAGTTGAGTTGTTTAGCAACAGACAACCAATCATAAACTGCCTCAGTGCTTACCTCATTAAATATTCATAAGCCTTTCACAAATCTCAAACAGCAGCAGCAAATGTGTTAACTGGAGCGGACAACCTGAGCAGATCTATGCGGCGACATTTCCTCGGATGGACAAGCAGTTGTTAAAACAGGTTGTGAGCTGCAAGTATGAGCAGGTCAATAAAATTGATTGCAAATAAGATTTACCCAGGATTAAAAATGACCCTTTAAGTGTTAAAAACCCATAACTGTTTCTGGGGTGATGGATCTCTCATCTGTGGTTTGAATTACCCAGCATGAGGGCCAAAAAATGGTCACACTCACTTGGACCAACAAAGTTTTGTCAAATTCAATACTGAGACATGATACTGCAATACTGACAATGCTAAAATGTTTAGTTGGCTCTGAAGGGACAGTGTGTCATTGTGGAAATCTGATATTGGTAGAATAATGTGATATTTTGAGATGATGACGATAGTTTTCATGATGAGGCTTTGCTTTGCAGAGTTCAGTTCAAGTAAAGATTCTTCCTGAATACCAGGAAATTCATAGTTAAATACATATATAAATCTCAAATATAATATAAGGACAAAAAACCGAGCTCATGTCACCAATTTACCAATGCAAGTGTTTTTTTAAGAAACATGCAAAAAAATAAACAAACACTGCATTTTTTTTGCCCTAGCATGCATCTTTCTTTCATTAACATGGTTGTATGTCCAGTACATTACTTCCTGAACACCACTCTATTTATATATTATTTACAAATATGAACAACCTTTAAGCTGATTCTTACTGCATTAATGCATTTGTTCACCTGCTTTTGTTTGACTACAACATTTTTGAAGGTAACTATAAGGGACATGGAAGGTTCTTTGCATATGACTCTTCGGTTTCGTGTTCTCTACCCTGAGTCTAGCTGGAGGGTTGTTTTGAAGGGAAGAGGCTGAGTTTACTGTAGTTTGTTCTGTCTATGCATAGTTACACGAAAGCATACAGGAGTGTGATTCCTCTATGAGGAATATTAGAACTCAAACCTCATTATTAAACACTGCTCTTACTGTACTTGTCCCTATGAATTCTGTTGTTATTGGACTCTGCTTCATTACCATCAAAACCTTTGACCTTATGTTACTGCCCTGGAAGTCCAGGATCAGAGGAGGGCCTGTGGAGACCCGGCGTCAATCCGCCTGCGGGTGACGAATCTGGGAGAGATGCTTGTCTGATTGACATTTGGAAAGATCTTGGCTGCTGTGACGCAGAAGGCTCATTTTCCAGTGGTTTCAGCTCCGCCTCCCACTCTGGGCCTGTCACCAACGGAGTTGCCGTGAAGACATCAGAGGTCATCTCCATGGCAACGGCAGGCGTGGAGTCTTTGGCTTTGAAGGCGTTCTCTAGATCAGGACTCTGCAAAGAAGAAAATAGATTAAACATTTCTGCAGTTCAAATGTAGTATGCTAGTATTCTATTGAAAATTCAATCAAAATCAGCTGTAATCTCCTTCTTGACTGGCAAAAGTTTGAGATCAAATCGCTCTGATATGGTGCACAGCACAGCCACTAATACGTGGGCAAATGCTCTCTCACTGTCGATAAAATAAGATTGTGCTACTGTTTGAAACATTTATTGTTCCATACTGCATACTTTCACACACTATTTTTAAAATAGTGCTGCGTAGCATAGCTAGACAGTTGCTAGGGTATTTCTGGTTGTTGATAGTCAGCTGTGAAGTAGGGTGACCAGATGTTTCTTGATTTTTGATATGATGTCCCTGGAAATATCCCTGTTTAACAGCACATTCAAAAACACTCAAAAATACACTGCAAAAAAGCCTGGCCAACAAAGCCTACAAAAGGACAAACATTAATTTTTTTTTGAAAAATGTAAAAAATAAATAAATATAAATATTTTTTTAATTACTGAATACAGTATATTGTGGAAGCTTGTTTCCACCACTAAATTAAAAAGGTAATTGCAACTTTTTATCTCACAATTCTGACTTTTTCCTCAGAATTGCGATATTTAAAAAAGTCAGAATTGAGAGATATAAAGTCGCAATTCTGACTTTATAACTCGCAATTCCGACTTTTTTCTCCCAATTGCGAGATATAAACTCACAATTCTGAGAAAAAACATCAGTCTTTTCCCCCTCACATTTGTACATTATAACACGCAATTGCGAGTTTAAATTTCACAATTCTGAGAAAAAAAAAACCTGAATTGTGTGATATAAAGTCAGAATTGTGAGATATCAAGTCAGAATTGCAAGTAATAAAGTCAGAATTGCATGATATAAGCTTGCAATTGTGAGTTATAAAGACAAGAAACAAGCTTCCATAGTATATTTATTTTGTCAAAACAAAAATATTAAATACAATTAGAAAATGTTAAAATGATTTCAATACAATTTTATTTATCATATTTATTTAGTTTTATTTTGTAAAGTCAATTTTTTGCTGTAATATCCACCTTATTTTTCATGTAAGAGTAGCAATTTGTAAACTGAATGTGTCTGGCTTCCGGTGTCTGCTCATTATACAGCTTGATATTGCAAACTGGTATTTAGCGCAAACAGTTTTATCATTTACTGGACTGTAATTCTTCTAGTTATTTACCTGTAGTGGCGAATGAATTGTGTGCATTCACAGAAAACACCTTACACAGTGTAAATTGTATTAAAACCAGTTAGGGTCAGTTTGACCTGCAAACATCATAATTATTAATTATATATTATATGGAACGCACAACAATAAAAAAATGAAGACATACAAAAATGTATTGTCCCCATCTTTTAATTCACAGGTAACAACAAGTGAGATTTCAATTATTTTGACCACTGAACTAGGAAATGGTTGCTGGGGTATTCTCAGTGTATAACGTGCAGTATGCACACTAGCTTTCCATTCTGAACACAGCCTGTGTGTTACCTGTGTCTGCATGGCGGTGACAGGCTGCACGGGTTTGTGGTACTCTGGGCTGACGGCCACAGTGCTGTACGCTGGAGGTCCCAGAGCGCTCTGCCTCTGGAGCAACTGTAAAATAGCCTGGATATCTGATGTCATCTGCGCTTCCAGCCTACACATTGACGCAGAAGTACAATACCATCCGTGACCAGCAGATGGTGGTAGGCACTATTCTATCAATAGCACAAAATGTTCTGGATGTTAAAGTTGATGTTTTAACTTGTATTCTCTTTATTTACTCTTTCATGTGACCTACTTTATGTCCATTTCTCTCTCTCACCTGTTCAGGTGTTCCTGTAGTAGATCCAGTCTTTGCTCCATTTCACCGAATGTGATGTCACTTTCACAGTCGTCTCCTCCTTCTCTGTCCTGAGATTTCGCTGAGTCATCTGCATTCCCACAAGGCCATTCTTCAACACGCACATCTAGAGAAACACAAGTCCCAGTGCAATTAATCACAGACACACAAACATACCTGATACATACAAACTTAATGCATCATGCACACATGTAAGATTAATTGGGTTCGTATGTCAATTGTACTGCACTCACACACATATATATATATATATACACACACTCATCACATACACACTGTAATAAAACATACAGCACTCCGACAAGACAAATTATGCATCACATGCACACACACACACATCATTAATAATCTCCACACTGCACCAAGTGTCCCCTAATATAACAGCCGCAATCCCCAGAAGCCAAAAGAACATGTTTGTGTGTGTTTGCCTCAACAAGATATTACACCAAGCTCAATCTAATCATGAGCTCTAGGGCTGTTTTGTAATATTTAGAGATCGGGAGAAAGAATGAGAGAAGGAAAGAGAGGGAATCTCCCTGGCTGTATAATTATATTAGCAGTCATTAGCTCTGTCCCAATTCGGAGGCTGCATCCTTCGGAAGACTCAGACTTCAAAGGCTGTGATGGTCAGACCGAGCGTTGTTAAATGGGATGGTCTAGCATCCGGATGATTGTTCTTGTCGCCTAGCAACTGTGACAGCTGCCGTTGATGAGTGGCAGAAACATTTGTGCTGGACTGTTGAAAGTTATATTCAACTGTCTGAAAACAAAACAGGATTTATAATCTGTCTAAATATGTTCACCATGGTCTATTTCTGTATATAATAAAGAGTATAAACTATAAAAAATCGCATCTTAGTAAGATATAAGTCAGCATTTGTATCATTGGATATTCAAGTAAGTTGAAACCCAATATTTACTTTTAAAAGTGTAATCCGACAATTTCTTTTAAAAAAATATCCTGTCATCATAGGCAAACAATGAATTCTGGCTAAGGTAGGCCACGAAGGATCCATCTGTTGCATCCGTCATTGCCCAGGAAGCGAAGTACGCATTACGAGGACACATTTGGGACAGCCTTTGTCACGCCGCTGTGACACAATCGTCCTTCGAAGGACGCAGCCTCTGAATTGGTACGTGGCTATTGCTCAAACATTACAAAACCTCTTCTTCACTGTACAGAGTCTCAGTAAAATTGCAGAGTCATTGTTTTCTTCAAGTTATTTATGAGTTCAATTTATGTACTCAGTCTGATGGTCCAAATTTTTGGCAATACTTTCTATGAAGCCATGAAGTATACAATGTGTTATTTATACAGGCTTCATAGAAAGGGT
The DNA here is from genome assembly GCA_003731715.1 of Anabarilius grahami. NCBI lineage: Eukaryota > Metazoa > Chordata > Actinopteri > Cypriniformes > Xenocyprididae > Anabarilius > Anabarilius grahami. The sequence goes on along the minus strand of RJVU01051519.1, from coordinate 5,225,549 downwards.
TGTTAATATACTAACTGCATTCATAATTCCATATAATACACCTTAAGATGTGGTCACATTAGTGCAATTTTGCAGGCAAAGAGGGTCCATTATCTACTGTCAATAGTGTAGTGATGTATGAAGCACAGCTCACACAGAAATCACTTTTAATACGAAGCAGCTTCTGTTGGTCAATGTGGTGAATGCGTTACTAACGGGAACATTTTCAGCCCTTGCGCAAATTTTCAGATCGTGTGGGATTCCTGTTGAAATGACTAGATTTCACCTGTGAAAAGTTACCTTTTTAAAAAAAGTAATATGTTATTATAAACCTGTTACGATTTTCATGAAATCATTCTAAATGGCAAACTTTCTCTAGATCAGGGATTTTCAAAACTAGGGCCCATGGCATGCTAGAAAATGTGAGAAAAAAGAAAATTATTTTTAAAACTGTATTTTTAGCAATATATCAAGACAATGTGTGAAAAGTTATCAGATTGATTACTTATATGTTTAAACATGTTGCTTTAGAATGATATTCATGAAAAGAACTTTACAAATAAATCCAGATTTAAACATAAAATAATTCAAACATCTAACTAAAAAGTCACAATACAAAGGAAATTGTCTGTTGCTTTGCTTTTAGTACAGTTACAATATAAAAGCTCATTTAATTTAGGAAATGTCTTTTAAGTTTCTCTAGTTACCTACAGTATGCCTGACTTCTCTGCACAACCCTTTCTTACAATCGACTGCTAACTCGCATTCAGATCTGCCTCCATCCAATCAACAACTGATGGACAGAATCAAGTCCCACACTACATTTTTTACTTTTTAGATAATCCGTTTCACTCTAATGTATGTCACAATACAGAAGAAAAGATCTGTTGCTATTTCTGTTTCATTGCAACTTTATATTATCAATTTATCACAAGGGATGTACTGAAAAAAAAATAGGGTGGACGATATGACCTAAAATCAAAACCTTGATTAATTGAACATTTTACCTCGATTACAACTAATAAATGATTATTTTGTTTTTTTGCTGTTTGTTTTTTTGCCCTCATAGTTCACTGACAAGGTTTGTACTGTAAATATGCTTGACTATTAAAGGTGGGATATTTTTTTCCTAATGAAAGAGTGCTCCGACATAGCAGCTCACTTTCAGCAGTTATTTTATCTATGGTTCGTAACATTTCTTACAGATTTCTGCTCGTTGTAAATCAGAAACAGATAAATTAGCACAGTCCAGGACATATCTGAACGTATTAATGAGAGTGATTGCGTGTGTGAATTAGTCATACTGTCTCTCTATTAATTGTGAAGCTGTGGGCTATAAGTAGCAACTTCAAAAGTAGAAAAATATATGCTATAACTTGAGTTTCTATATAAGGCTTTATAAACATCTTGATACAGTATGCTTCCAATCACTTTTTTCCCCCACAGTAGGACACCCTTATGAATGAGTATGTTTATGTATGTTATACCTTTATGGAACAGATTGTTTTCAACACAATCTTTAGTGTATGTGTCAGGGATGGTGTTCAGGTTGTAAGGAAGGGATTGACCCAAACTCAAAGGCCTCGCTGTCTCTTCCTCACCCTCCTCTTCCTCCTTCTCCTTCTCCTCTTCCTCATCTCCAGGCAATGTGCGAACCTCTCGATCTCTTCCCCTTTCCCGGTCTGTCCCACTCGGTCTGCTCGGAGAACCTGAGGGAACACAAAGTTCTCACAGCTTTACACAAATAGTTCTCAAGGTCACTCTCCAGATTGCACCTTGAACAAAGAAAAAAAAAGAGAGTATGTGCCAGGAAGAGAGTGAGAGATTTGACTGAGATAAATAATCCAAACAGCAGGTTATAAAGGGACGGGGGATAAAACGGCTCTTGACCGTTCAGGTAAAATCTGGCAGGGTGCAACCACACAATAACAAACATCTGTCTGTGGCCAACAATCACCATGGCAACAGCTTGAAACCCCGTGGGAGAGAAAAGAGATGGGTGGAAAGAGGAGGGGAGGCGACGGGGGGAAGGGAAACAAAGGAGGGACCGAAAAAGAAGAGAACAATGGAGGAGAGGAAGACAGAAATGTGAGCAGAACATGAGGAGAAGGTCCTGACCTGAAGAGTGGTTCCTTTTAAAGCAGGGTTTAGTCCTAACGTCAGGGTCTTCAGTGTCTGAGTCACTCACGGCCGTGTAAAGGTTCCTGTGAGGAGCTGTGGCGCCCTGCCACACACAAGAAATGACATCACATTAGGAAAAGCATTAACCAGCATTTAACTTTATTTACTGCAGCAACATTAGTAGGGGAAAAACAGATTGGCTTTCTTCTGAGGAGCCCAAAAGTGGATTTTTCTGAAGAATCTTCTCCCTATTCTTTAAATATAATGACAGACAGGCAAACTGCCATAAAAGAGCATGAGATAAAATTGCATCATAAAAGTGATTAATAGACCAATTTGGTAACAAGTGGAGGAAAACAGGCAAAGTCCACAGAATAAGAGAAAAAAGTTTTGTTGTGCCCTTGGTGGATGTCAGAATCGGAATGCAAAAATATGGTCTTCATTTTATAGAATACAGTCTTTTAAGACGCCCTTTGAAACTAAACGCAGACGTTATGTTGTCAGACGTCAAGTCAAAGACTGGACTGATGAAACCGGCAATGATTAGTCTACTATTAAAGCATAAATTTGATGTAAACAGACATAATATTCACATTTGCAGTTCATACATAGCAGTTACAGCATAAAATAATATTTCAAACTATAACATTTTACATAGATAACCTTTAAACATAGCCTATAACATTTTTTATCTCACAATTCTGAAAACTTTTTCACAAATCTTTTTTTCTTGCATTTGCGTGTTTATATCTCCCAATCAAAAAAGTAAGAATTGCGGGATATAAACTCCCAATTCTGAGGAAAAAAGACAGAATAATGATTATATCTCACAATTCTGTTCATTCTTCGAAGAATTGTGAGATATAAACTTGGATTTGTGAGAAAAATTATATATCAAAAAGTGTAAACGTTTTTTATTCTTTTATTCTGTGGCTTCCACAGACTGCTACTGCAGAACTGTCATGTTATGCTATCAGGTAGGCTCCACCAACAAAAAACATCATCACTGTTTGCAAATACAACTCCTTCCAAGAGGAATTACACACCAAAACTGAAGTCATTATTCACTGAAAATCAACACAATGGCTCAAGGAGAGGGATGATTATCAGAATAACAACATAAATCTTATGTCCATTCCTCAAAAAACTACCAAGCTAATTGTATGGATTCAGAAGACTTAGAATATACTGTAGCACAGCAGTTCTCATTGTCCACAACAAAATTCAAAAGCTCCATGATTTTTCTACTTCATTATTTACTTGATAAGGATCTTTACAAAAATATTTTACTCACAATTTCAAGACCAATAGACTTAAAAGTTTTTATTAATTTACATGTCTTTTCCAGGCATAACACTTTTAAAATTAGTCTTCCTCCTATATCCAGGATTTTAAAGACCCTGTGCTTTTCACTGTATGCCCAAAAACTACAGTAAATTACCCATCTAAGATTAATAAAGTTATTTAAGTATTGTAATAATGTGCTCATAGTTTTTGAAGATGTTTATACTTAGTTTCCATAAAGGGTTGGGGTTTGACTGTGGAGGGAGCTTTATATAGTGAATGTTAGTGTATTTTGCATAGTACATTCATCTTTTTATTTTAAAACTGTAAGTACTTAGTAATAGCTTGCTGCTCTACCTTGGTGTTCTCATCGCGCAGGTTGAACGTGAGCTCCAGATTGGACAGGAAGTAGTCAGAGAATTCAGGATACATGTCCAGAACCTCCAGAAGATCCTCTCTTTGGATGGTGTGCAGGTCACAATAGCTCAGAGCTCGAACATCTGCGTTGGCTTTCCCTGGCTTGGCGTACAGATGAATCATCTCTCCAAAAATATCATTCTTACCTGAGAGGTGGGTGTACAATGATCAGAGAAGAGAGGGAAGAGAAGATAAAGCAATGAACAATGAAGGAAATGGACAAAGAGTGAGAAGGGGGAAAGCATATTAGAGCGTGTGATTATATGTAGGCAGAATTTCACGGGCAAAAAGGTTCATTGTCTATTGTAATAGCGATATATGAAGCACAGCTCACAGAAGTCATTTTAAAACCATGTAGCTTTATGTCGATTAATGCGATGAATCCGTGTGACCAACCTGAACCCATTGCAGAATCTGCATGAGGAAATGCGATTCTGAGTTTAGATCTCTCAAAGAAAAACATCTCTCAATTCAGCCATTTTTCTGTTTGCAACACAATTTTGACTTTTTTTTTTTCTTATATTTCCAAGATACAGACACTTTCATCCATGAAATTGAGATAGAAAAAAATGAGATAGAAAAAAGAAGCAAACACACTATTCTAAGAACAAATAAATCTAAATTGCAAGATGTAAACTCACAATTATGAAAAAAGTCTGAATTGCAAAGCATGGGGCCCTATCATACACCCGGCGCAATGCGACGCCAGGTGCGACGCAAGTGTTTTTTGATAGTTTCAGCCCGACGCAGTTATCATTTTCACGTCCTGTGCCACATTGTTTAAAAAGCAAATGCACTCACGCCCATCTGTTGACCCATTGGTGTGCTGGTCTGAAAACAAGGTGTGGTCAGGTGCATTGTTGGCGTGTTGCTATTTTGAGACAAATGAAACCGACTGCGCCATTGACCAACAAAAACCCGGTCTAAAATCAATGCCGCAGTATTTTTGTTTGTTATTTAAAGGGCCCGTTAGTAATATGCTCCTTTAGGCGGGTGCACAACGCGTGTACACTCTGCTTGTTACACACAAACAGGGATGCGCAGCAGCACATAAACATGCCAAATATTAAAAATAAGAGGATTACAATGTAAAACATTATTATTGTGTACGTAAAGATAACAATGCCTACATGTCATAATGGATAGTCATTGTATGTATCAGAATTACTTATTCATGCAGTAATGACAATGAAATTGGCTAACTGTTTGACTAATCATGGCAATACACACATGTATTTAAACTGACTCGTCAGGTTGAGGGTGTCTGTATTCCACCATGGTGCAAGCGCAACTGACTTTTAAAGCGAATGGGAGATGACACTCTGATTGGTTTATTGCAAGTACGCCCAAAACACACACATAACTCATTAAGAGACTAGGTACAACCCTTTTGGACCATGCGCCTGGTGCACCGACCATATTTTCCGTTGTTAAACTAGCAAAAGTGGATTTGGACATGGCCTAAGTGCACCTGCGCTTCAGACCATGTGCTTAGATTGTTAAAATAGGGCCTATGAACTCACTATTCTGAGAAAAAAAAATCTGAATTGCAAGATGTTTACTTAAAAATTTTAAAATATAAACTACAGAAATAAATTTAGAATTGTGAAAAAAAAAAAACGCAATTACCTTTTTTATTCTGTGCCAAAAACCCCATTCCATTGATTGCAAACTCACAATTTGGGTAGAATGTAACTTGACAAACACTGATGTGAGCACATATTTCTGAAAGCCCCTGCAAGCTTCTTGAGGACATGTGCCAACAGAAAAGTCGAGGCCTGACAGCACATTTCTACAGCGATACATATCAAAGGTCAGACCTGACAAACAAACGACAGCCACCTGGGCAGTGGCCACCTGCCACCGTATCTAAATCCGGCTCAGGGTCGTGGCTAAAACAATTGGTGCTGTATATTGCACATTAAGTATTTGAGGTGAGGCTATAAGCAATATGATATTAGAGTAACGGAGCCCGAGCCAGAATTAGTGTACAGTGATTAAGTGTCCATCTGCAACACTTTCGTAAGACAACAGATTCTTGCTGAGGTAGTGAATCCTCAACTGTGACCTAAGAATACATACAAACCAGGAGGTAGCTTCTCTCAGCAATTTCGTGCAGTGTACACCAAGTTTCTGCTGAGTTGCATGAGTATGTTAGTGTGTGTCTCTTTTTCTTCCCCTGGCCTTATTCTGTTAAAGCCAGCTTGCGTAGGAAGAGAGATGGACCATTTAAATTCGGCTTACCCTGCTCCACCTGCCCACTGCACCAATGTGGCTGGAGCATGTGTGCACGAGTGTATAAATGTGCCTGTAAATAATGAAACTAACACTGTCACTCGTGGCTCTCCGTCACACTAAGTGACACTTCGTAAATCTAATGAACAAGGGGAACATGCACCACACTGCTGCCACTCTCATTCCCGCATCTTATTTAATTACAACCTTTCTCTCCCTCATTCTCTCATTTTCCCTCAGCTTTCCTCTATTTCAGTCTCTCTCTATCTATAAAAACATGATGAGCTCATCACAGAAGAGATATCCTTGAATGAAGGACAGCACTTCTTTCATTAAGTCTATTATTACATTGTGAGCCTCTGAGCTGTTTATATTAAATTTAGATGAGTGTGCAAGTACCATACTGTAAGACCCAATTTCCACAGCATTCCAGTAATCTGCTATTTGGACATTGATACTGTATATATATACACTGGGGTGCACATAAGTTTTTCAGTCTGGTTCTCATGAGAGCACCTGGAGATTCGGGTTGGTGCTCACACTGCACATAGTGTGACCCATTAAATATAACTATAAAAAATTAAATAATTAATAAGAGAATTATTGCACTTTATTTAGTTTGTTTTTTTTAAATAAAATAATAAGCAAAATAATAAATAATACTATTATTATAATCCAGTGTTAGCGTCAGTTCTGGCAGGTCACGTCAGTCAAGCTCGCATCAGCTGACTCCCAGGTGACTCACGTCTACCTATAGGAATACGACGCCTATAACAGCACCCCTATATAAGCTCTTCAGTATTATCAGCAGCTATTGCATTCTCAGGAGCTAATTACCCTCCTCCATCCCCAGCTCCTCCTCTCTTTAGTCAGGATTGGCCTATGATTCCCCTGAATCAAACTAATTCTTGAAAAATGTGTACATGTTAAATTATTGACGTTAATTATATCTGCATATATTGGTTCTGTTCTGTTTACCCTAGGGGGGTTATTGCTGCTCTCCCTGCTCTTATCCATGCTAGGCTGCATGGATGCGCAGGGAGTTCTTGCCCAGATCAGAACCATACCGCCAATACAAACTCTATGCAATTATCAATCATATTTGACGATAGTGGTCCTGACAGAAATATTATTATAACATTTACATTACATTTATGCATTTATGGACGCTTTTATCCAAAGCGACTTACATTGCATTATACTATACATTTGTATCTGAGTATGTGCAATCCCTGGGATCGAACCCATGACCTTGGCATTGCTAGTGCCATGCTCTAACCACTGAGCTACAGGAAATATAACATTATATTTTAAAATAAAAAAAATTGTATTAAATAAAAATACAATTATTTTATATTACACTTAAAAATACAATGCTAATATTTTAAAAAAAAATGTTTTAACTTTTTTATTTTTATATGAATTTTCAACATTTTCAAACCTAAAATCAGCAAACTTTTATTTTAGTGGGTTGCCAGGAAGTAAGTATATGCACTGCCAGGTTATAGCATGTCAGTGAATGTCACAGCTTTGTGTTTTGCAGATTTATTATGCATTCAGTTCAAATGGAAATATTATATTATGTTTTATTAACGTAGTTCGGGAGTCAAATAAGCTACCCAATCATTACATCATCTTAATCATTACGTCATCTCAACCAGCTGTTAACAATCTGTAATCAACGTATCTACCCAATCGGCATGAGTTCAGGCCTGTATATAATCACAGTCAAACTTACCCAAGGATCCTCGACAGTTTCCAGAATTTGGTCACGCCCCAAGTTCCCAACATGCCCGAAGTCGCGTCCGATGAAGAATCTTTCATCCTCGAGGAATCTCTGCCACAATCCTCTGGCCTTAGGAACAATTTTTCTCCAATCCAACGGCATTATTTCGGGGGGGCGTCAGCCCAAACAAACGGGTCCCTGCATGCCAAAACGCCGAGGCCTGTCACCACGTCCGAATCATCCGCGATCTCCTTCTGTGTATTTCCCTACTCCGGCCCATTCAATCATTACTGTCATAGAGAAATGGACAATAAGGCAGCCGAGCACCAAGCTCAAGTATCGGACAATGCCGCCTTTTCCCGCGAAGGATCGGGCCTTCTTCCAGCCGCAGCGCAGATCCAGTTCCCAGCCAGCTCACACTCTCCACCCCATCGGCTCAACCCCGCAAGAACAGTTTAAATCCTTCTCGTCTTCTTTCCTGAATTTTCACAGCCATTCCATCTGGATCAATGTTGATCGGAGGGATTGTTTCTGTGACTTGCCGTTCTAAATTACTAGTATGCCGCTTCCTTGTGGTTAAACACGCAAACAGTAACTTGTATATCACGTTCAGTTCGCACGCAGAATCACTATGAAACTCGGAACTTATTATTATCGCTGTCCTGCGATTTATCAACAAATCCCTTGGAAACTTAAAGTAGCCTAACAGTATGCATTTCTGTAACTTCAACCCACAGCTTCACTATTGGTAAAGAGACGCAGCTCAGACTGGTAGGACAAATTCTTAAAATCGTTCTTTTGCTGATGCATTCAAATAAATTTTACCGTTCATCTATATTTAGAACGAGCAGAAATCTGTAAGTAACGAACCATAGACGAATAACTAGTGAATAAACTGTTATGTTGTATGTTCCTACGCAGTTTGATAAAGCATGGAATTTGATTTGAGTAATTTGAGTTCCAGGTCTGGATAAGTATGGGAAAATGGAACTAAAAATAATAAATAAATAAAAATATTTTTATGAATTTTTATTAAATAAATAAAATCATACAAGCAGTGTGTTCATGGTAAATTTAGCGCTTGTTGAACACAATTGAATAAATCCAAGTTGCACATTTTTATTATGCAAAGCTCTCTTTTTACAAGCTAGTCTCTTTTGATCTTTACTAAATGAAGGTGCATGTGACTCAAACCAGCAACAGTTAAAAGACCAAACGATCATCTAAATCAGCCTGTAGCCTACTTTGCTGTTTGATGATCATTCAACATCAATGACAGTACAAACTGTAAACGACAGTATGGTATCAAACACTCGTGCCAGAGGTGAATATATGCAGGTTATAAAGCATTTCAGGCTTATTAATAAAAATTAATAATCGATTTCTCAGCCCTGCACAGTTTCGCTGAACTCAAACTGAATTTATGGGCTTTAACTTAAATACAGTTAATTTCTAGGCCTCACCACATAAGGAACCAATAGGATATTTTTATTTGTTTCCATCTTCATAGATGGTCCAAACTGTTCTAAACAGGAACCGCTATCTTTGATCAGCTATCTTCATGATGTGTATAATCCCGCAGGCCGCTTTTTCATCTTGCATCTCCTCTCTCTTGTTTCTCTGATTCCTGCACTAGAAGACAGGCGTCAGGCCACAGCAGCAGCAGGCCTGGGCTGGGCCCCAGATTCCCCACTCTCCTCCTCCCTCCGCTTAGCCACACACTGCAGTTTCCCAGGTGCCACACCACATATAGCAATGCTCGCCCCTCTTGGCGAATGACTTCCCTCCTAGCGTGAGGATGCCTCCGCTAGCAGAGCAAGCTCCACTGTTTCAGCCATTTCATCCCACCGTCTCTTACCCTACCCATAGGTGCCTTATTTTACTCCCCAGTTTCCCTCTTTTCTACACTTCTTGTTCCTCCCCATGCTCCAGGGACTGACCCAAGCGTGAGGCTGTCTCCGCTAGCGGCGCAGGCCCAGATGCCTTATTTTACTCCCCAGTTTCCCTCTTTTCTACACTTCTTGTTCCTCCCCAGGCTCCAGGGACTGACCCAAGCGTGAGGCTGCCTCCGCTAGCGGCGCAGGCCCAGATGCCTTATTTTACTCCCCAGTTTCCCTCTTTTCTACACTTCTTGTTCCTCCCCAGGCTCCAGGGACTGACCCCAGCGTGAGGTTGCCTCCGCTAGCGGCGCAGGCCCAGATGCCTTATTTTACCCCCAGCTTCCCTCTTTTCTACACTTCTTGTTCCTCCCCAGGCTCCAGGGACTGACCCGAGTGTGAGGTTGCCTCCACTAGTGGTGCGTGCCCAGATGCCTTATTCTCTTCCCCAGCTTCCCTCTTTTCTATCCTCCTCATTTCTCCCTAGGTTCCAGGGGCCAGCCCGAGCATGAGGCTGCCTCTGCAAGCGGCCTTGGTTCCAGCCATTCCTCCAGCCTGCCTTTCCTGATTTTTCTCTTCTCAACATTACTTTATTTATATCCTGCAAACAGCATTAAGAACCTCCAAGCTCCCAGCAGACCACTTTTCCAGTCATTCGTTCCCCATAGGAGCAGCAACCACAGCTGCTCAATAAGGCCTTTCCCAGCATCAGATTCAAACACTTGGTCACTGGTCATAAGAAGCTTTTAAGAACTACATCAAACTGTTTCCACATTAAAGAAGCCTAACAAACGCTTATCAGCTAGGTTTTCAGCTCCAGCTCATTTTCTCAAACATACCCACAAGCCATATCAAACTCCACTAATACCATCATTCCAATAAAATGGGAATGATCTCATTGCCAGTGCAGCGATGACGCCTCGGCTCCCGCAGGAGCTCAATTCTTCTGGCCCTTCTCTCCACTGCCACAGCAGTGATGTCCCCTCGGCTCCCGCAGATCAGTTCTTCTGGCTAATTTCTCCACTGCCACAGCAGTGAAGTCACCTCCGTTCCCGCAGGGGCTCAGTTTCTCTGGCTTTTTCTCTCCACTGCCACAGCAGTGATGTCACCTCCGTTCCCGCAGGAGCCCAGCTCTGCCTAAACTCGCCCTCATCCAATGTTGCAAGAAATCTCTCGGTCTTCAAACTAACCCTCTAAACAGATGATTCAAACCACCCAGTCAAATCAGTCAAACTTCAATCTGACACCATGAGTATTGAGCTTCTATAAGAACCTCAGAAACAGTATAAATTTTCTATTCTCATTCAACTAGGGCTGGGCTTACCCGTCCGATCGCTGCGAGTATTGAACTCCCGTCGGACGGCGCGAGAGCCCTCCCAGTCGAAAATGGCTAAACATTTTGTGTTTACGCCAGCAGAGGCTTACCCTTCCAATCGCAGCGAGTATTGAACTCCCGTCAAATGTCGCTAGAGCGCTTACCAATCTAAAATAATTAAACGTTTACCTCACCGCCAGCAGGGGCTTACCCGTCCGATTGCAGTGAGTATTGAACTCCCGTCGGACGCCATGAGAGCCTCCCAATCCTAAATAACTAACGCTAACCTCACTGCCAGTGGGGGCTCACCCATCCGATTGCTGTGAGTATTGAACTCCCGTCGGATGCCGCAAGAGCCCTTACCAAACATTAACCCCTCTGCCAGCGGGGGGCTTACCCGTCCGATCGCAGCGAGTATTGAACTCCCGTCGGACGCCGCTAGAACCCTCCCAATCTAAAATAACTAAACATTCACCCCATGTCAACAGTGGCTTACCCGTCCGATCGCAGAGAGTATTGAACTCCCGTCGGACGCCGCAAGAGCCCCGCCCTAATTACTAAACGTCTACCCCACCGTCAGCGGGGGCTTACCCGTCCGATCGCAGTGAGTATTGAACTCCCGTCAGACACCTAAAGGGGCCCCTCAGCTGAAGCTACCCTTCCAGTCGCCACGAGTAACGAACTCCCGTCGGATGCCACCCCTTCTTGATGTTCTGGCCGGTGGGGTTCTACCCATCCGATCGCTGCAAGTATTGAACTCCCGTCGGATGCTGCAGGCGCCCTCAGCCAAAACATCTAAACCTTATCTTAGTTTGCTGGTCGAAGAGGTTTATATTCATCAGTTCGCTGTGAGTATTGAACTCCCGTCAGATAGAACCCTCCCGATCCGGCAGACAGCTTTCTCCTTGCAAACATCAGCCTTATTTCTATATTTTTGGGGGGTTACAGTTACAGTTCCCGGCTGCTGTCCGTAGCTAATATTTTGCATTTTTGGGGGGGTACTCTGTGTTCGGGCCGATTACCGAGCTCGGAGCCCTCTCCCCGGACAGCACGCCAAATACGTTTACCAATTAATATACCTGACTTATTTGTAAGTGTGAACTCGTGAAACAGTATTACAGTTAGTCGATCTAAAACAGTGATTGTGCATTAACGGCTGTCTGAACTTATTTACCTAGTGCATTTTTTATTTTGGTCATGCATGCGCACCACTTATGTGCACCCCTGGATATATATACAGTCAAACCAAAAATTATTCAGACATTTTTTATATTTTTGATATATATTTACTAGTGGGTGCAGGACACTATAGTTCATTTACGTAAGTGAGGATAGCGAAATGAAGTAAACTGTGACATATTATACCAAAAAATTCTTCATACAGTGGACTACCAGTAAAATTCATAAAAATTTGGAACCGAAAATTATTCAGCAACTTTGACCTGACCATGTTTTGCTTAAGTGTTATCTGACATAATTAAGATAAATTTTTTCTGACATTAATGTATTAATGAATGAAATGTTCAAGGTGTCTGAATAAATTTTGGTTTGACTGTATATATATATATATATATATATATATATAGGGCGGGACATACAGCTCTGAAAAAAATTAAGAGACAACTCCAAGTTCAGAAATCAATGTTAAGTGGACTCTTAATTTTTTCCAGAGCTGTATTTGAATCTTTTTTGGATTTGACTGGAGGGTGATATATGGTAGACTATGATATACTTTTTGTTTCTTCTTGTATAGCCTTGGTTCCATGAGCAAAAAAAAGTAGTTTCAGAGAGGTTTTGATGAAAGATTGTGCAATTACTTTTTAGAACAATATGCACCAATGCCATTTATTGTGTGGTGGAAAAGCATAATGGCCTGGCAACCAAAGGACAACAGGTTTGTGAAAGTCATGGAACAAACTCCATTTTAAATATAGATTCTACTCACAGTGAGATGTCATCACCATGAAGTTTTGATGGTTTTACTAGCAGGTTTACAAGCTTACAGTGAAGGTTGGTTAAATTGTTCATCGCTCACCCAGGATAGCCACCACTATGTCGTCTCTCAAAATCTCGATGGATCCCCTGGCGAGAAAGTAGAGGGCTGTGAGAACGTCCCCACAATGCACCAGCGTGTCACCTGGTGGGGCATGGGTGGTCTTAAAGCGCATCGCCAGTGCTCGCAGACATCCTTTGGTTGCTCCACGGAATGCCTTGCAACTCTGAAGCAAACTTGTATTCAGATGAAGACAGATATCAGCCTGCAGGCACTCTGGAAAGCCCTTCAGTACCTGCAGAGAGGGGAAAATAGAGAAAAGGACAGAAGGAGTATTCCCCATGGAGAAGAGAAGGAGGGCAGAATGATTGCAGGTTTTTAAGAGCTTTGCGTTAGAGCTCAGATTATACAATGCTAATATAGCCCTGTCTCCCTCAACTGCAAATACATAAAAGATGAAGCAAAGTATGAATAGATCTGGGAGCCTTTGTTTCTGCTGCATTGCATTGTGTTTGACTTTGATTTGCTTTTGCTTCATATAAAATGATATATGGCACATTAAGCAGAGGAAAATACAACTACCACTTGAAAAATGTCTAAAAAACACTATGCTTCTTGTTTAAAATTGGATTTGGGATGTCATCCAGTGAACAACAAAGACTGTCATGGAAAGTATAAATCTGCTGTGACTATTTATCTGACTTACTGACTAAATTGACTGACTAAATAATCTGATGCCTAATAAAACAGGAAATGTCAATATGACCTAGGTCCATCAAAGTGAAACTGATTTAATCGAAGGAAAATAACTGAAATAGAAATGCCTGTCTGCAGGATGAGTCACAATACCCATGACCATCAGCTTTGTAAATAGAGTTTTTGATTTAACATCAGTCTTTAAATGGACCAAACTTGAATTACTTTGATTGGCTATAACATTTAGACTACGCTTACCTCATAAAACGGTATGTATATGACCGACACTGCTCAAGGTTATGCACAGTTTAAAATCAACTGTATGCTTCAATAAAATATACAGACATTAAGGAAAACATTTAAGATAAAATGACTGCAGCTTTTTTGATAAAAAGCAAACATTACTCTATACCTCCTGCTCACCAGGGTGTTGAAGTCAGTCCGTTTGAGTGCGTATAAGAAAGAGACAATGCATATCAGATCACTGCGTAGACACATGAACACATTTGACATTAATACTGTGTGACTGAGATTGTGTTAGAAACACTAGATAGCTAACACACACACATATACACTGATTGTTTAATGCATGTCTTCATTCAATGACAGAAATTCATATTTAGTGAAATAAAGCCTGACTCATACCATGTTCATGTCGATGCCATTGGTGTATGTCCATGCGTGTTGGAAGTACTCCTCCAGTCTTTGTCTCAGCGGGTTAGGGATCTGATGGAAGCGAATGAATTCTTTGACCCGAAGCATCTGCAGATGGTACCGAGCTGTTCCAGAGTACAGTCGCTGAATTATAGCAGACACATTCCCAAAGATACTAGCATACATCAGAGCTAAAATACAAAGCGAGAAAGCAAAGGTCAGGATTCAAGTCATTTATAAAGTCAAATCAAGATTTTTCTTTTTTTTTTAAGTTTCTGAAAGTCTCTTATGCTCACCAAGGCTGCATTTATTTGACCAAAAATACATTCAAACTAATATTGTGAAATATTATTATAAATTAAAATAACTGTTTTCTATTTTTAATATACTTTAAAATGTAATCTATTCCTGTGATGGTGAAGCTGAATTTTCAGCATCATTACTCCAGTCTTCAGTGTCACATGATCCTTCAGAAATCATTCTAATGTTTTAGAATATGTTTATGTAAGTTAAGTAAACAAGTTTTTTTGTCATTAAAATAACCATAGAAACCGCCTTAAATTAACGAAATAAGGATAAAGTCATGTCTGAAAGTTGCAGTCACTTTTTTATTGGTTAAAATGAATGGAGAATATCTCGTGTTTTCCGTGGCTGCTCGAGCCCTCAGGATCGGCACTTATGGTTTTAAAAACAAGGCACAGTTCAATGCTGGATTTGCAGATCGTTTAAAACTGTAAGATGGAGCGGTCACAGCGATAAAGATCCCGGTCATGAGTCGGAACCAACGGTGGTAAGTAAAACTGCATCAAATGTCTGTTTTGTTGGCAGTCGGTGCATAAGTGCATATAATGTAAACAACACGAATGTATAATGAATCAAAAGTTATCCAGGGATAATGCGATGGTGTGTGTTAAAATACATTTGTTTAGCTGACCATCGATAGCTTTGCTATGCAAAAGCTGCGCGTGCTCGTGACTCACCCATGCACGGCACGCCTCCAGGAGCTCGGCTGTTTTCGGAAAGACTCGGTACAGTGTATCTATCTGTCTTTTATAAATCTGATAAAACTAAAGACTCTTCTGAGATATGAAGGATGCTATACTACTCTATAGATACTCAAGATTAACATGAGATTGGCCAAAACTGTGTGTGTTATGTACCCTTTAAGTATTCTTTGACGAATAGAAATTTCAAATGAACAACATTTTTTGGAAATAGAAGTCTTTTATAACATTATATAATGTATTTACTGTCACTTTTTCTCAATTTAAAAGATATTTGCTGAATAAAAGTATTAATTTCTTTGAAAAAAAAAAATGTTTTTGACCCCAAATTTTTTAACAGTAGTTTATAACATTCCAAACAACCAATTAGATTTAAAGGACAGTTTAAGTTTACAGTTTATGTCAAGTTTAGGCTTACAACCAGAGTTAGGTGCTTCAGTGTTATTCACCTATCATTTACCTCTGATTTTAGTGATACGTTATGGGTAGGGTTAGGTTTAAGGGTAGGGATAGGGCTAGGACTAAATTTTCGGATACAAATGTTGTTCCAGGATCAACAACTTATGTTGATTCAGGAACATGTCTTACTTAGGAAAATCACGTTGACTAGGTTTAGGGGATTGAATATACATTTTGTATAGTATAAAAATCATTATGTCTATGGAATGTCCATATAAAACATGTAAACCCAATGTGTATGTGTGTATCCTGTTTGGGAACTACTAAGATTAAACTGACATAAAAAGGTTGTTCTTGCTGTACTAGTGATTTTGATGGCATAAGTTAATTTTAAAGGTGTGACATATTGATACCCACAGCCAATGAGCATGACACAGATGGAGAAGATCTTCTCTGAGTTGGTATTTGGCGACACATTTCCAAAGCCCACGCTGGTCAGACTGCTGAATGTGAAATACAGAGCTGTCACATACTTGTCCCTGATCGAGGGGCCAGAGGAACGGTCACTGACGTTGTACTGCTTGCCGATGGACACGCCCAGATTATCCAGCCAGCCAATCGTGTGCGCCAGATAGGGCCTCTCCACATTGCCGATTGCATACCATATGCAAGCTAACCAATGAGCAATCAGCGCAAATATACACATGAGGAGCATGAGGACAGCCGCCCCATACTCTGAGTAACGATCCAGCTTCCGTGCCACTCGGACCAATCGGAGCAGTCTGGCAGTCTTCAGTAGTCCAATCAGAGTCGTGGTCTGAATGAGAGTGAAGAGCAAACATACATTTATGCTTACATAATGTAAATAATATATATATATATATATATTGCAAGAAAGCTAAAACAGCCTGTCATACATTCATATCTCTATCCATATTTACACATTATAACTCAGCTGTTGCTGTATTTTATATTTAATATTAAATTATATATATATTTTTTACATTTTCACTATGAGGGTGTTGGATTTGTTAAAATCCAAAACTCAAAGTGTGAACAATATGAATAGCATAGCATGAAAAGGCATTCATTGTAAATTACAGAATGCTTCAAATAAATCAACCCACACATACATATGCATATATATATGCTCACCTCTTCTGATCCTGCCTCAAATATGAGCAGGTCAAAGGGTATGGCTGCCACCATGTCTATGAAGAACCACCCCTTGAAGTAATGCACAGCTATCTTAGCTGGATGGCTGACCACCTCCTCGTTGGCGTTGACGTACGTAGTCCGGAAATTGATAAGAATGTCTACGATAAACATAATGTCCACTATGAGGTCCACCACATTGAGAGGACTGCAGGAATAACCACACTCACGTCTCCTCTCCTCCTCCAGGTCATTGAGCAGGAAGGCCGCACTGTAGGGTGTGAAAATAGCGGTGTAGATGACTAGCAGCAGAATCAGCCAATCCCAGACTGCCTTAAAGGGGCTGTAGTGTAGAATGGTGAACTTGTTGATGCGTGGTGTCTGAAGCTTATACTCTGGAAGCACGTCGGCGCCTAGTGACAACACCTGAAGAATAGAGATGTAGTTACTATGACAGCAATAGTGCTTTTATATTTTGCAACTATTAATAGCAATATTAGAAGCTGCTAAATCAGAAGCTGGAAACAACACAGTGACTCGTGTATGAAATGTACACATTATACAGTATGTAGAATGTTAAGATCATTTGTCTTTAGTTTGGATTTAGTTATTCAGTTCATTTTTAAAATTAGAAATTATATTATTAGTATGGCAATTTGTCATGTTCATGGCACCCAGCCAACACGGCATCAGGCGCTGGGCGCGCCGACCATTTTTCCCGTCCTTAAACTAGCAAAAGTGGATTTAGACACGCCCTAAGCGCTTTAGACCATGCGCTTAGATCGTTAAAATAGGGCCCTTAGAGTTTTTGCTACTGTACCTTTAAGACTAAAATATGTAAATTAGCAATTCTTTCTGTACTAGCACAGTTCACACTGTTGTTAAATAGCCACTGATGCATAAACGTGGGAGGTAGTATGATAATGTAATCCTAGTTAGGTGCCAATATTGTGAAAATCTCTGATCAAACCATTTTTGCAGATTTGTTTCAAGAAATAATCTATTTGGATTGGTGAGGACGTTTTACATCTTGAATGTTAGAGTATGTCTGCTTAGTACATTGAGCTCCTTCCTTTCGAAAGAGCATGGTAACTATGTGTCTATTTTTTTAGAAAAATTTTGGGAAACTAAAGAAAGAGAGAGCAATACATCATTGCTTATGATGCAAATTTCACGATGCAGCTTTCAGATGGTAATGTGAAAAGCAGAGAGAAGGCCACATGGTGACAGGTCACGGCTGAGGCAGCCATGAGTTAATAACGGACCACAGCACACCATCCAGCCAGAGAAAAAATTACATACAGAAAGACTGTTATGTCCTTCCCATCAGGGAACCAGCCTGAACGAAGAGGACCAGTCTGGGTGTTCAGTAAGCAAACGAAAGCACATCATTATATATATCGCATAATATTACAGCATACAGAAATTCCCTGGATGCCTATTATTACAAATAGGTCAACAGCAGTTTTTGGTCTGTAAAGCATGCTATGACAGCATGTGTGTGGGGCATACTAGGACAGTCTCAATGTCACAGTGGCAATTCTCATACAGCCATACCCACTCCTCCACTGATACAGAGAGGATGAGAGAAAATTTCCACTTGTGAATTTCAGGACTTCAGAGAGTTAACAAGGAAACGTTTCAAATATATATATATATGAAACATTATAGGCACTATATATATATATATATTTAAAGTCAAATCAAAATTTATTCAGACACCTTGAACATTTCTTTTATTAATACAGTTTATTCACTATAGTTTAATAAATGGTAATAAAATATGACAAGATCTCAGAGTTTAACTGTGTCAGAAAAAAAAAATCTTAATTATTTCAGATAACACTTAAGCAAAACATGGTCAGGTCAAAGTGCCAAAAAAAAAAAAAAATTGGTTCAAAATTTTATCAATTGTAATGGTAGTCCACTGTATGAATAATTTTTGGGTATAATATGTCACAGTTTACTTTATTTTGCTATCCTCACTTACATAAATGAACTAAAGTGTCCTGCACCCACTAGTAAAAATACATAAAAAANTATATATATATATATATATAGTGCCTATAGAAAGTCATACCCTGTGAAAATCTTTACCTTTTGTCACATTACACCCTGGAAAATAAATTAACTTAATAAATTAAGTCTTAAATAAATTAACTTTTTTGAGCTGTACATATATACACATTATAACCCTCATCATCAAAGTGAAAATAACACTTTAAAACATTTTGGAGGATTCTTAAAAATTAATTAGTGAAATACCTGGTTTGGTAAAGTGATCAGAGTATACACTTATAAACTTGCTAAGGTGCAACCAATCAACTTCCAGATTAAACACAAGGCTAATTGCCCCACCTGACATCAATTGTAGTGGTTTTTCATTATTTCAGGAAAAAAACAGCTGTTTCTTGAACATTCCACTGTTAGTAGTGGATGGGACTACAAAGAATTCACCTTGGTTGGGAAAGTGCTTTCAAAAGGCCTCTGGGATAAATTTGTAGAAAGGCACAATTAGGAGAAGGCTACAAAAACATTTCGAAGGCTTTAGCTATCCTTCTAAGTACTGTTCACAGCATCATTAAAGGGATAGTTCACCCAAAAAAGAAATTGTCATTAATTACTCACCCTCATGTCGTCCCAAACCTGTAAGACCTTCATTTGTCTTCGGAACACAAATTATATATCTATTAGATATTTTTGATGAAATCCGAGAGTATCTGAACCACACATATGCAGCAACGTCATTGAAAGGTATTAAAGACATCGTTAAAAGTCCATGTGACTACAGTGGTTCAACCTTGTTATGAAGCAACGAGAATACGTTTTGTGCGCAAAAACAAAACAAAAATAATGACTTAATAATGACTTGTCATACACAGTTGACATAGTGAACGCAGTGCAACGCTTCTGTGTTTATGTTTATATGTTTATCAGCCGTAAAAAAAAAAAAAAAAAAAAACCTATGCAAGAGTGCATTCTGTTTACTGCTTAGTGCTTAATACAATAAAGGATGCTGTACTGTACCAACTACCTCAGGGGGGACTAAATGTCGATAAGTGGAACAAACTGTAATTTGCACTACTGTCTTTTCAAAATAAATTAAAAGAAACCTAGCATTGGGGATTTCTTGCTTTTTCCTGTTGTACCAAATGTAATGTAATGTATCCTTGCTGAATAAAAGTATTAATATCTAGAGCCCAAAAACATTTATTTTTAATTAAGTGCACAACACTCAAAATGGGTAAAAATCTCTCAAAATGGTGCAGGTCACAAATGTCCATCATAAATAGTTGAGCAATTGGAGCTGGCTGTAAACCATGTGTTCTCCTAATTACTGTATCTGTCAGCATCCCTGGGTATCCGTAAGCACATCTGTGTGTCACTTGACAAGTTGTGTCCTGCCAGAATGACGTTGTCCATGCAGTGGATAAATAAATGATTGGGATTTAATTATTAATCAATAATGCAGTGCGGTAATCAAACTCTTGCTTTTAGTGACCTTTGTTGGCTTACTTCAAATTCACCTTTACTGCATGTAGATAATTCACCTTTACTGCACAGTAGATACTGTGGAGAGCTTGGTTATTTTTATTCTTTTATGAATGTGTTAAAAACACATGGTTGAATGTGAATGTAAGTGAGTTCTTTGAGCTCACAAGGAACTTTTTAATTGTAATATTCTTGAGGATTTTATTATTATTAAGAAGAGAATAACAAGATGTATTAAAAAAAGAAATATATTAAAAAAAGGGTCAATCAAAAAGAGTGAAATCACATTCTGCATAAAGGTTGAGGGTGCGTGGGAGGCTGAGTTTCAGGATTAGATGCCAAGACCCAGTTTAATTAGAGTCCAACTCTTCAACACGACACAAAGAATGGAAAAGACGAAACAAGCCATCTGTGTGTGTAACTGGCCATCTGGTAAGTTACAGGCAACAAGTCTATAATGTGGCAAACAAACAACAACAGCACCACTGACAGAAATAGACAGAAGAGGAGGGAGAGCAATAGAAACTGAGCCAATATTTTGCATATATGTGTTTTAGTCATTAATGGTGCATGTATGCATATACTGTACACTGTCAAACCTACTATGCTGTGTACTAAAATAAGTTTTATTTACTGATTTCACTCAACTGTTAAACAGGCGGACTGACATTTCCGCCACCGAATGCAACTTCAGTTGGATTGGATTGTGTTAATGACATCACAAAATTTAGAATAGTGTCAAGGCAAGCTATTCTACAGACTAAAGCGTATTAAATTACGACAGTAGTAACTTCAGTGGCATCAAGTCATCTTCAGGCTTCTCTGACCTCCTCGACTTAGACATGGATGGCAAGAAAGAGGAAGATAACTCTAACTCAACATCACCAGGATGCAGTTAAGTGCTTACGAAAGAGTGAATATTTCAGCCATTTCTTGAATATTGCAATGGATTCGGCTCTCTGGGTAGGGTTCAGAAGACCATTCCTCTAAAGAGGAACCATGAACGTGAATGTTCAGGAACATGATTTCATGCCTTTCTATAATAATACCATGACTCACTCAGCAACTTCAGGCTTCTGAAGTGGACGTAAATTTCTAAAAGGGCGAGTTGTGTGTACAAGAACATTGTTTTGGCTGTGCTTCAGCTCTACATGACTGTGGGGATGAATATGCATATATCATAAAACAGTCACTACTAGGCTTGAGAGATATAACCAGTTTAGATGGAATGGATCTCAAGTTGACTTGCTGAAGACGTTACTGTAGCTATACCCATTAATAGACACGGTTCTTCCTTCTAAACAAACTCCAACACAGCGCTACAACAACCCATAATAAAAAGACCCTTCACAATAGATAATGCTTTACAATGAACATGTTAGAGAGCTACATATGGCACTTTATGAATTAAATAAACAACATTTCATATCCCTCAGTTCTCGCCATCTCTGAAAAGCCAAATCAATGTTGATTCTGGTTTTATTACGAGCTCTGTCGCGTTCTCTTTTTGCCAGCAGACTCTCCTCTGTTCTGCATTTTTTTTTTATAAAACGGGTGATTCCCCGGAGGTTCGAGATTTAGTGTGCTCCATGTCAACCTTTCTCGTTAAATTTTGTTAATTTTTTACAAAAAAAGTTACATATTCAATTCAATTCAATTCAGTTTATTTATAAAGCACATTTAAAATCAACCTTGGTTGGCCAATGTGCTGTACATAGTATACCTTTAATTATTTAAATTACTTGTTTTGTAATGTTTTGAGAAAGGTTGCAACAGTACCCTAAAACAATGACTAAATATTGATTTGGCAAATTGCTTATAACTTTTTGTTGAAAGATTAGGAGAACACACCTTTTATTCACTGAAATTATGTGCACTGATGAAAACACAGCAATATGCATTAGATGACTTGGTGTTCGTGATGTGAAATCTCTAAGTGGCGTCTTAACCTGTTCGACTTTATATTGTCAGAAGTTAATATTTTGAGGCAAGCAATACACTGTGGTCTCTCTTCATTACCCACCATTGCACTGGTTAATCTGAGGGTGAGATATGCCTCATCATATTTTCTTGTCTTTTCACCGCACCGGACGCGACGGCCGCACTGCACAGCAACAGCTTGAGGCTGCTGGAAGCGAAAAAGCGAACGTTGCAAATCCATTTGTCCTTTGTGTCTGAGCACTGGAGTATGTCAGAAATAGAACAGGGCATCAGTTTACTGTCAAGGATTTGTCCTGTTGCATCGCACCACATTCAGTAGACAGCATCACCGATTATAATGGGTTCTACTTCTAGACACATTGTTTTGTTATTTGTGAATATGAAGTAGATTAATCGTCTGCTTTACATTTACCTGGCACTTGCAGCCCTTTCACAAACTTGTCCATGCTTAGTGCATAACCATGCATCATTAATTTATTTTACACGGCTCCCTGCAATTCTCAATTCTGATTCTTCAACCACACCATCTAGCGGTCTGTTATTGCACGACAACAACCGCTACAACTGATAACAGACCGCTCAAGCAGGTACTGCGAGTCATCTTGTGGTAATAAAATGTCAAATTAATCAAGTAGCTGCATAATAAGTGGGATAATTACGCAGTTGGGCCTTGTATCACACTGAAGAGGTTTCTTTTGCATAACAATCTTCTGACTCACTATCCCTTAGCCTTGCTGTGCCCCCCTTTAATAACTCCACGCACGCCATGCCCCATGCCCCCCAGTTTGGGAACCACTGATAAAGTGTGTGTTAGTCCTGCCTAACTTTTACTCCTAGCTGCAGGCCTCTTCTTTCTATAGTTATTGAAACAATCCTTTATATGTCTGACTTTCCCATAGAGAGACACTAATGTAGTATTTAACAGTAATTAATAGCCTTTTGTGAGAGCACTTTGTTGACTGCATTTATAATAGTAAATGTCTCTCACCTGTGTGACCTTCTCTGTGACGTTGTGTGTACGATCTTTGACCTTTGGTGCGATGATGGTTTTCTCTGAGGAATGCGGAGATGATGCCCGCTTGTCATTGTTTGTCTCTGAGAAGTTCAGAGTGATGAGAGGGATCTTGTTGATGGTGCTGTACTTGGTGAGGTTTGAGTCAGACGTGGAGCCCAGAAGGCTGGACTTGATCTGATTAAATGGACCTGAAGCACACAAACACAAATTATGAGCAGGGTACAGATCTCATCTAGCACGAGTCACTTTAATAGTGACATCAACACTGTTCATTTTAAGAATCTGCATTTCCAGACCAATGTTATTAAAATTATCACTAACAACAACAATAACATTTAAGTCAGTTGCAAACACAAAATACAAAGACAGCAGACGCACAGACAACAGAGACATGCCAACGATTAAATCAAAGAAGTGAAGCTTTAGCCATACCCCCAGCCATCCAAGAGCGCGACACTAGCCAATGAGAAAAGAGCGAAAGAGAGAGGGAAGGGGAGCAGAGAATGATTTAACTTTTGAAAAAGTCAGGAGGTCAAAGGTTAAGAGAATTTGGTATCATCTCAAGAACTGTGCTGAAGTAAACAGATCGCCGAACTGAAATGGTCCACACAGTCTTGTAAATCGGAAAGATTTATGTCAAGAAAGCTTCAAGAATCTAAACAATCCATTCTCCTGTGGAATACATTAACCTTAACTCCAGGGTTTGAAAACCATGTCGGTTTAGAAAGAGATTTAGAGAAAGAAAAGGTTGAGGAAGAACAGAAAGAAAGAAGAAGCTGCAAAAGCTGAAACTTAGTTCTTAAAAAAGGTATTTCTATCCCATGCACTTTCATGTCATGTAAGTCATTACACATGCAAATTTCTCCTCTGTCCCTCGGTCACATGTACACTTATTTATCAGTATTTTCTTTGAAAGTATTCTGTGATTGTAAATTTGATTTTGGGAGCATTCAGTGTAAGCCCGAGCATGCTTCATACAGGCAGGCAGGCAGGCATGTGCTGAGTAACAGCTCTGTTACCTTTAATACTACGGCCATTATCTGAGAGAGCAACAGATCACGGATGGACAGGGTGAAAGGAGAGAAAGACAGTGAAAGGCAGTCACCAAGCATCAGTGATAGGTGAAATCTATTAGGTTTTTAAACTGTGCGTGAGGGTATGTGTGAGTAAAAAAATCCTGAAGAAGTCCTCAGAAGAATAGCAGAACCTAAAACTCATCTTGTGGGGATGTACCAAGATGGAAAGTGGGTTCATAAAGGTTCATAAATAATTTAGGTGGGGAGGAACTATTAGCATAAATAATGATTTTGGTTGGATTTAAACAAATATGAATTTCCCCCAATATTTTTGCTACTTTTAGAAAACATCCTAAGGAAAACAAACTAATAAAAAAACAAAACAAAACCACTTTTTTCATGGTTTTATATCACCTATATCACCAGTTAAATTAGTATTAGTTAACATATTTCAAAGACCACTTTCTTAAAGGGGGTCATGACATGAGAAATCAAATTTGAGGCATATAAGAATCTTTGTACCGTTAAAACATTCTGCAAGTTTCATACCTTAAAACATCCTCCTCATTATAAACAAAGCATTTATTCAATCAAGCTCCAATAACAGCTCGTTTGGATATTGTGGGATTTACTCACACGCAATAACAAGTGGACGTTGATACTGTTTCCTATGCAATGACATTAGCCAATCATAACAGGCTGTTTACTGACAAGCCGTAAAGGAGCCGCCCCTTAAAAAATGGATCATTTAAGACAGAGGGTCAGAATGAGGGTTGAAAATAATTGTTTTTACACAGACATTTGTTGTTTTTTGAGCAAAATCCATGTCATGACCCCTCTTTAAAGTGGCATTTTTGCTCATATAACAAATGTGGTTAAACTATTTTAAGGTGACCTTGTTACAGTGTAATTACGCATACATAAATACTGAGTAATATTAATTAACTATATGTACTTTCTTTAGGGTTAGGATTAGGGGTTGTTTAGGATTAGTTGCATGTAATTATGCATAATTTTATTTATTAATATAGTATCTACATGTAACACGTAACAAGGACATTAAAATAAAGTGTTACCGCAAATGTACACTTTCAAATTTTATATTATGTAGAGACCACTAGTTTTAAATTGTGCTTAAATGATAATGCTGTGAGATGGTTTACTGGAAATCTATTTATTAAAGTTTTATTAAATAATTTGGTCAATAAACAACCTTTTGATAAATTACCAATCAAAATTATTATCATATTAAATAAAAATTTCATAATATCATGTATATTTTATTTGACATTTCATTCAGATTAAAGCAATGGAAATCAGGTTTGTAAATTATTTGAATAATGATACTTCATTAAGTATTACTGGGGAATTTGTACTAGAGTCCTAATGAAACATGCATTTTTAGTATCACATTATCAAAAGCAGCATATTTTTTACCTTACAATTTATATTTCAAAGTACAGTCTACATATTTCACTGGTTATCATGATGGGAATCTATTAAAAAAACGTATTTATGTCTGTCTTACTAAACTAACAATTCACATCATGTTCCTGTGAATTTTATTGCACTTTTATTTAACACAGCCAATAAAATCAATTTCAATGTGAAACATAATTGGCCTCAGCTATAGTCAATCCTCCTTGTGAACATATATCTCTACAGTCACTACAAAATTTTAGGCCTTTGACCTAAAGCAATCCTTTTTAATTAAGTTATAGCTATTGCTGAAGAAGAACGTGGCCCGAGTGCAAATATGGTCAGTCCATAAACAATGATATTCAAGTTCCAAATAACTATAAAATGAGCTGCAGTTGCATTTAATGCTCAGTAATTTCAGGTAACACATTTCAGGATATAGGTCAAAGTTTAACACCTGCTGTGTCCTAGAGCCTTACAAAGTCAAGGCATTGAGAAAATTATTCATTTTAATGAGAAAATCTGCCCTGTCTCTTGAATTCATCAGTCAGTTTCAAGGGCTAAGAAAAAAGATTACTTTTTACTTTTAAATATTTAAGTACAGTTAAATGTGGAAATCTTGCCTTGACTCAAGTATATTTTTGGCTAGATACTTTGACTGAGTAAAAGTCTGACATTGCGCCCATACCCAAATATAGCTCTCAGTACTTTTTACACTCAAGGAAATATCTTACCCTATTCATATGTAGTACCTCCTTTTTCATTTAAAAAAGTTTCTAAATTAATAGCAGCATGCAGATATAGGATGATAGAATTGTAGTGGAAATTACAATGGATATATATTACAATGGATCTGTTGATAAGATCAACAGATGTGAATGGGAAGTCCCCACAAAGATGAGTAAACAGTGTGCGTATACTGTATGTGTGGCTGTTTTTATTTTCTGCTCCTTCCAGGTCATCGGTTGCTGTGATTTTTACCAAATCAAGTCCAAAAAAAAAGTCTTAAAAGCTTATGCTTGTGTATTTAGAAATGTGTGCATACCTTCGCTAGCATGGCGATCACGGTACGTCCTCTGTGTATGCGTGCTAAGTCCTTCTAAATCTTGTGTAGATGATGCTCTCCTAAACGTGCACATACTGGCCTGTGATGCCCTCCTGGATGCAGTCGGCAAAGGCTCCTGGGGGTCCACCCGTTCCCAGGGGCCCCGTGGAGACGAGTGATCCTGTGGCCCCGAGATCGGCGAGCATGACCCCAGATAACTCTGGCCAATCAGAGCCCGGGTGTCATTTCCGTAGGAGGGGCTACAGCTCTCACCGGTTGGTGGATGGAGTTCACGTGGAGAAAGGGAAAGGGAAAGAGATGACGAACAAGAAGAGCGTTTCTCATTCTGATCAGCCGAATGGATGGTCACCTCATCCGGGTCTTCTTGGGGTAGGGATTGCTTACTCACTCCCAGCATGCTTAGTGGTGCAGGCAGACGAAAACGGAAGAAACGTCCTTTTTCTACAAAAAAGTGACAGAGCAGGTTTCAGGGGAGGTAACAAGAAAGAGGCATTATTTTATTATATTGCATAAAATGTAATAAAAAATATATGTCCTTCTCCAGGGCTGGAAATGAATGCCACCAATTCCCCAAGCATATTCCCCATTTCTTATACTGAAATAAAACTAAAGGGCCAGGCACACATAACTAGCATACACGCGGTTCCTATGGTTCTTTGGAGCAGCAGCAGTACGTTTGTTGTTGCCACAGGGCCTAAAACTAACTTTTTGCTACACCTGCCAATGGCCGGTGACTTAAGAAAATTTACCATCTATAAATATTTTTTACTGGCCATTTAACAGCCAGTTATGACAGTTATACCAGTGAAAATTCACAATTCTCCATTCCAATTTCGATACCACAGTTTAAACTACTAATTTAACTAATATAAATTTAAAACATTGTTAAAGACAAGTAACAGTAGTTTTCAGGTACAGACATTGAATAAAGTAATCAAATGTAAAATAACACTGGATAGATTTCACTATATAAATTAAACAGATTAATCCTTATTAAAGTTTCAAAAGTTATTCAATCAAGAGCAGTGAATGTTTTTTCTTTGTCCTTTTTTATTTGATGAACATTTAAAACACAGACAGCAGCAGAAATATTAGGCTGCTGTCACTTTAAGACCTCATGCACAGATCCAATACACTGATACTGTACACATGCGTTGTCTTTCTCGACTGTTTACGTTTACTCAAGCCATAACTAACTGTATTTACTAGGATACTCATGGTGCGTTCAAGTCAAGTCAAAAAGACTGTATTTACTAGCTGAACGCACATGAACGCCACCATAATGTCGTAAATATGAGTGGGAAGTTCAGGATTTTCTTTAAGCCCCGATCTGTACGAGTTGGGGGTGTGTCAGTGAGAAACATGGAGGAATACCACAATATTATAGTTATTTAGCAGTGACATTGTCAAGCTTTTCTATTTACAATGAAGTAAGCTAATTACCTGCACAAAATATAGTAGCATTATAATATAAAAATATAATATGTAACGATAAAGTTTACAGTGGCTTCATAAGTTAATTAAAAACATAAAAAAAGCTAAACACACCTGACGCACATTATTTGTTCTTCATTTTCTATTTTCTAAGTAAAAGTGCTGTATTTTTGTGAGAGAAGGAACATCGTCATCTTACTCCGACGAATGTGACTTGAACGCACCTGCGGTCTTAAATACGAACTTCCCAGGAGGACTTGAATGCACCATCACTGATACGTGCATTTTTTGACATCATTTTGTATGAATATGTCCATTCAAGCACTGTCTAAGATGCGGCTTTCTGGAAGCGCACTATGGATTTGTGCGCACATAAAACTGTCCACACAGCGAGTGAGTAACGAATTTGTGTCTTCTTGCGCTTAAATATTTAAATTGGCAAGGCTTAAACTTTCGTGACAATGCAACTGCTCCGAACATCATTCACGTTTGTTCTGGTTCTTGTTCTCACAACATTGCATCGTTAGTATTCATAAAAATGTTACCAGTCAACTGGCGGTTGACATTGTTTCATATACTCGCCAATGGCGAGTTTTACTCATTTTTACTCACATATGGCGCTTGCCGAGTGTTAATATTAGGACCTGTTTTGCTGGTGCATCTGCTGGGGGAGTGGGGGGCTGAATCATCTCCTTTGCATGATGGGGATTTTCTATGACGTACATTTTGCTTATATTGTTCAGTATTCATTGTTACTTGCTCTGTTGGGTTGTATTTTGTACAGCAGCAGCATGTTGTGTATGTATTGGCAGTAGCAAGTGAAATCTCTCAGATTTCATTAAAACATCTTCATTTGTGTTTCAAAGATGATCAAAATTCTTACAGGTTTGGAACAACATGAGGGTGAGTAAATGATGACAGAATTTTCATTTTTGGGTGAACTAGAGCCGTTTCAAGGTCTCAGCCATCAGGTGAGAGGCGGCAATGAGGTTCATTGAATGTTTTTACATAGACGCAGTGAAGGAATAAAAAGAAAGTAGAATACATATGATTATTTCTAACACCAGAAGAACTAACGCTACTTTAGATGTATAGTGCAAATCGCAGCATGACAGCAGTTGTCAAACAAGGTTACTCTGATGGGGTCTATGCAGAAAAACCTCTGCAGCCACGTGGTCCTACCCACCCCGTGAATCTTTAACAAGAAATGCCTGAACGTTAAACAAGCAGATATGTCTCTGTTGGAGGGAAAACTGGGGCATCAGCATCAATGAAATTCAGAGAAAAGATGAGATGAAACATGGATTAAATTTGAGTTCTCTCTCTGTCTCGTTCTCCTCTGGAGGGTAAGACAGCCCAAAGACTCTACATGGATTTCATTACCTGAGCTTCATACCAACCACAGAGAAAATACAGCTAAATTATTTATGAACCAGTGAGACCAGCTTAATCAAATATATTATTGGCAATACCACAACACTGGGTGTAAGAGAGCTTTTTGAAAGCTTGATGCTCAACAAAAACATTACTGGTGTCCTAGGAAAGCTCATGACAACTGTTTCTGTTGAATTTGTGTTGTCGACATGACATTTCAAGGAGTGTCAGCAGTTTTCTGCAGTCTGAGTCTACGTCTACACTAATCTGGATACATCTGAAAATTCATCTTTTTCTCTACACTTTGGCCTTCGTTTACACTGAGACTGCATTTCTGTCCTGCAAAAAATGCCTTTTTGAAGACACTCTCAGTAGATACATTTGAAATTGCCGTTTTCACGTTGTAGTGTGGACTGTGAAAATGGAGGTATTTCAAAATGATAATGCATGTTTAGTCATGTGAAACATATTGTACCATGTGAAACATATTGTACCAGATATGTTTATACCAGTATGTGCCTGCTATTGTATGTGCTATTCACTTTCAAAGAGCTGCTAAAGATAAATGGTACTTTGTACAATCTTAAAATTATAATCCTGCAAAGATGATAGAAAATGTACTAATTGCTGTCTTGTGGCAAAACATGAGGGCAATTTCCTTTTAGACCATACATGGAACAATGATTGAGTGCAGTAAGTGGTGAGGTATTTTGATAATAAAATGATCGTGCCAGAAAAATAACGTTAAAACCGTATTATGTCTGGTCTCTCAGTATCATCTCAGTGAGCATTTTTGCATGTGCTGTAAGTTGATTTCCGCGTTTTCAGATGTTTCAGTGTGGACGAGAAACTTGATTTAAATGATTTAAAACTCCAGTGTGAATGGAGAGCATTCCCCCCCCTCAGCTGAAATCACATTTGTTTTGGTGAGGTGTTGTTTGTCACCACCTTTTGCCCCGTTAGCGACGGTCCTGCTTGCTTGCACTGACGCTTTGACTCTTGAGTGCCGAAGGCAGGAAAAAGTGAAGGTACACTAAAGATTAAAATATAAAATAGGTACGGCCCACTTTGAGCACTGGTCATGGCTATTTTACATCCTCTCTCTAACCCTTAGTATTAAACAGGCTAATTTTTTGCCGCCACTGTTTAGACACCTATGTAAATTACTTTTTGATGTGTGACATGACATTCATGCTATGGTGCACTAATTTGCAAGCTGTAGATTTGCTTTTGGCTGCAATATAGTTTTTACTGCTCCATACTTCATTAACAGCCTCTTTGCAAAGCCTGCATCATTTATTAAGACAATATAAATTCTTACAACCATGAAATGATCAAGGACCTTGATAAAAATATTTCTAACATATTTCTGACATGGGTATTCCTGGATGTGCAGATTCTTATCTTTATCATTCTCATTCTTAACATTAGTTCTTCTGCTGTTAGGAATAATTGCATGTATTCTACTCTTTCATTACCGAATAGTATGAATATGTGCTGTTTAAATGTATTCATCTGACTGACATCAGAAAAAACTTAAAGTGCCCCTATTATGCTTTTTCGGATATGACCTTACATGTGGAATGCAAGCAACAAAGCTGTTTGTGAAAGTAAAAGATCTGCAAAGTTTAAAACATCAAAGTGCACAAAAAATGGAGGTATAGTCTCCCAAAAGAAATAACCGATTCTGAACCTGAAGTGGTCAGTAATTCTAGTCTTACTTCCTGTACAACCCTACATAGATTTGTAATAATAGTGTTGGGTGATATGCTCCAGAGAATCGTTTTCTATCATTTTGCGAGCAAAGATGGAGATAGTGATAGGGAAAAATGTCACGTCGCATAGAAATATTTCACCCAAAAGGCAAGCCCGTGGATCCACACATACAATTTGCAAACTTCCAAGAGATTTATGCCGGTGAAGGAGTCTCAAACCACAGTCAATTATTCACAGAAAGTGAACTTTTGGCATCTGGCACTGCATTAACGGTGCATTAATTCTCTCAGACACAAGGAAAGCTGAATACCTCAGTGCTGATAACAGTATATAAATTTAATTTATTGGCTTAATATTAATGATATTGTAAAAATTTGATTTTTTTTTTTTTTAAAGGTGGTGATTTTCACCGATGACAAATTTTTTGTGCTTTATTAGGCCTATGGGAATAAAACAAAATGCTGACGAACAACAATGCCCTTTTTTGCCTTGGCTTAAAAAACAAAGGTATAAGAATGATGCCTCTCTTTTATAACAAGGACTCTTGACAATTTGTGAATAGATCACCTTGCAATTCAATTTTGATGTGGGATTTCATTGAGGAATCCTCAATCCTCATACGTGCATCGGCGTTGGTTATGTGGTGATGTTGTTATGAAATTAGGGAAGGAAAATGAATTGATATCGTCAAAAGCACCAGCCATCGGCAATTTTTCTGACGATCATTGATACACAATTCTATTGTCCATCGGCACAACCCTATGTAATAAATTTGCATAATGCCAGCCTATGGTCTTCACTGGCTGCCCGTGAACAAAGTCTACTTTGACCCGCCCTCAAACACTGTAGCTGAGGCCTGGAAAGTTTGGGTCGTGTTATCGGCATGTAGAGAAGACGCTGTTTTCTGCGATGTGAAAGCAAATCCACTTTGCACATGCACTTCAAAAGGATGAGGATTCAAGCTCGAATTGATATTGTAAAACTGATGCCTTCATTACTGTTCATATAACTATAAGTGCTGAGGAAGCCTACGGAGCTGGTATTCAGTTATGGTAAAGAGCGATTTGTTTCCGACACATGCTGTAAGCAGTAGACCAATCACAACAGACTGAACCATCTGACCAATCAGAGTAGGCTCATGGAAAGAAGGGGTTTAGAGAGACCGTATCCTTTATTGAACCGTTTCAGACACTGTGAGAAAAGAGTTAATGCTGCAATGTGTATTATGAGAAAATTAAAGTGTTTTTTGCATGTAAACCTTTTATAGGAGACCTGCAAAACAATATTAGTAACCTTTAAAATAGTATAATAGGGGCACTGTTATTACACATTTCATTTCATTCAAATGCTAAAAGAAGTTATAAGACCTCGATCTTGTACATCAGTTATCTTTTTTTATTATAATTATTATCTAGAATCTTTATTTTCTTTTATCTCTGCAGCGTGATTTCTCCGTTTCTCTCTGTCTGTCTCTTCCCTGGGGTTTCAGTACCACGCCAGCATTAATTAAAAGTCTCTAAACTGGGCTATTTATATCACTCCTTCATCAAAACAACCTAATGCACCCCACAAAAGAGGCTTTTTTGAGTGGGACATCCTTCAATTTTTGATCAGAGTAAAGCCTAATAAATTATTGACACAATCAGGATAGAAAAGCTTGTACATTTTACTAGCTAGTTTGTGTCTGCTTTGCTGGTTCAATGCACATCTTCTAAACTTAGCCGTCAACCTTGTTCTCAGAGGAAGCGGGATCTAGGAAATCTATATTCATCCCAGCTGGAATTTTTCGCCACAGCTTTTAAAAGCATCATGTTCTGTGTCTCAGCATAATACTGACTACACTGCCATAGCAAATCATCGGTTTATAACAGCCCTGACTAAACAGTCTCTCTAACTTGCTCACATATGAACACACGCAGATGTCCTTTTCAAAACATTCCCAGTTGCTATGATACCACAGAGACAGTATTAGCATTGGATATTAATTGGATTTCATAGTTCAGATGTGACTTTCCAATACAGAGTTAGAGGAGGACATCAGGCAGGGTTTGTGTTTGTGTGTGCGTGTGTGTGCACATGTGTGTAAACTGATGCAGTAGCATATTTTGCAGAAAATGCAGTGCAGCGGTTTTATTGCTTCCAGGTCTTTATGAACACTTGTCATAATTATAGCATGTGCACACATACTGTTTTTATTGGGTGGTTTAGTGTGCACAGTTGTCCTATAAATGAAACATCGTTCAGCACCTGGCCTCAGGGATCCAAATAATTGTAACACTGTGTTACATAAATAAATTTCCCCCACTTCATTTCCTTTCTAGCTGACTGGGTTTGGTTTTGACAGTGTGTGCTGGTGAGCCAGAGCAAAACCTTTCTCTCTTCCTCTGCTTTCTCCATATTTCTTCCTGCACACTTCTCCATCCATTCCTACTCAGCAACCACACGCCATTTGTTTAAATGGAAGAGACAGGAAATAAGCAATTAAGACAGATGTTGTCAATACACTGCAATGATGGAAATGAAAAAAAAAATGCATTACAGATGCACGAGAAAAGAAACAATCTTACTTTGTTCTTGTTTGGATGGGGAGGTGTGGTTGAGTCGGTCTAGTGAATCCATGCTACCCTCCTTTAGCACGTAATCAAAGCTCAAGATGAACATCATGACAACACCCTCTTCGTTCTTCACTGGAATGATGTGTGTCGCACACAGGAAGTCTGATCCTGCGGATATAAAGTGACAAAAACAAAATTTTTTTTTCATTATCATCTTTTGGTTTTGATAGCAAATCAAATCCAACCATTAAGTTCAGTGAGCATCATTGTATTTTTAAATGACCACTAACCTCTCATTAATTCTGGTTAATTGTGATTACTTTGTACTAATTTGCTTAATTAGCATAAGATTACTGATAAATAAACAGGCAGATAGTGGTTGTGGAGAGCAGGTTACATTCGCTACTTTAATACATACACAAACATGCAGTTTCGTGTGCAGATGTTGATGCTCATTCAATTTGACAGGTTCAGGATTCATTCCTGACAGGCAAAGATGGGGGTCGCCATGGTAACTAAAGGGCAAGACAACCCTTGAGAAAAGCACAACGGAGCAGTGGCTCTGATTCGTTATCACATTTGATAGAAACCTGTGGATTGATGAGTTGACCATTACTGGGGTACGAGGGTTATCAGATGTGCTAATTAGCCATAGTCCGCCATCTCATGACACAATTATCCTCATCATTGTCATAACCATTATAATTTTTTTAATCATCATTCAGTTTTTCCAGTGCATTCATACAAGCAATTGACTTTATTTGGTATTTGAGAAGACAAGATTGCACACAATATCACTGTTTCTGCAAAAAGATTTAATCTTGATGATTAAACTCCACACAGTTCTTGGCACTGACCATGGATTTCTTTTTTTTTTTAAACAATAAAAGCATATCCCATGTTCTTTAGAGGTACAATATTATTGAGCACTGAATTATTATATCAATCTATCACAGTGTTTTTCAACCTGGGGGTCGGAACTTACTAGGGGGCCTCAGTAAACTTCCAAGTCACTTAAAATTGTTTAAATTAATAATTTATTATTAATATAAGTGATATTAATGTTATTAATAATATATTAAAACAATCTAAATTAAAATATTAAAACGGCAGGAATCACAAAATTAATTAACGGTTATTTTACCATAATAATATATTATAGTAAGCATCATGATCATGGTTTAATGTTATTGCTAGTAAAGAACTATGGCTTTTAAACACACTGTAAAACCGAACAGTGAAATTGATTAAATGAAATGAGTTAGTTTAATTTAAATAATAATGAAAGTTCATTGTACTTAATAGAAAAAAGTTGCGTGAACTCAAAATTTGATTGTGGTAAGCTGAACTTAATATGATTGAGTTGCCGCAGATTTCTAATTCCCAGCATACTTGTGTAAGGAAAATAAATGTTGAAATTAAATGTTATTTTGTGTGTTTTTGCACAAGATTAACATAGGGAGACATAAGTTAGTGTTTAATGTTGTGATATTTACAGGGGGTTCTGTTATGTTTCGTAGGGTTACCTTTGTGGTGAAGAGTAGAGCCTGTGGTTAGGTTGAGGATGGGCTGCAAAACTTTTAAGACCACATATACTGTATGTTGTTTGATTATATACATGCAAGTATATAATGGTAGTCTCTTTGATAGTTATACTAGCATGTATTATTTGCTATCTAACATTTAAAGGTGGGGTAAGCAGATTTGGAAAAACACTGTTCGGAAGTTAGTCGGGCCGACACCAGACTGCTTTGATTCCGCTTCACATGTGAGTAACACTGAGTTTGAGTGTCATTGATTGTCTGGAGCTGCTGTGCTGTTGGCGACTAACAACGAACTCTTGTATGTATTTACTCTAGTGTACTGTACGTTCATTTTTGGAGCTTCCTTGTCGTTCGTTCATCATCTGCGCTTTATTTTTTGTGAAGCATTTTGTTACGCGTCAGCTCAGATAAACAGACATCCACTTTCACATTGCATGTGTAACAGTGGCCAGATAGGGAGAGTTATGCAGGCCAGAAGCGAACGGGCCGGGGTTGGAGACCGACTCGGAGCAGGGTGGTTAGGATTGGAGGGTGAGTTTTGGAGGCGGAGCAATGAAGAGAGGGGTGGGTTTGTTTGGGTAGATTTCAAATATCAACAATGTCCAACAGCGTTTTTCAAAATATACTTACCCATTTACATTTACATTTACATTTATGCATTTGGCAGACGCTTTTATCCAAAGCGACTTACATTGCATTATACTATACATTTGTATCTGAGTATGTGCAATCCCTGGGATCGAACCCATGACCTTACCCCACCTTTAACCAAGATCTGAATGTGATATTTATGTAAATTAATTGTATGTAATTAACATTATGATGAGTGGGGCGAGGCTGAGATCTGTGGGAGCGAAGGGATGCTGGTGATGTGATTTTTTTAATGAGAGACAACTGTGCACCACACTGACCTTGCTCCGCTTCCACGGCTCTCCCCCCACCCCGCTTGACACAAAAATTGTAATTTCTAACTTAAAAAAATGAGTTAGATTACTTAAATGTTTTGAGTATTCTGAACGTATTGAATTTTACAGTGAAGTTGTCCAAATTTTGGGTAAAAGGGTTGTATAGATTGCAAATCTCACATAAGATGAATAGAAAGGAACACAGCTCTTACACTGACTAAATATAGTTATAGTAATTATTACATATAATATAATATAAATTTATAATATAAATTGATCTGACCTCCTTAGTAAGCACCACCCTCCATTCACTAATAAATTTTGAGTCGAAAAGTTTATATTATACCCTTCACACTGAACATGGAAAGCTGATCTCAGCTCAACTGTATCACATCACCAACGGTCACTGTCGCTCATGGACGCTGCAAATTGCTGTCAGTGTGATTGCCCTTTTACACATTCATTTTCACAGCATAAATGGGTGTTTATAAATGAAAAATATTGCTGCCTTTATATTTTAGGGGGTTTCACAAAGAAATCATCATATTGTAGGGTGGCATAGAAATTTTTGAAACGTCCCTGGTGTGAAACAGGAAACAGATGGTAATCCAAAACATCAGAGTTGCAGTATAATGCGTTTAGGCTTTGTTGGGTGGCACAGCTTTGGAAAAAAAAATCTTAAATTAAGTTAACACTTCTACACTATAAACCTTAGTCAGGGTAGACATCATTATTCATTTAACTTGAATGAAAATGGGGCTTTGATGCATAGTGCTTTCAACGGTTTGTTGGTTTTACTGTTGTTTGCCTTTGTGCCAATTCCTCAGCCTACAACGTTGACAAAAAACTCTGCTCAGTCAATTGAAAATGATGTTTATTATTCCAAATTCATATTCAAATTCTATTTTCAATTTCATGAACTGCCATCCTTCTGTTAGACAAAATCTATAACAGAGTGTGTTCTCTATGGGTACTGTGCAGTAACACAGTACACAGCATCTAGTTGAGCAGGTGTTCCAAATAATAGTATATTGAGTATTTTTGCTCAGCTAGAACACTGTATTGAATAATTAGTATCCAGGACTGGAGGTTTGAAAATGAATGATACTGATAAAGTGTAGTAATGAATTTAACGTAATCTCTCCCTCTCGTTCTGCAGTTGACGAATGGAATACGAGAGGCAGGTATGCCCAGAGTAAGCAGACTATGACCCTCTACTACATCACTGTCAATATTACCACATAATGCAATACATCCTGAGAGAGGGAGAGAGAGGCAATATGATCACTCTAGGCCATGAGAAAAAATCTGCAAGAAAATAGTTTTGTGCTCCAGTAGTTAGCTTTTATACTTCACCATGTCAGAACCTTTCAGATATGACAGGTGATGGACAAATGTTTCGCAGATTTTCTACCTACACATCTTGAATCTACTTACCCTTCAGAAAACTGTCTTTTTCACGCATTTACAACTGATGAAAGGAGCATCTTGATATAATAAAATCTAATGACAGAAAAAAAGTACAAATATAAAATAATAAAGACTAAAATTGCAGCTACATTATGCTAAAAGATATGTAATTTTTACCAAAAAAGTGCAATCTAAAAACTAGTATAGTCTACAACAAAGTAGATGTTAAATAAACTAGTCTGGAGTGTTAATTTACAGAGTTTGCAATGCCATTTGGATTCTTTAGAGACTGGCTTAGCTCTGTGTGGAATAGAATTTATTGCACGACTGAGCATAGATATCCGTTTTACAGCATGAATGTTTGCAGAGTGCAACAACCTGCCAGTTTTAATCTCAAACAGTCCTGGTTGGTTATGTTTGGTATTAACCTAGGTGAGAGGCAAATTCAGGAAACCTTCTTGTTTGCGTGTGTGTAGACTGAAAGCACAAGAGAAGCTTAAAAGATTAGCCCTATGGAACTGAATAAGTGCTTTAAACGCTTAAATTTCATGCTGCTGCGGTGCTGTTTAAGTGAATTAAGTAGTCCAGTATCGGCAGATGAAAAACATTCAGCAAATCTTATATAATTATATCTATTTTTAAATAAATTATATATATATTTTAGTACATATTATTTTATTATAATTATATTCTTTACACCAATTTCCCTTTGATGCATGTACAAAAATTGGCTCTTTTAATTACTTAATAAAAAGGTCTTTGCATTATGTAGGAAGAACAATAGGTCAATTATGTGTAGTACAACACTAAAATCAGTCTCACGGTTTGAAAATGAGTATGATGGTGTGAATATATGGTTGTGTATATACACACATAAACAAACTTTGATGTGGACTTAGAGGTATTTTAAAATTGCTCCATTACAATGACCTCCATAAATAAAGAATGAATCTGTTGACCCAATGACGTCTTTAAGGAAATGTGATCTAATGCTTGTCTTGAGTGTGTAAAGGAGGAGAAACCACATTCAAACTAGCAAAATACACCGAGAGAGGTTAACAGGGCACACCAAGCTCTCAGCATTAATTATTTTAAACTATTAAAGAGTTTAGATGTGCTATTGTCCATTGCTACAAAAAGAGCAGACCTGAAGTTCTGGATGCTGGATTTATTGCTGATTGATATTTTACAGCATTCCCCACTGTAAAAAAAAATGTCTCAGTAAATGTCTCAGTTAACCTAGTTAACTCAGTTCACTCTTCAAATAATTTCTATCTGATCTGAGCCTTATGTATGGATTTGAAAGAATAGATTTTTGACTTGAATAAGTATATTTAGATGTTACCACAAAATGTGCATTTTTGGGCACCAGTACCTGCAAATGGTTGCTAAACAGTTTTATCATGTAATCACATTGTGTCTCATTTAGGCCTACTAATCGTGCATATGCACAAATTTATGAGTGATATCAGAGTATGAACATTTTCACAAACAAATCATGATTCATCAGAAACTTTCGTACTAAAATTAATCGTCATACACCTGCAAAGTTGGATCTGAACATTTCTATCAGTTTCCAAGTTCAACTTCAAGTGTTTTGTTTGAATGTTTTTCTTTAAAAAAAAGAAAGAAAGTTGGACATTTTAACTTTCTGTACTGAGCAATAAATGTAGCCAGAGAATAAATGTTGTATTGTAACACAAACATTTCTCAAAGGAAATTATTTTGTCTTTGATGAAATATTACTGCCATGTGGAACCAGCACTCTTATTGTAGTACAATTTTAGCAGCATTTGTATGGGTTTGATCATACTGCTCTCTTTCAAATTCTGACAAGTTTCTCCGAGCAGCAGCAGCTGCATCGATCAGGCGACCATCACAGCATGAAAGCAAAAGTAAATCAGCTCAGGTACCGCTCGGGTTGCAATCATTATTTCCCACACATAAGTGAGGGAAATGTAAGTGTCCTGAGGTGAACTGTGTAATGTATAGGAGAAGAGTAACAGAATTTTGCAGCTTTTCCACATTGGTTGTCCCCTCCAGTTGAAGGAGACGCAGACCACAATTTCACTGTCTGAGTGTTAACTTCAGCTGTTACTTGAGATGTTAATTATGTGCCCCAAGGAGATCTATGTCCAAAATTACACTTGCACTACTAAATGTGTTTGATGAAAAAGTATCTGAAGTCCAAGCAGGAACTCTAAGAAATAATGTCTGACAGATCATATGGATCATATTTATTCCCAAAACAGTGTTCCCTTGCCCTTTCTTAAGGTCACATGCCTTCTAATCTGAAGGAGATCATTCTGTTTTCTATAGAATGCAGGTTAATGAAATTATTTTAAGGAGTGTGTGTGTCTGTGTATGTTAATTTTCTTCTGTATATGAACGTATAGAATGTATCGAGCTCAGTTCTTGTTTCAAGATGATGGAAATTTCATTAGATTAAATTTCCACTATCAATAATTAAACCTACAGAGCCTGTGGAGACTTCTTTAAACAGAGTAATACATACGCATTTACACACCAGCACACACACATCAAGACACACAAGCATTCACATTCACCTGTCATGCGTTTTCAAATCAGTGCGTACAAGAGCATTCATTCTTTCCATTAGGTCTATCTTTTCTGTTTTTCTTTATAGAACCGGTGACATTTTTGCCAACAGACGCTTTCCTGAGCAATACATTCAGTGGTGTTCATCATTACCGTGCATGTACGTGCCGATGTGCTTGTTTGCGTTTATGTCAAGAGGTATACATTACATTTATGAGTATATCCTGAATGTATTGGGTGAGGAAACTGTCTGGTTGAATTATTCATTGTCTGCAACCTCAATTTCCCAGCGCAGCCATCCAATGCAAACACACACACATAAACACACAGGTTCAAACACTGTGACTGATTGCTCTTTGAGGAGAGTGTGAAAGGTTGGTTATTACTGTGCTACAGGAGAGAAGAAAATACTGTAACATACTCACACAATGGATGGTCAGCATGTCAGACAGCCCCAAATGAGCTGCTTCTGACTACTTTTTCCAAAAATTATCAGGGTTCAAACCTTGTAAACTCTTTGTAAGCTGTTTTGCTTCTTTGTTTGTGTAAGACAGGGTGAGAAAATGAAGGCTTTGATTTCTCTCCAGTTGTGCTCATTTTTAAGTTTATCTACAGTGTAATTTAAAGACTAATTCAACCCATCTAATTCAAAATGGATAGGATGAATTTTAATTTCATGAAAAAAAAAAAGATTGGTCAGACTTTAGTTTAGGGTCCAATTCTCACTATTAACTAAATATTAACTACAACTTTTGCCTCAATAAACTCCTAATTATCGCTTATTAATAGTTAGTAAGGTAGTTGTTACGTTTAGGTATTGGGTAGGATTATGGGATGTAGAATATGGTCATGCAGAATAAGGCATTAATGTCTGCTTTAAAAGTACTAATAAACAAGCCAATATCCTAGCAATATGCATGCTAATAAGCAACTAGATAATAGTGAGAATTGGACCCTAAACTAAAGTGTTACCCAAAGATTTTTATTGTTTTAAATAATTAAAATATCACGAACCTGTCAAACTTCCCCAAAATCCAATGATTAATACATGCTTGGAAATGTTCATTATAGCAACTTGTTAACAGGACTTTTTAGGGACTACACTGAAAAGAATCTTACCCTAAAAATGGGTAAAATCTAAATTAATTATATTATTTAACATCACTGAATCAGCAAAAATATATTAGGTTACACTAAATTCAAGGGTTAGATCAGGTAGAAACAGCTCTACTTTACAACTTAATGTACAACTTTTTACAGTGTAAAAGGCAACGTGCACCCAAACTCATAATTTAGCCAGCTCTATGATGGTCCGTGGACATACTGTCTGAGGCTGAGACAAATGATTGTGACATGTTGTCTTGTAGGACTAAAGATGAAGCATGTCATGTTAACAAAATCCCCATCTGAATGTGGAGCTCATGGGTTCAGAATGACTATCTGTATGTCTTTACAGAGCTCTAACACTCATCTGCTCAGTGCTTTTCTAATTGTGCTCATGGTGATGAGACAAGGTTTATAGTCTGACAGAAAGTATATGTGTTGATAGAGATAAAACTCCCCAGTGTGTTTCCACTAACCGACCCCTGTATTCTTGTTCCTTTCGTAGAGTGCTAAAAGCATTCACAATCTGACAAAGCATGTTCATTCTTGGTTATAAAAATAATAATAATAATGACTAGTGCCGATGGGGTTTGTTCTTGCTATATTGCTGTGGGTTAACAGTACAGCAGTGCAGTCTGTGTCTCTGTTCCCCTGAGCAGAGACTCCAAACATCATACCTACCAAAAGCACAAGAGCTATAAATACCTCTGTGTGTGTGTGTCCTCCTCTCTCTTCTGTCTGTGCCAAAGTGAAACTGTAACTTTTAATCTGCACATAATAGAAAGAGGATCTGTCTCGACAGATTTCATTTTCACAGAATTAAGTTACAAGATAGAGAGACACACGTGTGAATAATTCCAATTTTATTAAGAAGTAAATCCAGATGATTATGTTTGCTAGAGGAACTGAGTTTGGAAAAAAGGAATAATTGAGCCAGATGTTGTAACGGATTTTGAATGAGTGAACAGATCTTCATTATTTGCCATTCATAATCTGATTTCTATACTAACAGCATTTATACAGCCTTTGACATGGTTGTGTTCAGTCTTTAAAATGACTGGTACACGGAGCTACATGCTGATTGGTGGAGCCGTGTGTTAATAAACACAGCTCATTAATCATATAGAGCTGCCTGCAGGGCAACATGACAGCATATGTTCATTAGTGAGCATAGTGCAAAGAATAAAAGACAGAGAGAGTCATGGGTCACTCTTTTCCAAACACTTCCTAATCTGACAATATACAGTCATGAGCCATTTATTAACCCACAAACAAAAAACTCAAAGTCATCTAAAAATTATATTTGGTCACACTTCATAACTAAACCAAAATATGATGCTTCTCATAGTAGTAGTTTATGTACATTCAAATATGTGAATAACTGTCATGATTTGTATTATTTTAGAACTGTACATTTCTGACACATGGACATTATTTAGCTGGGATCTGCTGGGATCTACTGGGATTTTCACGCACAACCATCTCTAGGGTTTACAGAGAATGGTCCAAAAAAGAGAAAATAGCCAGTGAACGGCAGTTCCGTGGGCAAAAATGTCTTGTTGATGCCAGAGGTCAGAGGAGAATGGCCAGACTGGTTCTAGCTGATAGAAAGGGAACAGTAACTCAAATAACCACTTGTACAAGAGAGGTCTGCACAA
Source organism: Anabarilius grahami (assembly GCA_003731715.1). Lineage (NCBI taxonomy): Eukaryota > Metazoa > Chordata > Actinopteri > Cypriniformes > Xenocyprididae > Anabarilius > Anabarilius grahami. The sequence goes on along the minus strand of RJVU01051519.1, from coordinate 5,182,486 downwards.
GAACATCTCTGAACGCACAACATGTCGAACCTTGAAGCAGATGGGCTACAGCAGCAGAAGACACTGCGGTGCCACTCCTGTCAGCTAAGAACAGGAAACTGAGACTACAATTCACACGGGCTCACCAAAATTGGACAATACAAGATTGGAAAAGTGTTGCCTGGTCTGATGATTCTCAATTTCTGCCACGACATTCAGATGGTAGGGTCAGAATTTGGCATAAATAACATAAAAGCATGATCCCATCCTGCCTTGTATCAACCATTTAGGCTGGTGGTGGTGGTGGTGGTGTAAAGGTGTGGGGGATATTTCTTGGCACACTTTGGGCCCCTTAGTACCAATTGAGCATAATTTAAATGCCACAGCCGTTGCTGACCATGTCCATCCCTTTACGACCACATGATACCCATCTTCTGATGGCTACTTCCAGCAGGATAACGCTCCATGTCACAAAGCTCAGATCATCTCAAACTGGTTTCTTGAACATGACAATGAGTTCACTATACTCAAGTGGCCTCCACAATCTCCATATCTCAATCTAATAGAGCAGCTTTGGGATGTGGTGGAACAGGAGATTCACATCATGGATGCGCAGCCAACAAATCTGCAGCAACTGCATGATGCGATCATGTCAATATGGACCAAAATCTCTGAGGAATGTTTCCAGCACCCTGTACTAGCAAGGTGTAATAAAGTGGCCGATGAGTGTATTTACTTTTTTTTTTTTTTTTAACACATTCTAAATTTCTTTGTTTTTAAAAGATTAATTGACTTATTCAGGAACAGCTTATAAAGGAAATGAGTTGAAACCGCAATTTGTAAAATGTTACAAATACAACAAAAAGAGCACTCTGAAGAGAGGAGTGTTGTGGGTAAAGTATTTGCAACATGAAAACGTACAAAAGCTGAATGTAAAAATGCTGCAAGAACTGGGTTTAGCTGAATTGTATTTATTTTATTATTGCTGAATGAAATCCTTTGCAGCAGGGAATTTGCCAAGCCAAAAGTGTAGGATAATAGTGCCAGTGCTCAGACAGGAAGTCTCAGAAGAATTATGCAGGGCTATCACATTCTACTGCAATATAAATGCTAAATAAGGCATGACACATTCTCATGAGCACCTAGCTTTGTATGTGTATGTATGTGCGTGTGTGTGTGTGTGTCTGTGGAGTGTGCGTAATGGAATAAGCAGGGTGGGATCCTCTAATATGACCACACACTCAATGGTTATTCAGTGGTTTTTTGCAGCAACTTATAGGCTCAGCAAAGAGCCTTCTTCTAATAAAAAAACCTTTGCTATTTAGGGCTCAATATGCACAATGGCATTTGAGTATTTGAATTTATATTTTCCACACCCATATGTGCAATATGTTGGGCAAAATAATAATGCAAATTTAAATTCAATCATTTCTTACTTACAATTCAATTTAAATATTAAACTGAATAAGAGATAATTGGCTTAATTAAAACTGATATATGTTGGCTGATATTTTTATTGTTAATAAGAGCAGCAAAATTATATTTTGAAATGTCAGTTTTCTTAAATTCATTTACACTCACAATTTGACATTTAAAACTGAATTTTCATTGATAATTTGTGATGAATAAAGCAAATGTAACAAGTTAAACAGGCTTTATCCATCCATTAAAACTGGCACAAGTGTCTTATTCAAACAGAAATTAAGTGAAATTGTGAGGTTTTTACCAACAGATTGTGTTTAGTTTAAAAGTGAATAATTTTGAATGTTACATGACATCCACTTTCCAAAATTGGTGTTAATAAAGCCACCATTAACGGTAGGGTAGGCAATTTGGAGAGGCTAGCAATTTACATACAAAGTTAATGCAAAGACACAAACAGACACGAATTTGCACTGGGCGACGCAAATGACACGAATTGGGCAAAGTGATTGCTGCAAATGAGCGATATTCACCTCAATCGAGTCTTCCACGCAAGTTGAAAAATTTCAACTCGAGCGGGAAATTTGCATGACGCGATGTCACGCAAAGCCAATCAGCAAAGAGCTTACTGACACGTCCGGATGGACACGTCCGGTTTTATCAGAAAATGGAAGAGAGCATTATTGTAGCCATATGCGGGCACCCCGAATGTTATGACACAACTTCTTATTCATACAGAGACCGGACAAAAAAGGAGATAGCTTGGAGAAAAGTAAGTGAGGAAGTTGTGCTACCTGGTAAGTGATAAAAATATGCATCTGTTTCTTTGATTCTAGCTATGAGTTTTACATTACTATGAACTGGTTAGCACTGGCATTAGCCAAAGTTGTTGTTGTTGATGTGCCTGAAGACACTCCTCATCGCGCAATGTTTTTATTTGCGCGAATGACGTGGAAAACAAGTAATCCTGAAAGTAATCTAGAGCGAGTAACGCGATGAGAATATTCGCTTCGTTTTTGATGTGCACACACCATTAGTCTTTAATCAAAATAATGAAGACGTTTCTCTCTGCGCAAGAATGGGACAATCTGTCACTCACATGAGATTGCAGCAATTGCAAACCACAACCATCCAATAATCCAATCAATTCTTGATGGACTAAATAAAGCCTCACCCTACATATTTTCTTGTTCAAGAAGCCGTTACACTTGGATATACATCAAAATAGAACTTCCATTTCATGCCGATTTTAACGGTGAGGCTTTTGAGATAAATATGGCAAAGCACAAGTACATATAGACGAAATTCTAAAAAAATATATATATACAATAACTATGTGAAGCTTAAAAAGATTATAAAAAGACATAAGGATGCTAAACTCTTTTCGTTCTAATTTTTATCTTTATTTTTATGAGTGATTGAATAGAAGGATGAAAAATGAGGAAGGTAAGAAAACAGAGCGAGACAGACACAGAGGCTTTCTAAAAATGCTACATGTACCTGCTCATCATTCACAGTTTAATGCAATCACAGTAGAAGCCACTAAAATCACAATTAAAAAATTTTGATTTTTCAAGCAGGTCCAGAACGTGCTGTGCTGTGGCTCAGCGAGAGGGGAGCAGCCTCATTTACACCTCAGAGAGAGAAGTGAATTTATATGCTGTCTCTAGGGTGGAAACCAGCATAATGACATGTTCATTAGTTCATATGATATCTAAGAGGCATTCAGAACAGAGTCGACAGATTTCGTTGACAAAGTGAAGTCTAGAAAGAGTAGCTCAAAGTTACCCCAGGGACATAACTATGAAGAGAAGCCAGGGAGCTTAATAGAGAAGGGATGTCAGATAAATTGCGGCTGCTTTTTATGTTGCTAGCATTATGATTGACAGGATTATATGACTGATCTGTAGCACTTCAGTTAGGAAGTATTTAAAACACTCTTAAACTGCTACTGAATTTTTAAAAGGCAATAATGATCTATGATGGCTATAATGCACTATATCCTTTTTGTATAATGCAATTGTGAGTGAGATTAAGCGTTGTGTTAAGACTTTGCAGAAGAATTGAGGTAGGCTCTCCTATTACAGTTCTCCAGAGAATCAACATATGAGAGATGTAACATAAGGATGGCCTTGTTTGTGCTGTTGTAAGAAAGCTTGGTTGTACAAGAGATTCAATATACTAGATGCTGAAGAAATGATCTTGGAAAAAAAAAATCAGCATTTGCTTTAAGAACACAGAGTCAGACCTGAAATTTTATCATGTGAAATAATGTATTAATTCATATATCCTGATGAATGCTCTCTCTTTTGTTTTTTTTAATTGGCTGACATGACAGTTAAAAAACTTATATATGAAAAGAGGAACCAGTGATATTCTATTTGGCAATTACAATTGTATTTGCTTGATTTGCCATTTTCTTGTAAATTAACATGCCAAGAAATTTTCAAAGCAGATTACAGCCCCTTTCACACATACAGTCTTTAGTGGCAAATTACTGTGTGAATGTGTGAACAAGACCTTGTCAAAAATACTGGTAACTCACATCTATTATGCAATCTATGAACAAAGCATAAGACTACCATTATGAGCTTGTACAAGATCAGGATGCGCTAATAAGAAGTCATGCATAAGAAGTCTGCTATGGGCCAATCATAAAGCTCAGACGCAATGTACAGTAAGCTTTGCTGCTTTTTAATTGTTTTTCAATGTTTCTCACATGCGCTAGTTGTATGTCTTTGCCCATTGTGCTGCGTATCCCGCATATCCAGGACGTTTTTTAAAACACGCATATCTTTTCCTGCCTTCTTTTCCATTCATCAGCTGTGGCTCTGCAGGTGGAGACTATCGGATAATACTGTGCACCGCCTTGTGTTTTTAAGAGCAAAAACAGGTTCTGTGTGATCAGTCTGTCACTCAAGTCAAAAAAAAAATCTCAAATTGGGCAGATAGTGAAACTAAAAGGCAGATGAAGACAACCGCGCAGCGTTTAAAGGTCATTTCAGATGAGTGACATCACAGAGCTTACCAGTATTTTGGTGCTGATGGTCCCTTAACAGTAAAAAGACATAACGCATTTGCTTGTGTGAACCGCATATTTGTGTATTTACTGGAAAAGTAAATACACAATCTCAATTTCCTTACAGAAAAAATAAAAAAATCTAAGTCCTCAGTGCATATGTTTTTCACTACAAGAGAGACTACAGCTGAACAGGGCAAAAAAAATGATCTCAGCTGTTTCTCTGTGATCTGAGGCAAAATTTTCCAAGACATCACGAACTGTCATTTCAATGACACAATGTCTTTTCTCCTCAATAATTCAACCACACACTCTCTTGACATTTGCTCACTCTCTCTCTCTCTTTTATATTCCATATCCCAAGTATCCGTTTATTCCTAGAAAGACCATATTAAAAGAAAAAAAAAGTACCATTGAATAAAAAAAATTACATGTCCCAAAATATATTACAATGACACAAAAAGAAAAATTATACATTAGAAAGTGGACAGAAATCTGTCTCACAAATCAAAGTACATCGTTAATTTGGAACCTAAAGCTGAAGAGTGTAATTTCTGTGCCAAAAGCAACAACAAATGGAACTGCAAAAATAATTGTTTTTAAACAGGTTTCACTTCCTGTCTGCCATTGGTCAGCCAAAAGATAGCTCCGCCCAAATCTCACTCTATTGGATAAGATGTTGTTTATGTGTCAGGCTAGTCGGGATACACATACAGTTTTAATAGCGTCACAGAGCCAAAGTGTGAATCAGCCTACTAATACCTTACTTATAGTTGTTTAAAGGCATATTTTCTTCTTTTTCTTGTTCTTTTCCATTAGGCAACGGGCTTATTTTTCCTTTCACAGATATTTCAAATGGAGGTTATATTAACCAAAATATTCATATACATCGTAACATTTAATAAACTCAACCCACAGACTTTCTCAGGTTCACTGAACTAATATAATATGTAAAGCTCACACACTCACCGTCCTTGCGGTGGTAGGTGATCTCCACTTTGCGTTCCTCCGAGCCCATGAGAGCCTGTGCTACCTGCGCAATAGCATGCCGATTGGTCAGCTGTCCGTGCAGGAAGTCACAGGTGCACGGCTTCTGCATGATGTCCGGCCTGGAAAACCCTGTCATCTCACAGAAGGCATCATTGCAGTAGATGATGGCACAGTTCTGGACGCGTGCATTGGCTATGACAAATCTCTTGTCTGTAGAAATGGACAGAAAAGAGTTATTGGGGTAAAGAAAGTGTGTTAAATGAGCTGAGGTGAAATAGTAAATCAATTTTAAAGCTTTTAGAAAAGTGTTACTTATGCTGCCTTAGTGCTTTTGGCAGTGTGTACTTATTAGCAAATGTAGGGTTGTAAATTTGAGTAATTAGGCTGAATTTTATGATGTTACATTGTGATTGTTGACAAAGTCTCTGCTATTCAAATCAATAAGCATATAAGCACAATAAACAACACACTCTTTTTTGCATTTGTAGACAACTAATATAAACCTACCAACCGTGCAGGATGGAAATAACCTCACTGCATCAAGGAAACATGAAATTATGGAACAATTTAAAGGAATATTCAGGGTTCACTATGTTAATCTTAATCAACAGAATCTCCTTTTGTTTTAAAAAAACAAAACAAAATAAATCTGTATTACACTGAGCCACTTATAGTGCATTAGAAGTGAATGGGTCTAATTTGTTTCAAAAGTACAGCCACAATATGCATTTGCATGATTTTAGTGTTTAGTATTTAGTGTTTAGTCAATTGTTTAGTAACCTTTTCCCCCCTGTAAAGTTACTAAACAATTTCCCAAATGTATCATCATGACAATGCAGTCCTAAAATCCTAAAATGACTGTAAAAAATTATTTAAACAGCTTTAAAGATCAAATAATATGAATAAAAGGAATTAATGTACAGCAAGTGCTTCACAATTATTTTAAATTCTCAAAAAAAAAGGTTAAATTTGTTTCCATTGTAAGTGCCCCATGAACTAAATTTATGTTTTTGTTTTGTTTTTTATGAAGCCAGACAATATTTTTTTGTAGTAAATCTGGTAATCAACACTGACTGAGATTAACTGAATATTTGCACAAATTGTCATGTCAACAAATATATAGACACAATACTGTCTCAAGCTAACACCTTGTGCCTATTTTTACCCAAATGAAAACATTTATGCTTGCTTATGTCCTCCATGTTGTCTACCAGAAACTGTCCTTCTAAATTAACAGATATGTTTGAGAGAAAACAGCAGAGACAGTAACACATGGAAGAGAAAGGTTTTGGCAGTGGACACTTGGCCCCTCAGCTGAGTGCTTGTGGTAGTGTGAGTAAACATATTAACACTCAAACACATCACACAAACGGTGAATTTGTCATCTGACATGATGTTAGCCGAACAATAGACAACATAAATGGACAGTTTCCTCCCTAAAGTCTAATGGAGAAAGAGTCCAAACACTATCCAAAATCTATTGAGCTGTTAACCACTTAACTAATCAATGTTTACATCAGTGAGAAACGGTAACAGTACAGCACTAATAAATCAAAGTATCCATTTCCAAGTTTGTACATCGAAGAAAGGCTGAAACAAGTTGTATTGTCAATGTGTGGAGGTAAATTCCCACAATTTAGAGGTCACTAACAAAACTGATCGCTTCACATGCAGCTCTTATTGTTGCAATCAAAGTAAACAAACATTAGAGCAACATCTGGAAGGTGACACTCACTTTGACCCTCGAATTTGCGGATAATAATCCCGAGAAATGTGTTCTGTGGAGCGACGTGACCTCGTCTCACCGGCATAATTGACGGCTGGTTGTGCGCGAGAACCGCTCGATCGCGCGCCCCTTTGAATCCTTCGAACGAGCTTCACGAGCGCAGCGCGAGGGAACGCGTCTCTTTGTGAGGGGTCATTCCGGCGACGTCTTTTCCTGCTTTCCACCGTTAGATTGTCGCTTTCCGTGATTCATTCCCGTTCTGGTCTTCACCGTTAGTCGTCGTTTAAAACGAATGACGAGAAAACGAGGCGCTCTGTGAGGAGGCTTTGAGCAGCATCTCAATCGGACTGAAACCCACCAATGTGACGAACGTCCACAAACTGACAGCAGTGACGTCTGTCTCTCCGCGAGGGGACCTCGCGCTTTGCGCGTCACACTGTGCAAGGAGATGCGCGAGGAAACGGTATCTGTGTTGCGCGAGAGAAGCCCTCAAGGAGGGCACAGTTCACACGGATCGCTCTCCGCAAACCACGTCAAACAACACAACACGTGGGGTTTTCTTTTTCCACCTTTAGGATATCCATGACAGTGAACTTAAGAGCGGCTGCGACTAAATTAGTCAGGTCAATTACAGTGTGATTTGGATCTATAAATTAAAGAGTGTTCATGCAAAAATGCGGAGGCAAATGTAAACGTTAACGTGCCAATCAATAGTAATAGTAATAGTAATTGGATTCGACCTTTGCAAAGTGCTTATTCGCATGCGTGGTAAATTTGGGACTGTCCATGGTGCTGGAAATACTCCTATTGAAATGATATCTACCTCGACAGCGTCCTGTAAAAAGGTTCAAATAAACTTAGTGAAAGAGAGGAAGATTCCGTAAATCGGGTGAAGTAAGGAACAAATAAGGGAAGTGATCAAAGCAACAAAAAAAAGGATATCTAACACATAGCCTATACTTATTTATTAGTCTACTCTTTTCTATATAAAGATAGAGAGAAGATAGAATAATGTTAATTTAATCATTCAGATAGACTTATTATATTTAGATAGAATTAAATATAGAATTATGCTAATTAAATCACAATGTAAGGCCTTATCCATATTCAAATTTATTGCCTGTAGAAACATGCGCGCGCGCGCGTCCTCCTCCTACTGCAACACAAAGAAATCACGTCAGCACTTTCCGCCACCTTAACGCTGACTGGATTAACGCAATTAAATGTTTGTTAAGATATCATTAAAGCGTCTCCGCGACCTCTGATGTCATGGAAATGTGAGGAAACCCCCGCTGAGGGAGAGATAAAAGGAGAATACATCAGTGCTGGCATCTAGTGGTGACAACAAGAGACTGCTTTATGGAGCTGACCTGCTGGCAACAAAATTAGTCAAAAAGTGTACAAACAAAATTTGATAAGATATTAGATATACACTAGCTACAACTCAAAAGTATGAGGTAGGTCGGTAAGATTTAAAAAAAAAAATGTTTTTGAAATGTTGAATTTACACGGTAAAATACCGTTTTCCACTGAAACATTGATATACCATAAAACAATGCATTCTAGGTAACATTTGTCATTTTAAGAAAAGATGCCTATAGGTTACTTTCACGAAAACGACAAATAATATTACCTAGAATGCACTGTGATATACAGAAGTAATATACTGTAAAAACAATGCATTCTGGGTAATATTAGTTGTTTTCGAGAAAGTAACCTATAGGCTAGTTTCTCGAAAACGACTGACAATATTACCCAGAATGCATTTTTAAGATATATTACTGTTTCAATGGAAAATGGTATTTTACTGTGTAAATTAGTTTCGATNTTTAACCCAACAATTGTTTACAAATTACTATATGTCTGGCTTAAAATGAACCCAAAATAGGTTGGAAATTAAAAATCAGACTCATAATTACTAGAGGCAACAATAATAATCAAAAAGATGAGCATTTTTAATAAGCAATTTAATAAATGTTTATTGTTTAAATATTATTCAAAAAAGTATTAATAAATGTTTGTTTATTAAACATATTAATAAATGTTAATTTCCAACATATTTTGGGTTCATTTTAAAACGACAAATAATATTACCCAGAATGCACTGTGATATACAGAAGTAATATACTGTAAAAACAATGCATTCTGGGTAATATTAGTTGTTTTCGAGAAAGTAACCTATAGGCTAGTTTCTCGAAAACGACTGACAATATTACCCAGAATGCATTTTTAAGATATATTACTGTTTCAATGGAAAATGGTATTTTACTGTGTAAATTAGTTTCGATTTTTTGTTGTTGTTTCTATTTTTTAGAGTGAAGGCTGCATTTATTCAATCAGTCCAAATACAGAAATATTATGAAATATCATTATAATTCAAAATAATAATTTTCTATTCTATTTCTTTTAATATTTTTTAAAATGTAATTTATTCCTGGGATGGTAAAAGCTGAATTTTAAGCATCATTACTCCAGTCTTCAGTGTCACATGATCCTTTAGAAATCACTTTAATTTGGTGCTCAAGGAACATTTCTTATTATTATCAATGTTGAAAACAGCGGATCCGCTTAATGCGTTTTTGTGGAAACGGTGACACTTTTTTCGTGATTCTTTGATGATTAGAAAGCTCAAAAGAACAGCATTTATTCGAAATAGAAATCTTGTGCAACATAAACGTCTTTGCCATCACTTTTGACCAAATTAATGTGTCCTTGCTGAATAAAAGTACTATTTTCTCTAAACAAACAAACAAAAACATCTGAAAAAAAGAGCAACACCACCAAACAAACAGTGCACGTAGGTCTCCTTTTGTTCACCATTTGGTATCCCTTAAGCTGGTGTTGCCATTATGTTAAGCCACAGTGTGAAAGAAATACACTGAGGAATCTCAAAATCAAACATTTGTGAGTTTTGTGTCAATTAATGATATGAATATAATATGAAACAAACCAGTTTTCTTCAGTAAGTGTGCGTCTTGTGAGTGATGTGCATTGCTCTCATCAAACATGGCTTCCATTCCTTTCCAACTGTCTCTCCAAGTTTATGTTCTACGTGAGAGTCAGGCATGCTTTGGGACTGAATGTAAATCAATAAAGCAATGCAACAGAAGCACTTACAGAAAACTAGCCCTTTCCTTCATTAATTATCAGTGCAACTCATCAATATTCAACTGTATGCAATATTCACAAGAATGAAACTTAGAAAGTGACACAGACCCCTGTGGTAATGTCTGCTCCACTGTAATGGAGAGGTTTCCTGGCACATAAGGAAACACGTGTGTATGTGCGCGTGCCAATGTGCATGTGTGTTTGTCAGTGTTTGAGCCTAAGTTATAGTTTCTCAGAATGTCAAATGCATAATACTACTGAATCCAGTTTGATTTATGTCAGCTGTTAAAACAATTAGTAGACAGAACTTGAAGGACAGAGGAGAGAGTTTGTAAGATAATGTGTGTAATAGTGATTTGTTTTTTATAGGTTGTGCTTCTCTGGAAATTGATTTAGTTGAATGTGTAATTCTGAGCAAACCAATAATAAAGCTGGTTTAAATTGGAGCAGCATTTAAAATTGATATGATTCCTGACCTATTCAATACAACTTTACATCAATCTCTAAAAATCTTATTAAATTTTTTTTTTTTTTTTTAAAGGCAGTGGTTGCCAAAAATTTACCATAAATATATGATGTCTCAGGCATTATGGGATGGCATTTTAGTGCCTATTATAGCCTATAACATATAATGTTAATATCCTACATCTACTAAAAGGCAAAAATGCAACATAAATCCACAATGTGCATAAGTAATATAAACAAAGAAGAAAAAAATTAGATAATCAAATATGATATGACACTGGAGGATGACCTTTCACTGCTTTTCATTAGGTTTATCATCACTACAATTAAAAACAATATTATTAACAAGTTAACAATATTTTACTGTCATCGTATATCTATTTATTTGTTAAACATATCTATTTTCACATTAAATTAAAAGGTAATTCATACAAAATTAACTTTACAGTAATTTAATTAAAATCAATGTAGAATAAATTGCAAATCTAATCTGTTAAATTTATTTTCTCTCAGTGTTTGGTAACAATTTTTACAACCTTAACAACAATTACAGGTAGTTAACTTTCTTTTGCATGTATTTTACCTTTATCTTTAGATTGACATATGTTATTACATTTACACATATATTAATGGGTAATTTCATGTCAGATACCTTCATCAAAGAACACAACATCACGTTAACGGACTGTAATTCTCAATTAACAGTGGAGGCGCTAGACGGGAGGCCAATCGGAGGGGGAAAAGTGGCGCACATCACCACCGAGCTCGCCCTGCAAGTGGGAGTTCTCACAGTAACTTATCGACCGGGCTCAAGGAATGTCAAGGCGGATGCACTGTCTTGAGTGGAGTGGACGGAGAACGAAGAAATTATCATCCCTGACAAACTCTTGGTGGCTCCCGTGCAGTGGGATGTCATGACCGAAATCACTAACAAACACACTACACCACCACCAGAATGCCCACCTACTCGCACGTTTGTACCCGTACACTTCCGCAACCAGTTACTACACCAAGTTCACGATCTCCCCAGCTCTGGCCATCCCGGTATTACAGCCACATTTTACCTGCTACAGAACCGGTTCTGGTGGGATACCATGTTATCGGACACCACACAATTCATCAAAGATTGCACAGCCTGTCAAACCTCCAAAACCCCATGTCAAGCTCCCGCTGGTCTGTTACAGCCTCTGCCCATTCCTCAATGCCCCTGGTCCCATATAGCCATCGACTTTGTCACTGACCTCCCCGAATCCCACGGCCATACCACTATCCTCACGGTCATTGATCGGTTTTCCAAATCCTGCAGACTCATACCACTTCCCAAGCTACCCAGCGCCTTCGAAACAGCGGAGATACTCTGCAACTACTTGTTCTGCTTCTATGGCCTTCCGGAGGACATCATTTCAGACAGGGGCCCACAATTCACCTCCCAGGTATGGACAGCTTTCTTTAAACAACTCAACGTCAACATCAGCCTCACATCAGGGTACCATCCAGAATCCAATGGACAGACCGAACGCATGAATCAAGAACTCACCAGATTCTTTCAGTCACGAATGTGGCTCCTGCGCCGCCTCCTCCACACCACCGGAGGGAGCCGTCACCTGAATATTGACTTTCACCCATTCGGACTACGTTTCCCATAGGCCCTCATTCCTGGGACTGATTGCAACTGCACCACATCACACTCACCCTATTTAAGACACACACACGCATACACACATTGCGAAGTCTTGATTTGCCCCGGTGATCATTTCTGAGCGTTTCTCTGTTGCCGTTTGGACTGGCTATTCCCTGTGATTCTCTGCCGCCTACCCTGATCTTTGCCTCTCTGTTGACTCATCATTACATTTACATTTCAATCTTGACAACTCTGAATAGTTTTAGCATGTTATTGAATATGGCAAAATTCATGTACTTGGCCATGGCAGATTAGTTTTTTTTTTTTTTTTGGGTTGCTGTTTTTTGCTAGTTTCAGCCCGACGTAGTTATAATTTTCACGTCCTGCACCATGTTTAAATAGCAATTTGGGGCAGTCGTGGCCTAATGGATAGAGAGTCAGACTTGTAACCCAAAGGTCATGGGTTCGAATCTCAGGTCCGGCAGGGATTGTCGGTGAGGGGAGTGAATGTCCATTGCTCTCCCCACCCTCAATACCATGACTGAGGTGAGACCCTTGAGCAAGGCACCGTACCCCCAACTGCTCCCCGGGCGCCGCAGCAATGGCTGCCCACTGCTCCGGGTGTGTGTTCACGGTGTGTGTATTCACTGCTGTGTGTGTGCACTTGGATGGGTTAAATGCAGAGCACAAATTCCGAGTATGGGTCCATACTTGGCCACATGTCACTTCACTTCACTTCAATTGCACCCATCTGTTTGCCCATGGGCGTGCTGGTCTGAAAACGAGGTGTGTTCAGGCGCACTGTTTGCGCGTTGCTATTTTAAGGCAACTTAAACTTTTACCTCGCGCACAAGCAGATCCGTTTCTTCGCTAGAGAAGTGTTTAGTTTTTCCGCTTGTAAATTCTACCATGTAAATAGCGAATCCGCCATGGCGCGAGTGCAACTGACTTTTAAAGGGAATGGGAGATGAGACTTTGACTGGTTTAATGCACACCCATGACTTATTAAGAGAATAAGTGCAACCCTTTTAGACCATGCGCCGGGCACAATGACCATTTTTTTCCCGTCGTTAAACTAGCAAAAGTGGACTCGGACACGCCCAAAGGGCACCTGCGCCATGCGCTTTAGACCATGCGCTTAGATCATTAAAACAGGGCCAATTATCTGCTACGCTGCTGCAGAGCAAGAATGGACTTGCTACTGCTAATAGATACACCAATACGCTGCTGTGAACATGTAAGATATGCTGCTGCTGTTGCTGCTGCATAAATAGACAGACATAAATCCTATAGCAGATCTAGGGAGGTGGAGCTGGGGGAGGTGGAGGATTTCAGAGAAACTCTGATAGCACACTGCAGGACCAGCTTACAGCAAACAATGAACCAGGCTATTTAAATGTTTAAGCAAACAATCTCATTGGCTGCAGGATCAGCACTGGCCAATCAGCTTGTGCCATGCGGTAATGATGTGATTGCTTGCAGACTGCATGTAAAGGACCTATAAGCCTATGCCATCTAGAGTTTCATGATTGAACTAGATATTTATCCAAAGTGACTTACATGTGAGGAATACAATAATGCGATTCATCCACAAGAAAGCAACAACATTAGAAGTGCAAAAAATACAGTTTTAACATATAAATTCTTAATCATCGTTGCATGGTCATACGTTAATTTGCTCAGTGTTGGGTTTGCCACACTTCACCCTACTGAGTTTCGTTTCTTACTTTCAAATATTTACAGAGTGGACATTTAAAGAGATCTAAAGAAACCTTACACAGCCTCTAACATTACGTCTGCCAAACCATTATCAATTAAACACAGGCTCAGTCCCACACTTTGCAAATTAAGTACTGTTTTGATAGCATGTCCGTATCACTGAAACATGGTCTGACATCTAACCTCTGACCTCGTGATGATGACAATCAGCTGTCTGACAGTAGATTGAGCTGAGCTTGAGCTGTACAGTTGTACAATTTGGAGAAACGGCATGCATTACACATTACATGTATATGCATAATGTATGCAAATGTTTGTCTAGTGACATTTATCTTTCATCCACACATACTTTTGCTGATCACTACATACTAACTATACAGGTCAACAGGAAGAAATGTGTCTAGTAAAATAGTTCATTAAAAACCTGCAAAAGTATTTTAATATTAGTTTGATGTCAGAACACAGTTATTGTCTATAATTAATAATAAAACTATTAAAATAATTTTGTTAACTGAAATTAAAATAAATTTAAAATGTAATTTTTTAATTTAAACAGAAATTAGAAATGAAAACTGAAATACACCAATCAGGCATAACATTATGACAGGTGAAGTAAATAACTCTGATTATCTCTTCATCACGGCACCTGTTAGTGGGTGGGATATATTAGGCAGCCAGTGAATATTTTGTCCTCAAAGTTGATGTGTTAGAAGCAGGAAAAATGGGCAAGCGTAAGGATTTGAGTGAGTTTGACAAGGGCCAGATTGTGATGGCTAGATGACTGGGTCAGAGCATCTCCAAAACTGCAGCTCTTGTGGGGTGTTCCCGGTCTGCAGTGGTCAGTATCTATCAAAAGTGGTCCAAGGAAGGTCCAAGGCTCATTGATGCACGTGGGGAGTGAAGGCTGGCCCGTGTGGTCCGATCCAACAGATGAGCTACTGTAGCTCAAATTGCTCAAGAAGTTAATGCTGGTTCTGATAGAAAGGTGTCAGAATACACAGTGCATCACAGTTTGTTGCGTATGGAGCTGCATAGCCACAGACCAGTCAGGGTGCCCATGCTGACCCCTGTCCACCGCCGAAAGCGGCAACAGTGGGCACGTGAGCATCAGAACTGGACCATGGAGCAATGGAAGAAGGTGGCATGGTCTGATGAATCACGTTTTCAGTTTTAATGGAACGCATGGCACCAGAATGCACTATGGGAAGAAGGCAAGCCGACGGAGGCAGTGTGATGCTTTGGGCAATGTTCTGCTGGGAAACCTTGTGTCCTGCCATCCATGTGGATGTTACTTTGACACATACCACCTACCTAAGCATTGTTGCAGACCATGTACACCCTTTCATGGAAACGGTATTCCCCGGTGGCTGTGGCCTCTTTCAGCAGGACAATGTGTCCTGCCATAAAGCAAAAATGGTTCAGGAAGGGTTTGAGGAGCACAACAACGAGTTTGAGGTGTTGACTTGGCCTCCAAATTCCAGATCTCAATCCAATCGAGCATCTATGGGATGTGCTGAACAAACAAGTCCGATCCATGGAGGCTCCACCTCGCAACTTACAGGACTTAAAGGATCTGCTGCTAACATCTTGGTGCCAAGACCACAGCACACCTTCAGGGGTCTAGTGGAGTCCATGCCTCGACGGGTCAGGGCAGCAAATGGGGTCCGACACAATATTAGGAAGGTGGTCATAATGTTATGCCTGATCGGTGTTAGTTAGTTAATAAGTTAGAAATAAATTAGCCTAAAACTGAACTAAAATTAAAAAATAAATTAAAATTACATAGTAATATTTAAAAAATTTAAATTAAAAATGACAAAAGACAAAATTACTATAAAATTTTATACTTTTAGTGAAAGTATAAAACTAAAAGCTAATTCAATATATTAATACACCTATAATAGTATAATACTAAAATAACACTGTGCCAGGATGAGTCATTGAGACTCATTCTAAACAATGCAAGCAGGTTTTCATTTAAGATTAGAAGATGAATGTATTTACATTGGAAGGAGTTTCCCCATGTTGTACAGAATCTCATCCAACAGCAGATGGCAGCATATTTACATCTATTACACCTATACTCCAAATTTTTAACTCATCAGACCCTGCTAGTTGTAGCACTTCAAAGAGGCAGGGGTTAAAGTGTGTTGTAATTGAATCACTGCATGTATGAGGCCTCACTTTAAAAAAAAAATTGAAATATAAACTGCAAGAATTAAATACTAAACAATATAATTGCACATTTCAGTGTTATTCTCCTCTACATTAACATGAGCAATACGCAACAAGCAATATTTTCCTTTCCAAGAAAGTTTCAGGTCTTATCTAGTGAATCTAGTGAATGAAGACTCTTTAAGTAATTAGGATGATGGCATTTGCACTGTAGGTAGAGGCACAGCCACAGGGAGAAAAAAAAAGAAAAAAAAAATCGAAGAGATCTAAATTATTCAGGATTTAGGTGTTTGCTTATGCGCCCTTCATTCTCATCATTTCAAACAAACAGGCACAAACACCCACACATAAGACCTGCGCTCCAATTTACAACTCATTGTTAAATTAAATTTTTAATTATAATATAATGGATTTAATCTTGTTCCCGTCTAGCTAAAAACAAAGATAAAAGAATAAATATATAAATAAATCCCCCCATTTACAAAGTCTGTTTAAAGAGAACTTTTGATTGAAAACAGTTTGATTTAAGTTTTTCCTTTTGAGATAGCGCATAATTACGAGCTTTCTTCAACAGTTAAAAACATGACCGTCCAACCTTAATTTTCTTTCATTAATGTGAGTAAAATCATAATTTGTCCCCTGAATTGCAGTTTGTCTCTCTTGGCTCAAGGATTTTCAAATGATCATGTCTCATTCTTTTGATTATGCTGCCCACGCTGCCCAAGCGGTACATGGGTAGATCGCATAAGGTAGGTTGGGAGGTTAACATCTAAACAACATTTAGCTAATTCTGTTCTTATTGTTACAAATGCAGATTTAATGACCGTATCAAGAGATATACATCAAATATGTATACCTCTAAAAATCATTTAAAAATTATCTAAAATATTTTAATATACACTGCCCGGCCCCCCCAAAAAGTTGCTGTTTGGATTTTAACAGGCAAATACTTAAGAGTCTAAGGATGGATCATTATTACAGTGATTATTATGTTTCTAGCATGTTATATGTTTGGCAACGGTTCTTTTAACCCTAAAAGATGGAGTGTAGCTTTTAATTTCTTAAACAACCATGTATTAAGACGTATCATGGCCATATTCTAGGATAACAATGTCAAAATTCATCAGGCTCAAATTGTGAAAGAATGGTTCAGAGAGCATGAAGAATCATTTTCACACATAACTTGGCACTGACCTTAACCTCAATGTAAGTTTTTGGGATGTGCTGGAGGAGACTTTACAGAGTGCTCACCTCTTGCATTGTCAATACAAGATCTTAACCAAAAAATGATGCACCTCTTGATGGAAATAAATGTTGTGATGTTAAGATCTTGTATTGACAATGCAAGAGGTGTGCACTCTGTAAAGTCTACTCCAGCACATCCCAAAGACTTTCAATTAAATTAAGGTCTGAACACAGAGGTGCCAATTCATGTGTAAAAATGATTCTTCATGCTCTCTGAACCATTCTTTCACAATTTTAACCCTGGTGAATCTTGACATCCTGGAATGTAGCCATGATGTGTCTTCCTACATGGTTGCTATACACTCTATTTTTAAGGGTTAAAAGAACCATTGCCAAGCATATAACTTGCTAGAAACATAATATTCACTGTAATAATGATCCATTCATATATTCTTAAGTATTTGCCTAATAAAATCCAAACAGGGACTTTTTTTTTTGGGCCGGGCAGTGTATTAATTTTTCATATATACTGTATATTAATCTTATACTTTATAATATTAAATAGCCTATTTATATTCAAATATGAACCTAAAATCTTTAAAAACCATTTTTATGCATAAACTACCCATATATTTTGTAACATAACTTCTTTTACTGACTGAATTTGACATTATTTGTCTTTCACTAGTTGTTTATTATCAATACAGAAAGACATTTGGTATGTGAAGATGAACAAAAGACAAGAAAAGGAGAGAAAGAAAGAGTGAATGCTTTATCGAGATCAATATATGTGAATCAATCTGATTCACTCACACAGTAAGATTGATGTTTTCTTTTCTTTTTTTAAAAATCTTTTCGTCTCATCTGTACTTGCAGTTTGTAGTACATCAGTCAAAGTGACTGAGTCATAAAGACATTTGTCAATCATCTTCTCGTTTATGACCTCTCAATAGAGCGATGCAACTCCTACTTGAACTCAGAGCGGTTCTCGAACATCACGAGTCAATCAGCTCCACTCCAGAGGGGGTCTGGGGGAAGGGTTGAAGTGTTGTTTAGTCATAACGTTGGGCTCGCTCATGTCACGCACATTTACAGCCGTGGTTATTAACTACTTTGTCCCACACTAAAACTTTGAGGCTCGGCGTTTTAAAGGTTGTCCATCCTTAATACGTTTCCTGTTCCACCCGCATGATCAGCCAATCGGAACAGAGCTTAATGAATCCCCTGCAAGGTTAATTTGCTCAGTAATGGCATTAAACGGATATATGGAAACAGTTTCTCCTCTAAATACCAATTCATTACATCTACGCTTATTAAGAGCGAGGACTATGAAATTATGGCCAGCGTCGCCACATTAAGAGTCATTAGCTCCACACTCTCGTATTTGCCTCAGCGAGGCTTGTCAGTGAAAGCAAAAAGGGTCTGGATCTCCTTCCACTGAACACCCGTAATTACTTCTCGCAGTAACCTTCTATCCAAACCTCATATTTTTGTAATTTTGCCCCACATTTGCATCTTTCCATCCCTCCGTTGCATACTTAGTCAAGGTCTATGAGTGGGCCGAGCCATTTGAGCGGGAAAATGAAGTGATTAACGAAAAGAGCTCTTCCTGACTGAGGGGTTCGAAGAAATGGATTCGCAGCATAAAAAAGGAATTTAATACAGAAAAAAACCTCATTATTCCAACCCACTCATTTTTTGTTAGCGTTCTTTATGCGAGGTTGTAACATTTCTCTCTCTCTCCGAGAATTCGCCACTTCAAATTGTATCTCAAGGTTATGTGTGTCTAATGTTAAGCTTTCATTTTAATTTTCAGCCCTCATCCTCAATTAGATTTCTCTACCTGAGAAGGTGTGTGTGTGTGTGTGTGTGTGTGCTGGGGCTCTGTACAGGCTTGATTAGAATGGTACTGTTGTGGTTTGAAAGGCGGTAATTACATAGTTTCTCTCCTCTTTCTCTCAACCCACTTTGGTCACCCACAACCGCTGATTATAATGGATCATAGATTCTTCTTTATTGGCTTTTGTTTTATAGAGCCGATTAAACAATAATAACAATAAAAGATGCAATTAATTGCTAAGGTAATTAATGGTAGTTGTGATGGCCATCAGTGTGTGTGTTCTCAGCTATGCAATTTCATAATTACCCACCACACACACGCACGCATGTTCGGAGAGCTAGAAAGCTTTGATAGATGTGTAATGCTGAAGCGCTAAAACGGAGGCGAATTAAACTCATAATGTAATTAAACAAAACTGCTATGCATAATTATTAGCGAAAAGCTGATTGCAAAAGCTGGGGGTGTAATGATGTCAAACTTAGTGCTGGCTGAGGACATTAAGCATGTGAAGATATTAACCGTCTTTTGGAAAAGCATTAAATTGACATCCTTATCGACACAAGTTATTAAAGTGGTTTGGATTAGCTGCCTCTCAAAGATTCAAAGATACATCTGTGTGTGTGTGTGTGTGTGTGTGTGTGTGTGTGTGTGTGTGTGTGTGTGGCGTTTTTTGTCCTAGACTCAATCGCGCAGAGAAGGATTTGTGATTATTCACTAGGGTTAGTCTGAGATTGGCTTTCCAAAGCGTAGGAAACAGAATCGTCCATTCTGAACACAGAAGCAGAGAGACTGTTCAGCCGTCAACCCCACTTGACTTTCTTGGAGAGAGCCCTTTCTCTGTCTCCCTCCCTCTTTCTCACACACACACACGCCGCTGACATGCATATTGACCCCAAAGTTGCGTGTGCTCACTGAATTCAGATGGTATGCTAATTTACAGAGCATGGAGAGCGCCCGTGTAGCGGCTGTTCCGTCTCCACGCATGACTGTTTGCTGGTCACTGCGTAAGCGTCCACACAATGCAATAATGAAAAAGAAACAAAGCCTTTCCTTTGTCTGCACAACTCAAGTATGGAGATACTTAGGATGCCAAATGCGGCCGAGACATGCTGTGTTTAATATGCTGAGACTGAAATGAGGAGACTCTAGACTGTGGTTAATTATACCTTCATGTGCACTGCGCAGACAAGGACGTACAGATCTTCTGTACGCCTGCATCAGTGTCTGTAGCTATAAGTAATCACAGTAGACACAGTAATTTCAGAGAAGGGCACTTACATATTAGGTAAAGCTTTGACAGAGTGCTTGATGGGTAGGAATGTATAAGATCCATTTTGAGGGCATGGAAAGAGTTTGAAAATCAAGTGGGAATACTGTGAATTTTCTTGCAACACACCATGCCCTTTTAAAATTAGTTCACCCAATAATGAAAATTTTGTCATTAATTACTCACCCTAATGTCGTTTCATACCCGTAAGACCTTCATTCATCTTCGGAACACAAATTAAGATATTTTTGAAGAAATCCAAGAGGTATCTGACTCCTCCATAGACAGTAATTTAACCACCACTTTCAAGGTCCAGAAAGGTAATCAAGACATCGTTAAAATAGTCCACGTGACTGCAGTGGTTCAACCTTAATGTTATGAAGTGACGAGAATATATATAACGAGTCATATACCTCTCGAATTTCATCAAAATAGCTTAATTTGTCTTACGAAGATGAACAAAGGTCTTACGGGTTTGGAACAACATGAAGGTGAATAATTAATGACAGATGCTGCATCCCAATTCGCCTACTTATACTATGCCCTAAAAGTATGTCATGTTTTTGTGAAGAAAAAGTACATACTTTTGAGTGTGTAGTCATAATTGTGTCTTTAACGGGCGCACTGTCGCTTAGTTACGTGTAACCTGTAACCATTTAAACTGCCCTGTCAATCATCTTGTCACAGTTAAATTCCTCCACATTCAATTAAATTAAATTTCCCTCGTTTCGGAGAGAAATGTAGTCGCATGTTAATCTGCCAGTCATGGTTCTTTCATACGGAGAACTCTCCTCATCTTTGCATAATGATGTTAATGACTAAACGCATCGTTATAAAAGTTTACAATGCTGTTGCAGATGAAGTATAATGTGGATAACATTTAATAAATATTTTTTCGTCAGGTTAGATACTGATTATTAATAACTCAAACCCCTTTATCTTAACCGCTCTGCTTAACCGTCGGTCTCACACATCCGTCATGTTTGTAGTTGTTTAACACTTTTTATTTGTGTTTGTAGTTCTGATCAAACCCTTGCCCACAGCGCAATGAGTTGTGGGCAATATTAGCCATTAAGAGTGTGCACGGATCTGCACTTTGGATTCTAACCGGAAAAAGTAGACCATCCGGGTATCTTTGGAATACTCATTTCAACATAGTACGATTTAGGACACACTAATTCTATAATAAGCGAATTGGAACGTAGCAAGAATTTTCATTTTTGAGTGAACTAACCCTTTAACATGAGACTTTCGTAAAGTGACGTATTTTCTAGTGAAATAGGATATTCTCTCTTTTAAAATTGATTTTTTTTAGTTTTTGCCTTTATTAGTATAGTGTAGAGCGGACAGAAAGCGAAGTGAGGGGACGCAATCAGAAATCTAGGGTTTGAACTTGGGCTGCAAAATATTAGAAAAAACCAACAGCGTAATACTTCTTTCTGCAATCTGAAAAATTACAGAAATTTAAATTAGACTAAAATAGCTATGTTTGGAAATAATGAATCATTCTAGAATGACTGGTGTGATTTTGTTGGGAAGTCCATCTGCACAGAACATAATAAAAATGTTAAAAAGTTGCAAGATGACTTATTACTTTGAGGACTTATAATGTGAACCATCATTTTAGGGCTGAATGAATTGGGTAAATTTGAAAAAAAATATGGGTGTTTGCAATGTGTGCAATTGTATAGGGCCCCCAAATCACTAAATCCGCCCGATATACCCTCTCATGCTGACTGGGACATGTGGGACAGGACTTGATTTTGTCCATCAGGAATTGCTCATGAAAGTGGGCACTCCATACTAGAATGAAGCCAGACTTTGACTGAAATTTAAAGGTTCATAACATCAGCCAAAAAGGAATGTTGTTTCAAAGGTGACGCAAGTTATTTCATTTTTCTTAAAGATTACAAAAGCCAAACAATTTTCTGGGAATTACATGTACTGATGAACCATACACAATAAGATAGAAATGTGAAATGTGTATTTCTAATGTTTTTGCCACCTTATTCATTCAACGGTGGAGAGAAGACTTAGCATGTGTGCTACCACTAGGCCACAGTTATCTTTTGTAATGCTACCATTTGCTTTTGTAGAGATATATTTCCAAATAAAATCAGAATGCACACAAATAGATGGGTACATGATTGACTGGTGTTTATGAGTCATAGGGAATAGACAGATACATGGATCTGTTTTACAGGCCTATATAAAAGCAATCTGTTTCATACTGTAAGTACCTGTTGAGTTATGGGCGCTGACTCAAGGTCAGCCTGTCAGAATGTTCTCTTCTCAGATGGCATTTACTGTGAGGGAGAAAAAGAGAGAGAGGGAGAAATAAAAAGGTGGAGGAGGCAGGGTTCGTCCGCTGAAGGGTGGCTTTAGAAATGTGTACCGACAGCGAGCCTTTACAGAGAGAGGGGCATCCGAAACTATATATTTATAAACCTATGATATTTGCATGTATGTTTCCACAAGAACAGATGGAGAGTGGCAAAATTGGTGATCAAGAAAAAAAAAGAGAACAACTGTGTCAAGGATTTGAAAGGTTGTGTGTGTGTGTGTGTTTTAAAATGATCTCACTATGTGGGATTAAAGCAGTAATGAAGCACGCTCAGACCATTAGTCGTGTAATGTGTCTCCAGAGAGACAATGCATCACACACATAGACACACGGCCAGCATTATAGAACGAGAGGCCGGTACATTAAAGCTATTTGTATTTCAGTGGGTTCAAATTCACTCTTTACCTCATTTTCAGCCAATCAGATGCAATGCCAATGAGGAAAAGGGCTAAAGTGCAGTAAGTAACAGACATGTTGGGGCCAAAACTTATAAACCTAATGTATTTATTCCTCGTTGGACACACATTTCGCTCTTTGCGCCTGTAGTTGTGTAGCTCAGACTGGATGTGGGCAAGTCTGAATTTTCCCCTCGAAACAGCAGCGTCAGAATGGGGAAGGGGGGTGAGTAGTAACGTCACTATGTAGCGAAGACTGAAAATGAATGAATATTGAAATTGAATAAATGAATATTAATTAACGCTGGGTGTTGCTGATAGGTTTTCTTCCTAGACCTGGGTTGCTCAAATCCAGCCCTAGAGGGCCACTCTCCTGCCGAGTTTAGCTCCAACCTTAATCAAAATCACCTGATCAAGCTAATCAAGTTCTTTAGAATTGCTAGAAAATTACAGGTAGGTGAGTTTGATCAGGGTTTGAGATAAATTCTGCAGGGCAGTGGCCACTGTTGCCAATTTAGCTATTTTGTCACTAGATTTAGTGACTCCCTCGCCCCTTTTGAGAAGTTTTTCAAAAGCCTGGCGACAAATCTAGCAACTTCTTGGACATATCTATTTCTTATCTCACTCTCTGATCTATATTTATATAAATCAGTGAAATCACCATTATGATGTCATCTAGTGACATTTAGCAATCAGATTTAGCTACTTTCAATTTAAAGCAGTTGGCAACACTGGCGGTGGCCCTATAGGGCCGGATTTGAGGACTGTCCTGATACGTTACTTAATCAATATTGAATTATGCGCAATAAAACTTACATGCTATTAACATCAAAATATGAAGGGAAATAAAGTGTTTATATCAACCAAATGTGTGTACAAATCATTTAAACCATTGGTTCAAATCATGATAGGCTATTTCTCTACATACATGCAAGATTGGTCTCCTGAGATTTGAGTGGCCTTCAAGGGTTAGTTCACCCAGAAATTAAAATTCTGTCAATAATTATTCACCCTCTTGTCGTTCCACACCTGTAAGACCTTCTTTTATCTTCAGAACACAGATTAAGATATTTTTGATGAAATCTGAGAGGTATATGACTCGTCCATAGACAGCAATATAATCAACACTTTCAAGGTCCAGAAGGTCCAGAAAGGTACTAAAGACATTGTTAAAACAGTCGTCGTGACTGCAGTGGTTCAACCTTAATTTTATGAAGCGCCGAGAATACTTTTTGTGCGCAAAAACAAAACAAAAATAACGACTTCTTTCAACAATCTCTTCTCTTCCCCGTCATTATCCTTACGCAGGTGATGCAGTAAGCACAGTGAAGGCTTCCGTGTTTACGTCAGTATGCCGGCTCAGTATTGGCCAAAGCTGATCACGTGAGCACCACGACACATGCGTGTGATGCTGACTCATTGTTTTGAATGAGATAAAATGCAACGCGAAATATGTCGGAATAAGTCCCGCCTTCTAAATAAGAGCCAATCGCCGATTGGTAAAGTCAACGGCTGTTAGAAGCTTCGGTTCCTATAGAAACAGTCAGACGCATGCGCATTAGCTTGATCCAGCCTGAAAAATAAATTTTTTTGTCATGATTCGAGCGTTTAGAAACAAAATTTATGAGACAGTTGTCAGATTTCATTGGTGATTTCAAATATGAAATTTAATCGAAAGCTTGGCAAACAGCTTTGGAGAATTTGATGTTTCCTCATTCAAAGAGATAGGAGCTGCACTTGCATGCCCCGAGAGGCGTTTCAAAGATGGCCGCCGAGTGAAATTACTTGTCTTAAAGTGACTTTGATAATGAGTCGGCGTTCTGACATAGAACCTGGAAGCGCTTGACGTAAAAATCATGTGAAAATGACACAGAAGAGAAGATATTGTTGAATAAAGTCATTATTTTTGTTTTGTTTTTGCGCACAAAAAGTATTCTCATCGCTTTATTACATTGAACCACTGCAGTCACGCGGACTGTTTTAACAATGTAGCTTTCTGGACCTTGAAAGTGTTGATTATTTAATCAAAAATATCTTAATTTGTGTTCTGAAGATGAATGAAGGTCTTACGGGTGTGGAACGACACGAGGGTAATTAATGACCAATTTAAATTTTTGGGTGAAATAACCCTTTCATTTTGCTCAATTCATGAGCACAAATGCACGTGCTTCGTTTATTTTGAAGCATATTTTTTTTTCATCATTTACTCACCGAACATTTCTTCCAAACATGTATGACATTCGCTCTTCCATGGAACACAAACGAATAAAGCGTGAAGAGTGTTTCATGAGCAGGGCGCGGGAAGTGGGATTGTAAATGCAACGCAAATTTTTGTTCAGTTACATTTATTCATTTTCAGGATGTAGTAATTTATTTGTAATAAACACTTTAAGTGGGATATTAAAACGTTTTATTTATATGTTAAATTAATGTTTTTTAAAACATTCGCGCAGAGTGTGACGTCATTTTGTGACCGTTGCAGTGATTCGTCCGTTACTCCTCAGTGCAAGTCCACTTTCGGTGTTGTGTAAGGTAGGCAGGTCTTTTTGTGCTCATTTTTATTTCCTGTCGCTGTACAGGATCTTTTATTGTAGGCTACATGACAGAAATAGCTCAATAATCCTTTTATTTAAAGGCTTAATCTATGTCCCGGAGACCGGCCTGTTGCATTACGAATGCAAGCAATGTAAAAAATTTGATAAAGTCAAATTTGCCCCGGTCTGTATGCTGTTCAAACTACTGTTCTCATCGATACGCTTGTTGTACTTCGTGGAGTTTTGACGTGTTTTATAGGCTCAATATTGCATCTTATTCAAATGTGGTGAACCAATCGACCCCCCCCAACTTAAAACGTCTTCCCGCGCACCAGTTCATGAGCGCTCACGAGAGAAATAGAGGGTATGCATCGACGTCACTTTCCCGCCGAAAGCGCGCTCCCTCAGCTGGATTGAGTGGCAAAAGAACCTGCTGCGTGACTGGATTTAATAGGGGAAACCGCGAGTAAAACTAACGAATTACACTACAGGTTGGAATTGAATGTGTTTCTTACAACTTGTCAAATAAACATAATCCATGGATATTGACATGCAGCCAGGAGTCGTGTTTCCTGACATTTATGTGTCTGATTTCGACGCCGGGGAAACACATAAAGCAAATCTGCCTGTGAATATTTTATATAACTACAATATAGGTAGGTTTAAATCTGCGTAATCACTTATATCAATGTTATATCGTCATATTGTCCAGCCCTAAAACTTGTATAGTTTTGTCAGTGTTTATTTAAAAACACCAAATTATGCAGAATATAAGATAGTAAATATTTAATTGATCAGTTGTCAACACAATATATAACAATACAATACGGTATGATTTTACCTCAAAATCCAAAAATTTGACACACAACGATAACTGCAAATCCATGTTTCTCTGCTGGAGTCCGGCTGTGAATTGCAGTGATCCATTTGCTTTTTTTTCTGTAGCTTTCGGCAGCCTTTAAATATATACCTCAGGTTTTGTGTCAATTCACATTTCAATTCACATTTATTTGTATAGCGCTTTTCACGATACATATAATTTCAAAGCAGCTTTACAGAGAATGCGTGTCAACATTACAATTTAAAGAATGCAGTTAGCAAATAATGTAATAATTTACAATTTACAATCACTGTTAGCAGTTTACATTCGGTGTCAAAGCTATTTGTTCAGTCAATCACAAAGCTCTTTCCCGTTTTGGTAGTGTTTTGTGTGTTTTTCGCGGCATTCACGCTGAAAACCAATACTGCCGCTCAGTCTTTGTGCCACTCAGTGGGCGTAACCGCAGCCATAACGGTCGACGATGACGTCACGTGCATACCCTCTATAGCCACGTACGACCATACGACTCGTGAATGAATCATTCTTTTGAATCGGATATTTAAATGAATCGGTTGATCCAGTTTAAAAAAACGTCTAAATCATCCATTCACAAACGCGATTTAGCATGCTTTTAATGGCTTTACATGCTTTTAACTGTATTTAATGTACATATATTTAATGTATGTGGGGCAGTCGTGGCCTAATGGATAGAGAGTCGGACTTGTAACCCAAAGGTCATGGGTTCGAGTCTCAGGTCCGGCAGGGATTGTCGGTGAGGGGAGTGAATGTCCAGCGCTCTCCCCACCTTCAATACCATGACTGAGGTGAGACCCTTGAGCAAGGCACCGTACCCCTAACTGCTCCCCGGGCGCCACAGCAATGGCTGCCCACTGCTCCGGGTGTGTGTTCACGGTGTGTGTGTTCACTGCTGTGTGTGTGCACTTGGATGGGTTAAATGCAGAGCACAAATTCCGAGTATGGGTCACCATACTTGGCCACATGTCACTTCACTTTCACTTTCACTTTCATTTATAAAATTTGGTTTTGTGTTCTATTATCCATTGCATTACAAAAAAAAAATCTAATAGTGAACACTGCTTTGAGGGGGTTTCTAATACATCTGCTGAGGTAAAAACTGTAAATATTTCTTTCTTCTGACTGAAATCCATCTCTCTGTATTTCCCCCTTTTGTTCTTTTATTTAGCTTTATTCAGTTTGACTAATTAAGTTGCATGCATGAAGATGTCAATGTTTCTCTCTTGACAAGAATGCTGTGATTCTGCCATTCATTAAATCTGGATAGATGATCAAATTAGACATCTGTCTTTTCCTCTTAATGCTGGACACTTTTACATGTTTTATAATAATATCAGGGTCTAATAATATAGCAAATTATATCTGAAATGCACTTTACTGTTAACTAACAGAGAAACGATGTATTTAAATATCAGACAATGGGAATTTGGGCTAAAAAGGGGGCCCTGATTTCTGGTGAGCCTGCCTTGGAAGATAAACTTATGTTTCATGAGTAAAATACACACAATCAAATGTGACCGTGAAAGCAGAGACAGAAAAAAGAAAAAGAAAATATCTATCTTTGAAAGACGTCTCTATGAAATAAAACAGCTCAAATAAAAGTCTAAATGGTATATTTTAACAGTGATGAACTCATTTGTGAACAAGGGGTCTCAATGCCTGCCAAGGCAGCACTATGATTATTCAAATGAGTACTCTACCTTACATTTTAATGACTTGTGTTGGGGGTAATTAAGGTGTCTATTAAAATAGAGAATCGTGACGATGAATACATCTTCATTCTGGCTTAACCACAATAACATGTAGATAATTGTCTGAGATTAGAAGACATCATCACTGTTATCAGCCCTCATCTAGAACAAAATGTTCCCGCAACTCAGGCACATTAAAAAAGGATCAAATGCCAGGGCAGCTGATTGGACCGTATGATGAGCTGTAGGTCTGTCATTTTTTGCTCTGAGCTCCGAATGTAAATCCAAGATGGTCAGGCCTTTTTCTAGAATTTTTTGAGGCTTTTAGAGATCTGAGAAAAATAAACTAGATTTTACATTTTCTAAAGAAAATGTGAGCGATCCAAAAGTGGTCAAAAGTGTGTTCTGGGTTTCTCTCCAAACCCAAATAGAGAATGAGAATTGTACACTAAAATGCAACAATTGACTGTGTTTTTCAAGAAGAACGTAAAAATACTGTTCATCATGAAAAGTACTATTTATAAAATAAAAATGATGGTTGCCTTAGCAGACAACATTTAAAAAACAACCACATATGTTTAATCTAATAATTATAGGAATTTTCAGCTAATGTAACCCACACCTTAACCCTCACAGACAATTATCAGCATTTTTACAATTATAATATAATAATAATACAATTTATTTTTATTTTTTATTATTAGACTGTTTTTACAAATGGGGATGTCCCCAAAAAGAGATTTGGGGAGATTTTGTCATGTTTAGCTCACTTCTGGTACAAATTTGTTTCCAAAAAAGAAAGAAAGAAAGAAAGAAAAAGTTAAAAAGAAAGGTTAAACATGTTTCATATCTGTTAAAGTAAGAAATACAAACAGGCACACACAAATGGCTACATAATTTGAACTTCATTCCAATACTATGCATAATTACCCCGCAAATGTACCGTCGTCCAGAAAGCCTCAAAGCACACACAGACATGCACACTGGCATTTAGTGCCGTTTGTGTTCATTCACCCCATGTCAAATCCATCACACACACACACACACACTGGAGCAGTCATTTCATAACCGCATGGTAAAATAAAAAATGAAACACTGCGCTTATTACTGGAAATTTAGGCTTTCAAATGGTCAAGTCCCTTTGTTATTTGCATAATTTATTCGTGTTTTTCTTTCTCTCTTCTGCCTTTGCACAATTTCCCCTAATTTGCATAGACTGTCCATTTAAGGGTTCTTAAATGGAATTACTGCCCTGCATACTTTAATTGTTGAAAATTACATTTAACTTGAAATGAATAATAAAAAACAAAGCCATTAAAACATAAGTCACAGTGAGAGAATGTAACACGGGGGGAAAAAGAAAAAACAAACAAACTAGGGTCTATGAGATCAAATAAAACCTCACTGCAAGATATCTCCCTAGGTTTAACACCAACAAACACCTGAAAAATATACAAAAGCACAAAAGTATCTAATTTACCTGAATAACACTTACAGCCCACAGAAACATATTGATTTTGTATGTACTATTGCAATTAACTATCCATCTGTTTTCCTAACCGCTTGTCGTAAGTGATGCTGGAGCCTGTCCCAGTATCTCAGGCTGTAGGCAGGGAAACACCCTGAGCGGATGGCCAACACCCTTGGACATACACACATTCACATTCACACTCACAACTTTTGGACAATTTAGCTTCTACTAATTTATTGCAGTTATATCCATCTAAACTCAAAAAAATTAATAAAGGCCTTCTGCAGCGAAGTGATGTGTTTGCGTAAGAAAAAATATCCATATTTAACATGTTATAAAGTAAAATAACTAGCTTCCGCCAGACCGCCTTCCTTATTCAACTTACAGAAAAAGTGTATAGTCGTGTGATTATCTTTTATGATGGATGCACTTTTTTGAGCTTCAAACAGGTGGTTTCCGTGCACTACCATTATAAAGCTTGGGAGCTTCAGGGTGATTATTAATATATCTCCGATTGTGTTCATCAGAAAGAAGAAAGTCATGTACACCAAGGATGGCTTGAGGGTGAGTAAATCATGGGGTAATTTTCATTTTAAAGTGAACTAATCCTTTAAAAGTGTTTTTGTCAGATTTCTGGATTCGTTCACAAAGTAAAACTCATTTATGTTTTAGGTCCATTGAAAACAGCAAACAGGGCCTTAAGATAAACATATTTAATTAGGAAATTGTTTACAATACTCCAAAAGTCATGAAAACAATCACAATAGAGTCGATTGAGAATGTGGCAACACACTCTCTCTGTTTGACAGCAGTAAACTCACAACTTAGTTCTAAATGTAACTGTATTTTATATATTGAGAACGCACGCTGTAAAATGTCATATTTTGAAATGCAGAAAAGAGTGACCAACCACTTAATGTGGTGTTAACACAGTGAAACATCATGTGCGGTTTTAATGCACCTTTAACACCAATTCCAGCACTCAAAAATACCAAACACAGCTGTCCAAAGTCTTGGTGTATAACAAAACAACTTAGTGCACCATTACTGCAAACACTACAGGACTTCAGAGGTTTCTGGCCTGGGGTTTTTGTTTATGGTCATAAAAGTGGTAATAAACTTTATGATATGCTTATGATGATGTACAGTTTTCGATATCTCTCATTCCATGGCACCTATTCTCACCTTGCTGTCTGCAAGGAGTATTTGATGACACATTACTTCAGTTTAGTTACATCACTTGGTACAGTACATTCTGCAGTCACACTCTTTTCCTAGTTCCAACAACAACAAAAAATCCTCCCACAGTATAAGAGGGGCTTAGGTACATCTTAGAAGGATGAATCTTTTGTTGGGGAGTAGTGAAAGGTTTGTCAAGAGCTCTGTTCCAAAAACCTAGTGAGCAGGCTACATAGGCAACATCCTAATTATTATGGAACCTCATAAATGACTGCTTTGAAATATTTTTCAATGAAAAGAGTCACTTACATGCCACACAAATATGCAAAGAGCATGAGAGACCCAACTAGCACTTAACAGTTGATTCCAAATCATGTTAGCATGTAGCTAACAACTTGTTACTCTAATGAGCACAAAAATACATAACACAAAAAATATTGGGTGCAATAGTCCATTTACTCACTAGGTTTAGGAAGAGTTGTGCATAGAATGCTACAGACTATTGAATTTTTGAATTTAGAAGTATGTAAGGAAAAAAGCCAAACAAGTTAGTGCCTTACTTTTAATACCACACGACCATTTTAATAAGATGACAGATGGTTAGATCAGGAAATGATGTAATATTGATAATTCAACATTGCCTAATTTTCAAAATGAGCAAAACATAAATGGAAAAGCTGTAACCAGGATAAAACAGTATTAATCTCTTCAAATGACAGCAATATATAAAACATGATGTGGAAGAAAACATTTCTCTTTAAAAATAAAGAAATATAAATGGCACTTTTGGTAAACAGTTGAAAAAAAATGTCTCTGCTTTCATCTATGTGTATGGAGAAGTGTACTGGTGTATGTCCTGATCACTGAAATCTTATACAATAACTTACATAATTCTCACATTTTAGTTTTAAAGTTTGATCAACAGGAAAGTAATGAACAGACACATAATAATACCACAGAAACAAAACAGTGACGTGCCCCATTGCAGAGCGAGATTCATCATCATGATTGAGGTCTGTTTCATTCAGTTTAGCTAAGAAAATTTTATTTGGTTCAATTCACAATTCAATTTTTGACCAGGGAGATCTTAAAGCAGCCTTTTCAAGGAATTCCTTCTATTTGTTTCTTGGAATGAAGCCAATTCTCCCTCCTGAATTGAAACTGCACAGAAATAAAATGTATTCACACAGAGGGAGTCATTTTGGCTGAACATTTCCTTGTGATTTGGCTCCCACACTGCTGCTTTGGTGATTGACTTTCATAAATAAGTATAATATCTTAATTCCCTTTGGTGGGGTTCATAAAGAAGGGAAAGGAAGTAAACAGAAAGATCTGTAGTGAGGTCAGCCAAACCTACTTCCAGTGCTTGGGATAAAGTAAACTCAACACTATTTTTAAAAATGCACAAAACCTTAAGTGAAGACAAACACACAAAATCATGTGGTCTCCTTCTCGCTGAGCATTTTCACACTTGGCCCTTAAGGCAATGTTTTATTTTTGGTAGCCAAGCAGGCTGAGACCATCTCAGGAAGTAGCCTGAATTGTCTGAATTCCATTTGTTTTTTATGTCTGCAGTAATGTTTCACTCAATATGCTTCTTCTTCAAGATAGCCTGCAACATTTTTTGTGACAACAGCAGAAATTGGTGGAATAGACAGAACAGCACAATATAACTCAATGACTGATAATTATTGATATTTACTAAACATTTTAAAGCAAAATTTTAAAGCTGCAGTTTGTAATTTTGTTAGCCCCTAAAGTCATCAAATGGAATTAGAAAAATAAAGACTGTTTAAAATCAAACATTTCCCTCCATCTTCCATTGGTCGGACAAAAAGGAAGTCCCGCCCCAACTTCACACCAATGGTTAAGCCAGTGTTGGTAGGTTGTGCCACTCAAATAAAGCACCACAGAGCCACAGTGTTTACTTTTTTGGGAAATCAACATTTTTTCTCTGCATATTAGCCTAGAAAAGGAGAACATAATTTCTCATCGAAAAAATTACACACAGCAGCTTTAACAACCTAAAGATCTGCAAAAACTTTTTGCATAATGTTTTGTAGAATAATCCCGTTCTACAAAGATGTCTAGCAACAGATCTACTCTCTTAAAATGCTGTAAAAGAGCACACAAACTGATCAACAGACCACCTGGTTCAAGTCGATTGAATTGGGGGGTTTTCCTAAGGACGGTATGTGAAAACGCCCTCTTCTTCTGTTGCACATACAGGCATACGCCATTTATCTGACAGACACTTTCCTGAGGTTTTATTTATCTCTCCCACACTCACACACACATGGATTCTTTAAACAACCAGGATTTGTCAATTCTCCTGTGGAAAAGGGGCAACAGGATTTACAATTAAAGCTCACCACATAAATAACCATTACAAGGCCAAAAACACACGCACACACAGAATGTACACCATGGCAATATGGTCAACCATAGCTAGTGTCCAACCACCACATCTGTTACTGTGACTCCTTGTCTCCATGGCAGCCACAACACATCCATTAGACATATAAATTCCCTTGATGTACTCTCCTATCTCTCGGAATAGAGGAGTGAACTATTTCCATCCCTCTCAGATATATGTGTCCATCATGGAGGATATACTGTTCTGTCCGGTCCAGCAGAGTGAGGAGGTCATTGTCTCGCAATTAGGCTTGGCTAGGAGGGGCATAAACATCATTGTCCTCTTTCCAGAAAGGAGAAACTAAACTTCTCCTGTCCTGTAGCTCGAACTGCATACCAAGAGACTTCCAGGACAGAATTCCCCATGATGCAGCTGTATTTTCATGCCCCTACACACAATGGCTTTGAGCAAGTCCCTCCTTACTACCTCCGATCCACTATGGGGAAGCACTCACACTTCATCAACTCAAGCATTGCTGGTTGAGTGTGAGCACATCTCTCAGGGTGTGTTTGCGTCAAGGCAGAGATGTTGGTGAGAAGTGACAACAGAATTCGAGGTAGATGGGAAGTGCTGTCCGGATGTACCACTGTTCCGTCCGCTCATGGCTACTGTGAGAGTCTCCAGGCTTCTTAAAGAGTTGCCGTGATTAGCTGGCTTGAAAGATGAAGATGTTACATCCGTTGATTGGCTGAACCCATTTTGCTTGTCCACCGTGTCATCTCCTGATGCTCTGTAGAGAGGGCTGCCTTCAGACCTAGAGTCTGAATTAGAGTTGCCGCCAAAATCAAACTCCTCAAACACTCCAATCTCGCTCTGAGTTGATGGATAATATGACTTTGAAAGGTTGGTAGCACTTGGGGCATCACTTTCAGAGACACTACCTCCCATTCTGGTGGTTGGATATGAGTATCCCACAGTTGGAAGAGGGTTAGGAGGAGTTATACCTGAGGGCAGGTACGCTGAGGGAGGAGGGGGAGGACTGTAGCCAGCAGGAAGAACGGCTTGTGAGGGGTAACGGGGATTTGGGTAACTGTATGCAGATAGGTTTTGTGAGGTGTTAGCACTGTAGGTTGACACCAAACTGGCATGGGAAGGGGTAGGGTGGAAAAGAGAGCCACCGTAAGTTCCTACATGCTGCAGGAAGGGAGCGCCGTAGGGAGTGCTGCTGTATTCCTGATTCCCGGACTGACTGTTACAACTGCTGCTGGAGAAACAAGGTTCCGGAAGACTCCCGCTGCCTATAACTGGTGAGTTACACGCACTGACAGACACATCCGACACACTGAGCGGTGCTTTGGGAAGAAGTTCGGGCACACAACCCAACGGAGGGTAGATGCTCTCCAGCCAGGGCTCTGCCTCCACCTTCCGTCCATTAAGAAGGGGGGGACCATTATTCACAACACCGGGCCCCCTTATGCTAACAGAGATGGCTGTGTCTGGATATCCCATAAGTCCACTCTCACAGGGTAGATCCAGAATGGCAGAATATCTCTCTGCATATCGCTTGAGCAAGTTAGAAGCGGTCAGAGCTGAAATGTCATCGTTTGCCCATGAATGTTGGTACGCTGCAGCTGAGGTCGAACCTGTTAGCCTTGGATCCCTAAGTGCTTCGATCTTATGCCCTGGTGAACGAGTGGTGGAGGTGATGTCATAGTGTTGCTCTGCCCACTGCGACTGCTCGGGGCTCCACTGCATGGTCACGCCTGCCAGTGAAATAAAAAAAAAAAAGTCAAATTCAAATTCATGTCAATTCAAACTTGAGGAAGTTCATAAAATTCAGAAATATAAATAACATCATAAATGAAAGTAAAAAAGAAAAATTGAATTTCTATTACAGCCAACAGCCTCAGAGTGTGCGGCCCACATGAACTTGCCAATCGAAATGTAAACATGCCATAATATATTTCTGTAAAAAAAAAAAACATCACTAATTATACTTATTAGTCTACCTTATTTCCATCACAATATAAATTAGGTGTGTTTCAAAAAACACCACTGAGAGAAAATGTGTGCAATTTAGGTTAATTGACATTATTAGTGAATTACTGCAGTTCCAGATAATGACCAATTCTGCATAATCATCTTGTCAAAAAAACAAAGACAAAAATAATTTTACAAAATTAAAAATAATATAAAATACTAAAAAGAAAGACAATAGAAAAAGGCTTTTACAATTCCTTTTTTAAGGAAACACTCTAGCAGCTATCGGAGCTGTTTTGCAATCTTTAGATTGACAGTGAAGTTTAAATTCAGCTGTGTACTGGTAGAACTTGATTCACCCCCACACACACACACACATCGAGAATAGCTCTGATGATATCATTAAGGTCTGATACTGAGATACAGCAGAAGGCTTCATCTCAAGTGGATAAAATAAAAGCTCTTTAACGTAATCAAGGAACCTCACATTACACTCTCTCTGTCTCTTTCTCAGTTTCACTGACTCACACACACCACACGGGAACATAATATTTCAGCATACTGTAATAACGACTGATCAATAATGTAGCTCTCGGCATTAGCAACTGAACCCGACAACAGATGTTACCCCTAAAAATACTGTATCTCTGTCATTTCGGATTCATGCATATAGTACACACACAGTACCGCACCAAGATTTTAGTTTTTAAAACAAAGAGCTTTTCTTCCGCAATGAAATTTGGCATATGGCTGTACATAGGGAAAGAGATTGGGGGAGAGAAGGGAAAAACAGAAGAAAGAAAGAGAAATTATGTCCTTAGCCATAAAATATTAAACATACAATTAAGTACTTCTAAGATAAAGAAACATTGGATTTTCTATGACCTTGCATGTACAGTGGATTTGCAAAACCTTGTACATCAGAAAAAAATATGTTTTGTTGAAATAAAAGAAAGAAAGAAACACACTCCATAGTACAGCAGATGGATATTGATTGTGGACTGATGGAGCAAAATTTACATGTTCTATCCATCTCAATTAAAAACTGCCCAATTACATTCAATTCTATCAAGCAGCAAATCCTCCTGATCGATACACGCAACTTGAGGTCAGTCAGTGTCCTCTCATGGGAAAAGGCTGGACTTACTGCAAACACACACACACACACACACACAAACACACTGGCGCAGTTCCCCTGGAAGAGCTTTAACTGACATAAATTAGGACTTTGAAAGTCACTCATAATACTCATTGCATTAGCAATAGCTTTAACTGTTAGAAACTAAAGTTATATAGTTCAGCAGATACCTAACCAAAGTAAATTACAATACTGGTTACAAATCACACTAATGACAATAAGCAAGACAGGTGGCTGAAAAATGAAGAAAAGCACAATAAAATGAAAAATGATTAAAAGCAATATCAGTAACAGGTCTGAAAGAGCTAAAAATGTCCTTTAACAACTTTCTAATTGGTTTTTTCTATTTTAATGGTTGACACTAGCAAGACATAATTATTTATTACATGCTCTCCTATAAAAAAGATACATAAAAATAGTAAATTCACAAAACTATCAAAATAGAAAAATGTTCTGTTCTACAGATATCTTTCAATGTAAACCTGTGGGATTTTTATTTTACATTTGCATTTATGCAATTGACTTTTGGATTTAACCAATGTGATTTACATTCCATTCCAAATACATTTCATTAGTTTATATATTCCCTAGCAGTTGAATGCTTGACATTGGCATTGTTATTGACATGCTATGCTGTATGAGCTACAGGATGTCCAATTGCTCATAAAAGCGATGGCACACCTGTCCTCAACAAGCCACATGATTTGAGGTGTCTTGCAGAAATGGTTCGATGAGACGAGAAACGCGCCAAACTGGGTTTGTTAAATTCCTAACCCTGAGAATGAACAATTGTAAGCACCAGTAATTAGGACGAAGCATGAGTAAAACAACCTTAGAGGATGAACATGTCATATAAAATGAAGCCTCAATTAGAAACCACGTCAGTCAAACCTCTTGAGATGAGTGCATAAAATCCCAAAACAGTGCATGAAGGGTTCTTCATAAGAACATATACAACTTCAACTGTTATACAAGAAGAAGATAAAGTACTATTCATCATGAAGGGAGCTAGTTATTTAAATATGAACAAATAAATATTCTCTGGCTTGTTTGCCTACATTACAACCTCACCCAACACAGTCTAAAGTCAAAAGCAATGTGTTGAAAAGTCCAATATTTGCTGTGGTTTGGTGGAATGTTCTCTCAAATGCTGTCGTTTTTGTTGTATTCAACAGAACTACCTGGACAATCCTATTAACCGCAAAGCTGCTGATCTAGTGTGTGTGCACTTTTGTATGTGTAAAATGTTTTGTGCTGGTGCTTTAGAGAACGACTTTCTGTTGTTCCAATATACCCCCTGGCTACAAATCCTCCGCAGAAGGCCTATCACTCACACACACACGTTGGTATATATGGTTTATGGAGACTCTCCATAGGCATAATGGTTTTTATACTGAACGAACTATATATTCTATCCCCCCTATACCCATCACACAAAACTTTCTGCATTTTTTGAATTTCAAAAAACACAGTTTAGTATGTTTTTAAGCCATTTGGTTTACGAGGACACAGGAAGTGTCCTTATAAACCATGTTTACACTGTAATACCCATGTCATTATACCATTATTCATAATTGTATCCTCACGAACCACATATGCCAGAACACACACACACACACACACACAGCCATTTCTAAAGCAATGTTCCATACTTTAAAGGCAGACATTTCATTAACTGAAAGGAATCTTCACTTCATTGACTGAAAATGTGTTAGTTGAGTTGTAGCATCTCTATAAGCAAAGCTTAGGCTGTTTGTTTTTGCGTGTGGGTGTGTAAATGCATATAGCCTACTATTTAAAACCAGAAGCACATCGACAGACAGATAGACTCACTTTTCCTTAGTGAAATCTCAGGTTTCTCCAGCAGCAAAATCAATACATCACACAGACTCACTCGCACACACTGCATCCATAAAACGTTTTTATTGAGTAATTAAACAGCCATTACTGTCGCCAACAGCAAAACAGTAAAACAGATAAAGCCCCTAAAAGAAAGATCTAGACTAAATAAATACACACTCATACACACAATCTAATCCAGACTATTGACTTCAGTAAGTGCCTACTAAAGTACAAAATTCTATTTTAAACATGGGTTCCTGATTTTATATTATTCACAAACACAAGACAATGACTCAACACAAAAATATCCAATTCAGTCCAAATAGTTTTAGGGAAAAGGCCACCAGATTACAGAATTTCATGATTATATTAAAGGTGTAGTTCACACAAAAATTAACCTTATGTTGTTCCAGACCTATATGATTTTTCTTTGTTCTGTCAAACACAAAAGGAGATGCTAGGCAGGATAATCACAATGCACTATTCCATACAATAAATTGAGTAATGACCAGGGGCTGTCAAGCTCCAAAAAAAAGAACCATAAATGTATCATAACAGTAGGCTATACATATTCCAAAACTTCTGAAGCCATGTGATATTTTTGTGTGACGGACAGACTAAGAAGTCATTACTTAAAAATGTGAAAATCTTCCTCTCTGCCATAGATCTCAAAATGTAATTTGCCTCATTTAAATAATCATACAGTCCTGGTCAGAATGATTGGCACCCTTGTTAAATATGAACGAAGAAACCTGTGAAAATAAATCTGCATCGTTAATCCTTTTGACCTTTTATTAAAAAAAAAAAAAAAATCAGAAAAATGTAACCTTTCATTGAAATAAAACAATTGAGGGGGAAAATCTCATTATGATTTTTTTTCTCTAATACACATTGCCACAATTAATGGCACCCTTTTATTCAATACTTTTTGTAACCTCCTTTTGCCAAGATAACAGCTCCGAGTCTTCACCTATAATGCCTGATGAGTTTGGAGAACACCTTACAAGAGATCAGAGACCATTCCTCCATACAGAATCTCTCCAGATCCTTCAGACTCCCATCTTGTGGATTTGCTGCCAAAAAGCTCTTTATTAGATCACAGGACCCGGTCCCGTTTGAAGTTCCAGTAATGTCTGACAACTGAATATGCTGGAGTTTGTTTTTGGATGAGAGCAGAGGATTTTTCTTGAAACCCTCCCAAACAACTTGTGGTGATGTCGTTTTTTTTTTTTTTTTTGGCTTTCTGACCCTAAGACTCAACTATTTTCTGCAATTCTCCAGCTGTGATCCTTGGAGAGTCTTTGGCCACTCGAACTATCTGTACATTAAGACAATAGACACACGTCCTCTTCCAGGCAGATTCGTAACATTTGCAATTGATTGGAATTTCTTAATTTTTGCCCTGATGGTGGAAATAGGAATTTTCAATGCTTTAGATATTTTTTGCAGCCACTTTCTAGTTTGTGAAACTTAATAATCTTTTGCTGCACATCAGAAATATATTCTTTGTTTTTACCCATTGTGATAGATGATTAAAGGCACACTATGTAAATTTTCGCCACTAGAGGTCGCTTATTCCAAACAAAGGCGTAGCTTGATGACGCCTTGATTTTGTGGAATCACGGGAGGTGTTGTCTTCACGTCTACAACCGGTGGAAAAGAATCCGGCGGGACTCGGGCAGAAATCATGTCCATGGATGAGATAATTAACGTTACTGTAGTATGAAGCAGAGCAAGACCGAGTGCCGTGAGAGCAGAAACAAGGCCGCCGGAGCAATTGATAATGAGAGACGAGTGCAACACGTGCCTCGAAAGCAGAGGAACTTTTATTATGCCACAGTCGCCACTTCCGCTTCTACTCTACGTTCGCTCAGCGGCTAATATGAGACACTTGTTGCACACTGCAGTAAGCTAGATCGATATTAGGCGTGGTACAACATGGTACTTGCTGTAAATCAAGAAAACGAGATTTAAACAATAAGACTTACTGTGTTGAGCTATATAACATGATCAGTTTTCTGTCAATGAATGTATCCATCCAAACAGTTGCTCACCTGTCTAATAAAACACATAATATACTAAAGCTTCTTTGGTGTTTCCATGGTTCCACGGAAACCAAGGGTAACGCGGGTATGACGTCACTGATAGGCGATGCATGGACACGGTCCGTGTCCTGGTTAAAATTGCTTATTTCTCTGGATTTAAACATTCTTGGAAACATTTGGGATAAATTAAGTATAGTCCTGTGAAACAGGAAGTCATGGCTGGATAATTTCATGCTCCTAGTCAACCTGGTGTGCTAAAAACAAAAAAGTAAATATGAATATACTTCAGAGATATTTTACTTATAAGAATTTCTAGGGGTACCAATAATTGTGTATGGCCAACCTGTATTAGAGAAAAACATTTATTTCATAATGTGATTTTCCCCCACATTCATTACTTTTACTTCAATGAAAGGTTAGATATTTTTTTTAAATGAAAGATCAAAAGAATAAACAAAGGAGATTTATTTTCACAGCCTTCTTTGATCATATTTACCAAGGGTGCCAATAATTCTGACCATGGCTGTATATTCAAATTTGGCACATTAGTTACAAGACACGTGAGAACCAATGTTTGGCATCACTGACGTCAAACTGGTGTGACATATGATATATATCAATGAGACTAAGATTTGAGAGTTGCGGCAGTGGAGAAGATTATCAGTCAAAAATGACTTAAATTTGTTATTTCAACACACAAAGCTATCATATGGCTGAAGACTTATATTATATAGTTGTGTGACTATTATTATGAAGTGAAAGTGTAAAAGTGACGTGACGTGTGGCCAAGTATGGTGTCCCATATTTTGTGCTCTGCATTTAACCCATCCAAGAGCACACACACACAGTGGACACACACCCATGGGAAGCCATTTTTGCTGCGGCGCCCAGAAAGCGATTGGGGCTTAGGTGCCTTGCTCAAGGTAATGAGAGTGGAAGAGAGCGCTGTTGGACTCGTGACCTTCGGGTTACAAGTCCAACTCTCTAACCATTAGTCCACAATTACCCCTACACCTACGTAGTGCTTATTTTTGCCCCATTCACTTTCATTGTATAGAAAAGAGCAGCATGAACTCTGCCTAACTACTACTTACATGTATGTTCCAAAGAGGAAAGAAAGTCATATGGGTTTGGAGAAATGTGAGAGAGAGCAAATGGTGACAGAATTTTATTTTTTGGATGTGCAATCCCTATATAATATTTTTCTTTTTGAGCTCTGTTTACTTCTCTAGAAATCAGCCAAATACTGCATGCCACGAGCCACAGTACTGCATAGATCAAGATCATATTATCCATCTAAAAATAAAACAGAAAATCCATTTGATACAAAACCACACTCTCTTTTACTTGACACAAAGGGCATACTTTTCAGTGTGTATGTGTGTGTGTGTGTGTGTGTGTTAGCAGTTGTGAACAGTTCTCCTGTTGTGCCAGGCTGTTTGACCATTGTAAGAGTGGCAGGGTGGAAGCCCTCTAATTCTTCTTTAATGTGAATGAGCCATTCACTCTCAACGTCCTCTCTTCAAAACGCCTGACTTTCAGCCCTGGCCTGCTGAGTGCTGCAATAGAGAGAAAGAGAGAAAGAGAGGGAGGTGCAGAGAAGTATGACAGAACGTAGCCTCAGCAGCGAAAGGTCTATGAAAGTTTAAGCTCAGAGACTGAAAAAAAATGTTTGTTTTGTAAAGTCACTGTAAAATGCCGCAAAAAGGTTAAGAGTAGGGATATGAAAATATGAAAATTTTAGCCGAGACAGCCGTTAACCAATATATTGGCCGATAAATCTAAATGCTAATTTTTATATAATTTTTGAGAGCCTGATTACAGAAACGAAAGTCTCACCATTAAAAGCCATGTCCCAAGCACACAATTATAATGTTCTCGTTATAATTTTATGTAGCCTATATGACAGACTTGTGCTGTACATGTTGCACTTAACTGTATTTTCCTTTTTGAAGTGATTTCAATCATATTTCAAGCAATTCAAAACCATCAGTGCGATCAGTGCGCATCTGAAGTGTCTTAGCTGAAGGAAATAATTCATTATTTATCGGCTTTAATATATCGGCCAGATTTTCTTATTGGGCCCATAACAATAACATTAAAGGATTAGTTCACTTTAAAATGAAAATGACCCCAAGCTTTACTCACCCTCAAACCATCCAAGGTGTATATGAATTTCTTCTTTCAGATGAACACAATCGGAGTTATATTAATAAATATCCTGACGCATCCAAGCTTTATAATGGCAGTGAATGAAACGAGTATGAAGCTGAAGAAAGTGCATCCATCCAAAGCAAAACGTGCTCCACACGGCTCCGGGGGGTTAATAAAGGCCTTCTGAAGTGAAGTGATGCATTTGTGTATATCCATATTTATGTTCTAAAGTAAAATATCTAATTTCCGCCAGACCGCCTTCTGTATTCAACTTAAGCCGGGGACACACCTAACGATTAGCTGAAACATTCTAAGACTGAACTGAACACACTTTCCGATTGTTTCCTGCGACTGAAGCAGATTTATATACTTACACATGGAATTTGAACACCGACTGTAATCGCAGACTGAACGCGACTGGACGCGTTTGAGCGCGATCAGTCATAAGTATCAATTTACATTCATAATCGGCCTTACAATCGTTAAATGTGTGCCCGGCTTTAGGAAGAAAGTGTAATGCCTCTCGCAGTTCAAAACGCTTACACTACGTCCTACGCCTTCCGTATTCAACTTACGAAAAAAGCTTAACTGACACGACATCAGTTACACTTTCTTCCTAAGTTGAATATGGAAGGCGGTCTGGCGGAAGATAGATATTTTACTTTATAACTTGTAAAATATGGATATTTTTCTTACACAAATGCATCACTTCACTTCAGAAGGCCTTTATTAACCCCCCTGGAGCCGTGTGGAGTATGTTTATGATGGATGGATGCACTTTCTCAAGCTTTATACTCATTGGTCCCGTTCACTGCCATTATAAAGCTTAGATATTTATTAATATATCTCAGATTGTGTTCATCTGAAAGAAGAAAGGTGTAACTAAAAATGAACTAATCGTTTAAAAATGAACATATTTCAGTTGATACCGATATTGTGGCCGATATATATCGTGCACCCCTAGTTAAGAGACCATTAAATTAAAACTTCAAGGTGAAACCAACCATACATACATCTCCAGTTCAATAATCTCACAAAAGCCCTGTCAAACGTTCTGTGCAATATCATTTGAATTATAAAGCTGAAGTGTGTGCAGTTTCCAACATTAAAGTCAAAATTCTTAAGGTCCCCCAATATACTTCAAGCAAAATCAAAGAACGAATGGGTGTGACGATATTTCCCCTAAAATTGGGCCAAAACGAAGGTTTGTTCTGGTGGTTAAACTGTTAAACACTTTTGAACAGCAATTGGTCCATGCTGATTACGTAACAGGTGCGTGTGCTCTAGGGCTCCACCTACTTTGACGTAGAAATCACGTTCATTGGCCGAATACCA
Organism: Anabarilius grahami; assembly: GCA_003731715.1. Lineage (NCBI taxonomy): Eukaryota > Metazoa > Chordata > Actinopteri > Cypriniformes > Xenocyprididae > Anabarilius > Anabarilius grahami. The sequence goes on along the minus strand of RJVU01051519.1, from coordinate 5,138,650 downwards.
AATGGCACACTTCTATGCACTTTCGGTCTAGTGGACTTACAATGGCTGCCGCGTGCGCATGTCCGTTAGGTCCACGAGACCGTAGAGTGTCCCATTCATCATTTTAGGTTTTTAGGTTTCAGAAGAAGAATTTACCCGGCAGTCAAAGTGGCATTACGTCATAAAAGTGCGGACTCAGAGGAAGACCGTGAGAGTTTAGGGTGCCATTTGGGACCGGGCCATTATCCGGTTCATTTCTTCACTGATTCTATCAACTTCAGACACAAGTAAAAACATGAATACACTGTAGTGCCGAATTGCAGAGCTGGTACAAACATAACCACACTTCTATGATCGCTTGAGTCTTAAAAACTCTGAGACGAATTTCCTGAAAGAAAATTGCAATGAATTTTGTTGTGTTTGTTGTGTATTGAGAGGATAGTGCACGTTTCTTTTTTGAAAAATGTTGCCATGAGTATATCAGGCCCTTTATTGCCTTCTTATTGCTTACATAATCTTTATTGACAATGTCATTTTAAAACTGGCTCTTCCTCAAAAACTAATTTTACATTTTCAGGCTGTTGGTTAAAATTATTACATACAATTTTAACCAACAGTCAAACATCTGTTAAGACACTTTTCAATTCCAGTTTCCAGTGGATAAAATCAAGATCCACCCTACATTTTTTCCTGTTAATTATCCCGTTCCACTTGGAAATACGAAATTATGTGAGTTAAATAGATTGAAATTCACATGGAAATTTTTCTTATAGGTTTGTATCAAAGCATTACTTTATTTGAGGAGTGTTCAGGAAACTTATTTTGTAATACCGTTTGGTAATAGTAGTGGCACAGAAATCAGACACTTCAACTTTAGTTTAAATGAATCAGACTGAATCAAACATTTCAGAAAGACATTCTTAGCAAAAAAAAACCCATGATAAATTCAATCTAAGACAGACAAGGCAACTCATTTCTTTCACTTCCTACCCCTTCTCTTTTCTGCAGATAGATTATTTAAAACCTCCATAAAAGACATAGCTAGGGCTTAAATCACTTTCATATCTCTCTAAACGAGAGACGAACGCCTCGCATGTCAATGACCAATTCAATTCCACACACCATTTTCCTCTGCTAATTAACACAGTACCGTGTTCATTTAGAGACACAATACAGAGCACAGGGCCGGGGCAGGCTGGGCGGCCGTACGCCGTCTGCTGCTGACATCGGCCTTTAATAGGGCTTTAGCATATTAAACAGCTCAATCATTCCTCATATGCACACACACACACACATACACACACAGAGAAACTAGAGGGATGCACTAGTTTTCTGTGTAATAGGGACAAACAAGAGAAAGTATGAGAGATACACTGTGTGAGAAAGTCTACATTAGTCACTCAGCAACACTTCCTTCTTGTCGCTAAATATCGTTAGATGTGTGAAGGGAGGGATGAAGTTGGAGGGAGGGATGGGGGAATGAAGAAAAGTGTGGAGTTAGATGTAAAGGGTAATAATTTCATCACAAACATTGTCAACACTGAATTTTTAACACAATCTGGCTGTCAAAAATAAGGAGGGACAGAAAGACAGGATACTATCAGAGCATTTAAAAATTAAAGTACAACCTTCATGTTTTTGCAAGTGTGCCATCAGCTCGGTTCAATAAGGCAACATACCTCACCAAACATCACTTACTGTGAGCAGACAGCACAGATCGAGCTGTTCACACTCGTGTATGAAGCACAACTGTATGGAACACAATGCAAGAATGTCAAGAAGCTCTTTTTTTAAGGGTTTTTAACTAACCAAAGTTGAATGACATGGAAATAAAATCGGCAATACATTGACTTCTAAAGCCCATTTTTGTTGTAATGTCATAATGTAATGTCTTAAATTAAATTTTTACATAAATACTTTTTTTAATTGATTGACAGTACTAGTCTTAAAATATCCTTTATAATTCACTAAAGATGATTCTATAATATAATTGGAATTATGTTAATTAATTGTATTTTTTATCACTATAAGCAAAGATGGTGTGAATTTTAATGAATTTACTAAAGAAAAAATGGATGTTTTTTGTTTATCTAATTAAAAAGTTTTAAACCAAATATTTTTGTTGAGAATATTCGTTTATGTGTTTTTCAGTGTCCTCAATATTGTATTCCATCCTGTTAGTCTTTTGCAATATCCGTTTAACTAACAAAAGCCAGTTCTTAAATTACATCATCAGGAAGTGTATAGGGAAAACAACAGCACAAAAAAGTGGCAAGTATCAGCAACGGACTTCAAATTGACACCCTCATGTAAACTATAACGCTCAATTCCTCACTGTACAACATAAGCATATTTATTTATTATTTATTTCAAGAGACAAAATTCAAACAGTACCATGTAACGGGAATGACCCTATACTCTTCTGCCAATAAACGGATAAATCCCAGAAAACACTCTGCTTAACACTGATTAAGGCCTCTGGCACACACACAAACACACTTTTGAAAGTGTGTGTGTGTGACAAAACAATTTTCATAATGATATTTACTATACGTTACCAAGGCCATAACTGTGTCTTGAACATTAATAAATTAAAGGATTTTAAGAGACTTAAGGGAGTAAAGAAAAAGAAAGAAAAATATTAGAAGAACCGATTTATTGTAAAGTAATGCATTTAAACTATTAGGTGAATTTTCACCCAAAAACAATTTGTAGTTTGCATCACTGGATATTACTTTTGTTTTGATTTGAAAAGACATTGATAATCGCACACAGTTTGAACAGTTTAGTCTTCCGATTATTGGGGTGACATGTCCCCCTTAATGTCTGTGGTGTTTACAGTCCGGCCCAGGTAAAAAAAAAAAAGTACATTTCTATAATATACTCAAAGTGCTCTATTTTCGTGCACTAATTTTGTACTTAATATACTAAAAATTATTCTTTAGTACTTCTTAAGATCATCTTAAGAACATCTCAACTGTGCTATTTTGAGACAGCATGAAATATGAACTAAAATGGGCTTTTAATATACTATCTCTGTCTTTAAAAAATGCATTTAGATGCTACTTATAGTACATTTGAACCCATAGTGGTAGCTAAATATGTTTTTTAAATACAGAGATAGTATATTAAAAGCACATTTTAGTTCATATTTCATGCTGTCTCAAAATACCACAGTTGAGTACACTTAGATGTTCTTACGTAGTACTAAAGAAGAATTTTTAGTATATTAAGTACAAAATTAGTGCGCGAAAATAGAGCACTACTTTTTTTCACCTGGGGGTACACTACCCATAAACCTCACACAAACTTATATTCAAGTAATACATGATTTGGTCGATTTGTGAGCATTTTAAATTTTGAGGACCACTTCAAAAGTCCTCACAATTCTGTTTTTGGCATGCTTCACTATATTTGTAGGCCAAAAAAAGAACCTGTACAAACAAGCAGGACAATAAAACAGACAATATCACTCAGAGATTGATGTTTTCCAGTTGTCTCATATGAAAGTATAATAAGAACTGCGCACATAGTAGTTTAACTGTCCATTTCTAATTCACAAACGCCCATCAAACTTGTGATTTATATAGTGTGACACATTCAGACAGATAAACGACCACTCATACAGACAAGTCGACAGCAATCTGACCCGACTGAGAGACAGACAAAGAGAGACAAGGGGAACACTGAAATATTGGAAAATGAAGTGTTGTCATTTCGCAATACATCTGAGTCCAAATTATGCACATCTAACTAACCGCGCCACTGTGCGCTCACGGCTGATTTCCCGCCAGAATCCCATCACAGCTCGAGCATTTATTACGCGCTCGTGCAGCAGTCACTCTGCCCGCGCGCCCGACTGGAGATACAGCGCTACATGATTGCGGTCTGTAACCTCCAATCTCAACTCTCCTTCCCCTGACGCGAGCCGGGAAAATGCTATCATAGCACTGAAAATCAATCTGCGTCTAGCACGAACAGTATGAATGAAATATACGAATGGAGGAACAGCTTGGAAAAACGTTTAAGTAGGAACATATAGGCTATAAATAAAAAGTGAAGAGAACAGGGAATAAGTAGTTTTATTTTATATTTAAGAGAGCTGTTGGTCCTTCGAGTCCGGCCTGGGACATCGGCCACATCCCTTCCATCCCTGACCAATCCTATCTAATGAAGGCGAAAAGCCAATAATCAAAAATACTAATGCGTGCATATGACTAACAAATAGCCTAAAGAATGAAGCAAGCAGATTCATAAAGAAAATACAACATCTTCTACTAGAGATTTGCATGCATTTTCAAACAAAACAGAGATGTGACCTACCATATACACCGCTGATCATATTGCTTGACATCAGCAAGGTGAGGGAGAAAGACAGAAAGGAGTGAAAGGTTCACTTGTGGAGAAAGTGTTTTTCAGTAAGTTGAATGACACCGCATGCAAACAGTGTTTTCCCAGACAGGAACCCCGAACTGTGGAGAAAGAGAGAGGGAGAGATGAATATATGATGCAGCAGAAAATATATTTACTATTCTAAGCATATGAAAATGCTAAAGAATTGTCATTGTTTAGGCTATTTATTTGTTTAACTTCCCGATTGTTAAACATTTTAAATAGAATTTAACGCTGTATTTTTTCATTTACTTTATTGAAACATTTCATATTCATATGTTATTGTTATGTGAACATTTTATGCAAATATTATTTGAACTAAATTGCTTGTTAATTCGGATTTAACAGTCTAGGTGATTTTGTTCTATTTCTTTAATTACTGCAATTAGCCTATATTAAATATTATTTAAATAGGCTAGTCTTGTGAATAGTCTTGCAAAGGAAACAATTGATTTAAGAGCTAAAGTGAGATTCATAAAGTAAGATAGGCTAATATTGAATTGTGCTGATGGGTGAGAATGTCTCTGTCACTCTCGCTGGACACACAACACACACGCATCATCAATGCGGCCGTATTATAGAACTCTACTCCAATATAAAACTTCTTGCCTAGTGCTCAAACTGCCATAATTTCATGCTATTTAGAGCCACGCCGAACAAAAACTGCGCGCTGTTTTGCTAGGGCCTGTGTCCGAGTGTCCGAGCGCGCTGTCCGTGAATGGCATGGCCTCTCTCTCCGGTACAAACGGACAGCTGGTGGACACAAACAAAGTGAAAGATTTACCTGTTCAGCGCCTGAGAACGGCGACAGCGTCCAGTCGTGCTGCTGAGAAGGGATGGGGGTTACTCCGAGTCGGTGATGTTCTGGAATGCTTCCAAGTCAGGGCTGGAGAGACTGACCACCACAGAATTACTGACCACATCTACTGCCATGTTGGAATTCCAGAACCTCACGCCAGCTGCCGAAAAAAAGCGGAGAAGCTTCATCTCTTACTGCGCATGCGCTTTACCAGACTCCAACTGAGAGTCCAGTTTCTCTCTCTCTCTCTCTCTTTCTCTCTCACGAGTCATTTTAAACACTATCAAAGCTAGCGGATTTAAACATCCTTTGGGAATTCACATAAATATACAAATATAATTCCTCTCATTTGTTTGTAGCAAACGACAACATTCGCTGACGTTGTTATACAGAGTGTGACAAACACGGGTACAGTCATTGGAAACAGCTGTGAGAAAATATTTGATGTTGTTGTCATAATAGGAAAGGTCATGATAGGATGGTGTAAATTAGACTGTAGGCCTGTTAATTAATAGCATATTTGAGAACAGTGAAATTAATTGCAAAGTGTTTTTTTCTGTGCCTGTCAAACATAACAAAATGCTGGGTTAAAAACAACCCAAGTTGGTTTGAAAATGGACAAACCCAGCAATTGGGTTGTTTTAACCCAGGTTGGGTTAAATGTTTGCCCAGCCTGCTGGGTGACTGTATTTCTTGCTTAAAATGAACCCAAAGTATGTTGGAAATTATTAATTAATATGTTTAGTAAATGAACATTTATTAAAGCAGTAAGCCCCAAGAAGCCGTGGTTTACAGTGAATTTATAACAGCTAAGGGGCGTTGTTAGGCATGAAAACCTCCTTAGCTGTTATAAATTCACTGTAAACCATGGTTTCCCGGGGCTTATTGCTTTTATAAAACGGTTACCACACAATACAAATATTAAAGCCAAAAAATATGTATCAATGCAACTTTCATAAAGTAAAATCATTAAAAGCCTCCCTTCCGCTGAAAAAAATAGTTCCTGACCGTGAACAGCAACTGAAGTTACATTTATTATGCCATTAGATGGCGGCAAAGATTGTCTTTATGAGCGAGTCACTCAGCCGCAAAGACTTTAATATTGAAACTTGCTGTGAACATGGAACACACGCAAATGACAAATGCTTTGACTAGCACTGTCAGTGTCAGCAGGGCACGGGAAAACCCATTAAATGTTAAAAGGACAAGATCGCAGCAGATATTCAAACTGATTTTTTATTATGAACATAGGACTGATCTGAAAGAAAATGCTAAATCGGAATGCAGGTAATACACTTTGCCACTCGATATCTTACTCACAATACTCTTCTACATAATGCAGTAAGCTTCAATGAACAAAATCAATTCAGAACAAACATATGTTTACATTGCTAAGAGTAGACAGACGCAGCAACATAGCACACACCCTCAGTGGCGCATTGATACTTATGTAATAGGGTCAGCTGTATGTTTTCGGGAATTTTACAACGGCTTTGAACGCTGCTCAAACAATCAGAATCAAGGGCCGGAACTATCCGTTTTTTAATAATAAGTTTAATGGATAATAATTAAACAGTAAACATTTTTTAATTGCTTATTAATAAATGTTCACCATTGGATTATTATTGTTGCCTCTAGTAATTATGTGTCTGATTTTTAATTTCTAACCTATTTTGGGTTCATTTTAAGCCAGCCATAGTAATTTTTAAACAATAGTTGGATTAAATAAAACTGCCCACCACGCAAACATTTAACCCAACCACTGGGTTAAAACAACCCAATCACTGGGTTTGTCCATTTTCAACCCAACTTGGGTTGTTTTTAACTCATCATTGTTTAGAGTGTAGACTCAAGCTGCGGATTTACAAATCCATAATGTGTAGGCTACTATACAAAACAATAATTCTCTTTCTTTTCTTTTCTTTTTTTTATCTCTTTTCCTTCCTCATACTGTTAACATGCCTCGAGGAATGAAGTGATGGTCATTATAATCGCAGTGCACATAAATGTGTGTTGCCTATATATGCATTTGAATTAGTATATTAGGGTATGTAATTCATCAGTCACTGTATATTAAATAAACTATAAGCATATATAATGTGCATTAAAATTCATATTAAGACATCCCAGACAAATTCACCATGTGTGGAAAAAAACTCAAGCCCCCATTCTCCAAGCTCAACATCATCTCATTCTAATCCACATTTCTTATGTTTGCTAATTACAGAGCCACTCATGTCCCCGTCTCCGATTATCATTTCGCATAAAAGGCACAAGTTTAGCATAAATTACGAATATTTCTGCATATTAGCCAGTGAAGCCGTGACATGTTAATGACCCTGGTGTCAAATGGCAGAGAAAATGAAAGAGAGATAATCTGACAGAATGAAAAACGGAAAGAATAAACAATGAAAGAGACTGAGAAAAGAAAGAGCACCTTGACATTTAGAGTTGTTTTAATTACTTTTCATTAAAAAAAATCTGGCAAGTTTTCATTTCAAACACATTGACACATCTGAAAGCAGTATAAGCAAGATTCAAATAATTCAATAAAGAAAATAACACAGACAACCAGCAATATTTGTGTATGGTTTAAGAAAACAGGACTAATTGTGAAGAAGTTGAGGTTGGGAAACTATGTATGTTGTGATTACAGCATTTGCTTGGTTCTATTGTCCATTTCTAGACTAAATATAGTGTCTGTCTGTTTGTCTTTTCTCCCTGTCTTTCTGGGTAAGGGCAGGGAGGAGAGGCCATCCGCACAGCATTGTGGGGGTTAGAATGTGGTGACATCAGAGGAAATGTCAGAGATTGTGGGAGGCAATGTTAAAGAGAAACTCAGCTCTGAGCCTGAAAGCCTAACTGACATTTGTGGACAGTCGGAAAGGTCAGGCATACCTTCAGATGAAAACTATTACTGCTTATGCAGTACACAGGTGGGTAAAATAATACTTTAAAACTATATGCTGTAAGACTACGAGTGTGATATTGCGTTTATACAACAGTTCGATGGCACAAATGTGTAAATAAATAAGAAACAACAATGGGTGTGTCTTAAAAAACCCTCTTGTGTGGAACTACTTCCTTCTGCCGCAGAATCAAATCTCAAGTTGACTGTAACAGTTGAGCCCAAGCCTGACGTTAAAAGCTATAGAGTGCAACAGTCGGGTTCCAGAAGTAAAAACTCCATTCATTTTCTCCATAGTGACATGACAGTGACATGTGACATGTGGCCAAGTATGGTGACCCATACTCGGAATTTGTGCTCTGCATTTAACCCATCCAAGTGCACACACACAGCAGTGAACACACACACCGTGAACACACACCCGGAGCAGTGGGCAGCCATTGCTGCGGCGCCCGGGGAGCAGTTGGGGGTACGGTGCCTCGCTCAAGGGTCTCACCTCAGTCGTGGTATTGAAGGTGGGGAGAGCGCTGGACATTCACTCCCCTCACCGACAATCCCTGCCGGACCTGAGACTCGAACCCATGACCTTTGGGTTACAAGTCCGACTCTCTATCCATTAGGCCACGACTGCCCCATTTTTTTAATAGGGAAATTGAAACTAAATTACCCATGATGCTGTACAGAAAATTTAACCAATCAGAGAGTCAGAATCAGAATTGTTTCAAGCAAAACGTGCCATAAAATCTTTTTAGCCCCGCCCATTCCCATGAAGCACTGCGAATGTTATCATCGAGTTGGTCTCTCTCATACCTGTCAACACTCCCGTTTTTCCTAGGATTCTCCCATATTTCACACCCATCCCCTCGCCCCCTCCCATTTTGTTATTTATCCCAGGAAACTCCCATAATTTGTATGGCCCAAACATCGTTATATGAATAATCACGTCAATATATTATTCCAAGGTTGTCCAGTTGCCAGATCTTGTATGAAACTCATTCTAATCACACATTTGACACATCATACAAATTTCAACACATTAGTGACCTCAACCCAAGTACAGGTCTCTGCAGGACATTAATGACTGATGGGCGAGGCCATAATCAGAGGGGCGTTTTTGAGAGCGTTACCTGATTTGCCCACGTCAGAGTGTGGGTAGGGTTTAGGGGTGGGGTCGGGTGAAGGGGATCATTTTCATTGCATGAAAACACCCACAAATACAGAAACGCCCACTTTTGTTCCGCAGAGACCTCATACTCCCTCAAGCTGGCAACCTACAACCCAGTTACGCAGTTGATATCTGCACAGGTAGTAGACGCGAGAAGTTGAATCAAGCATCACTGGTAGAAATGGGAGGAGAAGACTCGGTGGTGCTCCTGCGAAAATAAACAAAATATACATGTAAATTTTAACAACAGCTGGACGGAAGAATTTAATTTAATCTTGAAGCCATATGGACAGTTCCCACACCTTTTGCAAAGAGCGTCACGCTGATTTTAATATCAGACACGGTGGGAAAAAATTACACAGAAGGGGACACCGGCCATTTCAACCTTTAGTGTAATGTAAATACATGAAATACATGTGTTTTTGTTACATGTTCTACAGTTACATGCACCACAGTTTTAATAATAATACAAATAAATATAAAGAAACATGAATAAGTCATTATCATCATGGTACACTCTAAAAAAATGCTGTGTTAAAAACAACCCAAGTTGGGTTGAAAATGGACAAACCCAGCGAGTGGGTTGTTTTGACCCAGCAGTTGGGTTAAATGTTTGCCCAACCTTCTGGGTAGTTTTATTTAACCCAAATATTGTTTAAAAATTACTGTAATTCTTGCTTAAAATGAACCCAAAATATGTTGGAAAT
>RJVU01051519.1:5115684-5128369 GCA_003731715.1 Anabarilius grahami | reverse complement strand
TATATATATATATATATAAATGCGTAGTTTTATATTTCTCCATTTTTAAATCGATTATGCTCCATTTTTTTATCAATTATACACAGTCTTACACCTTTGTATTTTTGTCTGATTTTCAAATATATTTTTACTTCCAATCAAAGTTTGTAATATTATGTTTCAATGACACTGAAATGTGGGCAGGCACTAATGCACACTATTATAAGTAAAAGTATTGTGCAAAATCAGCTGCATGCTATAATGATTATGTAGAGTATTATGAGAGAGAGATCGAATGAGCAAGTGTGATTACCTGCATCTGATACAGCATTCATTCTTTAGGTCAATCTCATATTCATAATACACTGAGGAAAGCGATATCTTTGCTGTAGTACACTTTCAATGGTCATGGGGATTTCCCATGACAATGCTAGTCAGTTTTGTTGCGTCTTACAAGACTGCTGTTTTGACCGCTGTTAAGGCTGTTTTAAGCGGCCGCTGACACCTTGGAGCTCACATCTCAGAAAACGTAGAATAATTTTTTTGATTGGGCGCTATATTTATTAATAATTTTATATATCATATTTGAAGTTTAAACACTACATTCTCACCTTAAAAAAAAAAACGTAAAACTACATTCCGTGACACAACAACAGTAGTATTTGTAAAATTATAGTGGGTTAACTCCTCCGCCATGACACTCGCTGTGAGAAATGCTGCAAGTGGAGTGATACAAATGGTGAAACAGTTCCCCTGGCGATACCGGTGGAAGTGCTGCATTCACGCCCATGTTGTAGTTGCCGTAAATAAAGTTCAGTCTGCTTTCGAATTGCGCTAGTGGTACTTTGATGTCATACACCGATCAGTCTGCACATTGCTGCTTCAAGTCAAACACACCTTAAAGGAAAATGAAATGAAAATTCTGTCATCATTTACTCACCCTCAATTTGTTCCAAACCTGTATGAATTTCTTTCTTTTGCTGAACACAGAAGAAGATATTTTGAAGTATGTCAGTAACCAAACAGTTGATGGATCCCACTGACTTCCATCAACTGTTTGGTTACCCATATTCTTCAAAATATCTTCTTTTGTGTTCAGCAAAAAATTAAATTCATACAGGTTTAGGGGGAGGGTGAGTAAATGATGACAGAATTATTATTTTTGGGTGAACTATCCCTTAAAATCTGCAGTGGCCACGTGGTACAAATCGTAGCTCTGAGAAAATTATGAGTTTACACATTGTAATTACAAGTTCAACAGGCACGTGAAGGCTTTTTACAGTTCAGAATCATTACAGCAATTACAACATGGCATGAATGCACCTGAAAGCCAATCATATTAGAGGATATATATATATATATACTGTATATATGTGGTCACCGTGATTTTGCCAAGTAAGACATGTTCCTGTATCAACATATTTTGTTGATCCTGGAACAACATTCCAGTCAGAAAATTTTGTCTTAACCTTATTCCTACCCCTAAACCTAATCCTACCCATAACTTATCCCTAAAATCAGAGGGGAATGATATGTGAATAACACTGATGTAGAAGCACCTAACCCTGGTTGCAAGACTAAACTGGACAGAAAGGGTAAACTTGTCCCTCAAATCTGATTGGATGATTGGAATGTTGTTCCAGGATCAACAAAGATGTTGATGCAGGAACATGTCTTACTTGGCAAAATCACAGTGACCATATATATACAGTGGGTACAGAAAGTATTCAGACCCCCTTAAATTTTTCACTCTTTGTTATATTGCAGCCATTTGCTAAAATCATTTAAGTTCATTTTTTTTCCTCATTAATGTACACACAGCACCCCATATTGACAGAAAAACACAGAATTGTTGACATTTTTGCAGATTTATTAAAAAAGAAAAACTGAAATATCACACGGTCCTAAGTATTCAGACCCTTTGCTCAGTATTTAGTAGAAGCACCATTTTGATCTAATACAGCCATGAGTCTTTTTGGGAAAGATGCAACAAGTTTTTCACACCTGGATTTGGGGATCCTCTGCCATTCCTCCTTGCAGATCCTCTCCAGTTCTGTCAGGTTGGATGGTAAACGTTGGTGGACAGCCATTTTTAGGTCTCTCCAGAGATGCTCAATTGGGTTTAAGTCAGGGCTCTGGCTGGGCCATTCAAGAACAGTCACGGAGTTGTTGTGAAGCCACTCCTTCGTTATTTTAGCTGTGTGCTTAGGGTCATTGTCTTGTTGGAAGGTAAACCTTCGGCCCAGTCTGAGGTCCTGAGCACTCTGGAGAAGGTTTTCGTCCAGGATATCCCTGTACTTGGCCGCATTCATCTTTCCCTCGATTGCAACCAGTCGTCCTGTCCCTGCAGCTGAAAAACACCCCCACAGCATGATGCTGCCACCACCATGCTTCACTGTTGGGACTGTATTGGACAGGTGATGAGCAGTGCCTGGTTTTCTCCACACATACCGCTTAGAATTAAGGCCAAAAAGTTCAATCTTGGTCTCATCAGACCAGAGAATCTTATTTCTCACCATCTTGGAGTCCTTCAGGTGTTTTTTAGCAAACACCATGCGTGCTTTCATGTGTCTTGCACTGAGGAGAGGCTTCCGTCGGGCCACTCTGCCATAAAGCCCCGACTGGTGGAGGGCTGCAGTGATGGTTGACTTTCTACAACTTTCTCTCATCTCCCGACTGCATCTCTGGAGCTCAGCCACAGTGATCTTTGGGTTCTTCTTTACCTCTCTCACCAAGGCTCTTCTCCCCTGATAGCTGAGTTTGGCCGGACGGCCAGCTCTAGGAAGGGTTCTGGTCGTCCCAAACGTCTTCCATTTAAGGATTATGGAGGCCACTGTGCTACCTTAAGTGCAGCAGAAATTTTTTTGTAACCATGGCCAGATCTGTGCCTTGCCACAATTCTGTCTCTGAGCTCTTCAGGCAGTTCCTTTGACCTCATGATTCTCATTTGCTCTGACATGCACTGTGAGCTGTAAGGTGTGTGGCTTTCCTAATCAAGTCCAATCAGTATAATCAAACACAGCTGGACTCAAATGAAGGTGTAGAACCATCTCAAGGATGATCGGAAGAAATGGACAGCACCTGAGTTAAATATATGAGTGTCACAGCAAAGGGTCTGAATACTTAGGACCATGTGATATTTCAGTTTATCTTTTTTAATAAATTTGCAAAAATGTCAACAATTCGGTGTTTTTCTGTCAATATGGGGTGCTGTGTGTACATTAATGAGGAAAAAAAATGAAAAATTATTTTATCAAATGGCTGCAATATAACAAAGAGTGAAAAATTTAAGGGGGTCTGAATACTTTCCGTACCCACTGTATATATATATATATATATATATACTGATCAGGCATAACATTATGACCACCTTCCTAATATTGTGTTGGTCCCCAAAATAGCCCTGACCCGTCAAGGCATGGATTCCACTAGACCCCTGAAGGTGTGCTGTGGTATCTGGCACCAAGGTGTTAACAGCAGATCCACACGCACCCGGCCATCCATGTGATTCATCAGACCAGGCCACCTTCTTCCATTGCTCTGTGGTCCAGTTCTGATGCTCACGTGTCCACTGTTGGCGGTGGACAGGGGTCAGCATGGGCACCCTGACTGGTCTGCGGCTATGCATCCTATACGCAACAAACTGGGATGTACTTTGTATTCTGACACCTTTTTATCAGAACCAGCATTAACTTCTTGAGCAATTTGAGCTACAGTAGCTCGTCTGTTTGATCGGACCGCACGGGCCAGCCTTCGCTCCCCACGTGCATCAATGAGCCTTGGCCACCCATGACCCTGTCGCCGGTTCACCACTGTTCCTTCCTTGGACCACTTTTGATAGATACTGACCACTGCAGACCAGGAACACCCCACAAGAGCTGCAGTTTTGAAGATGCTCTGACCCAGTCATCTAGCCATTACAATTGGGCCCTTGTCAAATTCGCTCAAATCCTTACGCTTGCCCATTTTTCCTGCTTCTAACACATCAACTTTGAGGACAAAATGTTCACTTGCTGCCTAATATATCCCACCCACTAACAGGTGCCGTGATGAAGAGAGAATCAGTGTTATTCACTTCACCTGTCAGTGCTCATAATGTTTTGCCTGATCAGTGTATATACATATATTTCATGTGCATATAAGTCATTTTAAATTTATTTTCACAGAGATAAGATATATTATAATATGGACTATATGTACATTATTAATATACTACAGGCCAAAACTCTTACTTTTAAGCTGCTGTGTCACTGAACTCAACGACCCATCAAAGTCTAACAGATTTCACTGGATTTTTAAGTGCAGATATCTGTCTGACAGCTTCATCTGAGGCCTGTTCCATCTGAGACAGACTTTATGTAAATAAGTTTGGCTCTGATTGTTAATTAGGGCTTTAGGTGATCAGTATTCATGACTGTGCGTGGCGCGTTGCTCTCGCCGGGCGTGTCTGTGCTGCGCGGGGGTTGGGGGAGCGCTGATCTGGCTTCAGTGACCAGTAGGAAGTATGCGCACCACAAACTTGCCGGAATACTGATGAAGGAGGTGAGAAAGGCAACAGTCCACCAGGGAGAACTAGACGCTTCCTCCATCTCATGCACCACCAGTGGACTTTGCACAAGGTGCATATTTTAATGCGAGAGCATTTCAATCAGTTCCCTCAGCATACTTAAACATATATAGTTCAAACTAGCTTATAAAATAGAAAACATACATAGGTCAGATGACCAAAAAAGCCCACCTAACTCCCAACCGGCTATGGCAAACATACCCGCAGTGTTTACGGCCACTCGTGGGTTTCAATAGCCCAATTTGATGAAAAGCCCCTCATTGTGCTTAGCGGGGTCCTATTCAATCATCCATGCCTGTTGAAAAACCATTCCTACACACCACGGAGAGGTGTCTCAGAGGGCAGGAAAACACGCCTTGAAAATAAGAGAAGGAAAATCTGAAATGGCTGAAGGTCTAAAAGGTGGAGATGCAACCACTCTGCAGGCTGTTGCGGCCTTGAGAGAGTCCTCTTCAAACAAAAGGCCAGGAAGATAAATAAACTTCATCATTTTTGATGTCTTTGACAGCCCAGAGAATAAAGCTACACCGACAGCTTTTCCTTCAGTTTTATGACGTCTATAAAACTTGTCTTGACAGACAGAAAAAAATGTTACTAGCAGAAAGTGGATGGTATCTAAAAACACACAAAACACTGCATCGCTGGATGAACAAAAGCTCTCTTCTGTGATTTGACCTTTGGGTTCATCATTAAGAAAATGAGAGTTGAAAGGATCAGCAAGGTACAGTATGTGAGTTACAGTAGGATCAGAGAGGGAAAAAGTGTTTGGCATGCCTGTGACAAAAAGACACATGCACAAAACATGGTTAACAAGCACTTATCGCTCTTGGTATATACTGCCCCCTAGTGAACATCCTAACAGTTACATTAAATGAGCTTACAAGCAAACAAGTTACACCTAGATATCATTTTCCCCTACAGGACAGTAGTATGGTTGAAAAATTGTGTGACAGTGAGTGATCAATCTCTGAATGAAGATGACAGCCTCCAGGTCATGTACTTCCAGGAGTTTATGCAACAACTGAGATGAATGGGAATGCTAACAGCTTTCTCCAAGTATTATAGACCTACTTACAGGGACCCTAGCCATATCTAAGGATAAGTATATTATTTTGTGGACTTAAACCAAAAAGCAAACATCTAGCACCTTGAATGCGCTACCAATTACATGGCAATCAATTCCCTTAGCCCATAAAAAACATTCACAACACTTTAGCATAATAGTTGCATGGTTTTTGCTGTGAATATGCAAAAGCACAGCAACATTTTAGTAAATGATTACATGAATTTCTGTAACACTTTATTTTACAGTGCCTTTGTTACACGTTACATGTAGTTACTATAGTAATAACTACAAATAATTACATGCAGTTAACCCTAAACCTATTGTAAGTACATGTAGTTAAATTATATTACTCATTACTTAAATCTATAATTACACTGTAACATGGACTACTTAGTGTAACCTGAATTTCTCCATTAGTGCATGGCTTTGGATGACATCTGTAGTCATACAGTATAACACTTTATGGTGTTATTTGGAGTTTAACATCACCACCAACTCTCTGTCTATGATATTTTTCTCCAAATTTGAATGATGAATCATACTTTGCCTGTGAATTTTACAAGCAGATTTTTATTTACTTGTGCTCAAAAATACAAAAGACAAAATGTAGAAAATAGTATCTTGGCAAGTTTCTCAGGAATAATTTCTTTTGAAAAAAAAAAAAAAAAAGGCTTAGAAAAAACAAGCCTTCATTAATATACAAAATATATACATATATGAATACATGCATGTTTCCCCCCCCAAGTGTATTTGTTTGGGGCAAAGTTTACTCTTGGCATAATATTATTCCTGTGAGAGTCAATTAAAAAGCTGGAAAATATTTTCTGAAAGAATTCTCAGGACACATGAAAATCAGTTGACAGAACAGGAAAATGCAGGTGAAGCGTTTATCTAACCAAAATATTTATAATGATTAAAAACACAATCAAATAGTCATATGATAAGATATATGAGGAGTTTAAATCTCGGGAGTGTGTCCTGCTCTTCATTCTGATGAAGAAAACATCTTCCTCTTTCTAGCCAAATGAACAATCCCATGTTCAGAATGGCCATCAATTACCTGGGAGGGAAAAAAAAGACACCATAGTAAGTCCCATTTTTCTGCAAGACACTTACTGGCAGATGTAGTTTTTTTAATATTATTATTATAGTCACTATACTGAGCCTATAAAGCAAATTATTGAAATATTATGTGGAGGTGGTTTCCTTTAAATAAATATTTTTTTCTACTCAGTGTTGTTTGATCTATAAACTTTTTTGTTTTCATTTCTTACCTAGTAAAATTAGTGGCCGCTTACACGACACTGTTTTCAACTAAAAACAGAAAACTTTTTTATGCTTTTGGCCATTCATTTACATGACTATGGCATTTTGGGGGCCTGAAAACGCAAACTTTTGAAAAAGGGATTCAAAGTGCAAGTTTTTGAAAATGGTATTTATTAATATCTCAGTGTAAACTACAAAAAAAGCTCATTTCGGAATTTGTGAAAACAGTGACGTCATGTGCATGCGGATTCTCTTTACAAAGTGACAATCGCCAACTACCGGCCTGGCAGCAGAATACAGCATTTTCCGTTGTTTTTCGTGGATCCGTGTGAACGGGAATAATTTTGACAACGTTGTCGTCTGTACAAGGTTAACGCAAAGGAATCCCCCCCCCCCCGATGAGTACATCATTGTCGTGTAAACGTACCCTTAATAAAATTAAATAATTGTGGTTAAACTCATCAACTCATTTAAATCTCACCATGAAACTGTAAAATCATCAAATCTGGTAAATACTGTATGTTAACAAATAGGGTGTAAAACATTTAATTAGCTTTATTAAAACTAAAAATACATTTAGTAATTTTTTTTCTTTTAACATTTTTATGGACCCCCCAGCGCCCCATGGGAGTCCCCAGACCCAGGTTTAAAACCCCTTTTCTAAAGATTAGCACACATCTGTCATTCAGGAAACCACATGCAGTACATTGTATTACATGTTTTGTTGAGTTATTATTGGATTACGTAATCAATTCAAATTTCATAAAGACACACAAAACTCAGGCTATGAATTCTGGAATGTATGAAAGAATGCATCAATAACTATAAACACACGTGCAATACACATAAAACATGCTTAGAGGAAGGAAGATGCCCATTATATAAACAGACCATTATGAGTGTCAGACGTCATTTACATTACAAAACACACACACACACACACGCACCCCCCTCATTCCCTGACCCAGGCACACCTTGCCCTTGTGACAATGAACTAACCAATACATTTGAAAGAAGCTTATACATCCTTTTTGTCCTGCTAGTTTCCTGTCGGACGAAAAAGATAAACAACACTACTGTTCTAACGTTTATGGTTGGTAAGATGTTATTGAAATTATTTTATGCTCACCAAGGCTGCATTAATTTGATCAAAAATACAGTAAAACCATAATATTGCTAAATATTATTACAATTTAAAAGTAACCATTTTCTACTTTGATATATTTTAAAATGTAGTTTATTTCTGAATTTTCAGCATCATTACTCCAGTCTTCAGTGATCCTTCAGAAATCATTCTAATATGCTGATTTGGTGCTCAAGAAACATTTCTTATTATCAAGGTTAAAAAACGATTATGATGCTTAATACTGAGTTAATATAATATTTTTTAATTAACCTTTTTTCAGGATTCTTTGATGTAAAGAAAGAACAGCATTTTAAAAAAAATGGACGTGGCGACTGGCCACTTGGTGGCGCTATAAAGGGAAAAAATAAAAAAATAAAAACACCAAAAATGCTATAACTACTTCACCATTAGTACCATCAACCTGAAAATTGGCATGCAGTGTCTTCGTCCAAGGTGCCATGACTGTCTATGGGGACATTGATGCATCTCAAAAAACATGTCCGCCATTGGCCACTGAAGTTTGAGCAGCTATCAGACAAGGTTAACAAAGGCCAATCGGAACAATTTCACGTACTCCTGTGACATTCGCACCACATGGTAGAACTCCTCATTCTAAGCAACTTAGGACTGCCGCTGTCCACCGAATCGTTTGTTAAATATTGGAGATTTTAAAAAACCAACTTAGGCAAACTAGTCCTAAATTGCCTGTTTTTGCTGTAAATGGTCTTTTCCATCTGTGGTCAAGATGGTTACAGGCTTGCTAATTAAAACCTTAATTACCTTTTTACACATTTGCGTAAAGGCCTTGAAGCGCTTGAACCCCGATAATTGCTGCTCACAGCCATATTTGTGAAATGGAAATCTTTTTTA
Source organism: Anabarilius grahami (assembly GCA_003731715.1). Taxonomy (NCBI): domain Eukaryota; kingdom Metazoa; phylum Chordata; class Actinopteri; order Cypriniformes; family Xenocyprididae; genus Anabarilius; species Anabarilius grahami. The sequence goes on along the minus strand of RJVU01051519.1, from coordinate 5,119,495 downwards.
ACATTGTAAGTGTCTTTGCGGTCACCTTTGATCAATTTCATACATCCTTGCTGAATGCAAATATTTGTAAAAAAATGCACTGACCCCAAACTTTTGAACAGTAGTGTATGTTTGGCCCAATAAGTTCCATCGAACATGTGAGGGTCAAGAAGTTGGTTGACAATGAAATGCAAAGACATTTGAATGTGGAATGTAATTTGGCAATTACTCTCTGTAACTATTCACAACATGCATATAAATGTTGATTTCATTAATATTAATAACCTATTAATATTTCAGTGATCTTTACTCACTGTGAGTGTGCATGGGCAGCTCTCATCTTCTAGAGCAGTTGGGATCCAGCCCTGGTTTGGAACGCTTGGCCCTCTGAAATACAGCCAAGGCAAAGAGAGACACTGCTGCTGGAGGGCAAGGGTCAAAGCTTGAATGCGATTTAGATAAAAAGGAGGTTTTATGAGGTTCTGGAGTAAAGCTGCAATTGTTTTCAGCACCGGAGGTGTTCGGTTTAGTGTTAGTTTGTGTAGAGTGGGCTTTTGGTTTGGAGTAGTGTGGGTAAGGCACATATTTGGGCTTTGAGTTAGCACTCAGATCAAAGTTTGCCCATTGCTCAAGGTCTTCATCACAGGACTGTATTTCTTGCTCACTCCCATTTTCTATATCCTTTTTGTATTCGCTGCTGTTCTCATCCCAGTGGACAGGTGGCGGCGGTGAGGGAAAATCCATTTCTTGCATTGTGTTCTCTTCTTGCACGTTTGTAAATTCTTTTTGAATTCTTCCCCAAACATCAAATCGCTTCATACCATCATTATCACCATTTAGAAACTTCCTTCTCCTCTCTTTGTATTGCTCTACCCAGTCCTTCTCTTCTTCATTCTCCACCAAAGCATGTTCTTCCGTCTCCTCTCGCTCAACAAGGCCTGTATTTGGATCGATCGGTGTGCTGTCAGCAAGTTTATTACCAGGTTTTGAAAGACTAGACCAACTGTCTCTTAGTTCTAAATTATTTATCTTACAATCGAAATGTTCTAGATTATTTAGGCCCCATTGTAGTGAACTCTCCAGCTCAGTGTTTTTTGGATGAGTATTACATTGGTCCTCTTCATCTTTCAGTTCCAAATTCTCACTCTCAATGTCCGTCAAAGCTTGATTCTCTTTCTCCAGGTGCTGTAGATGTACAATCTCTGATAAGTGCTCACTTTTGTCTGAACCTGTACCCTCATTTCTAAAAATTTCAGATGGGACTTCTTCCAAAAGCTCTATGGTAGGGGTCTCAAGGGCATCTGGGTCTCCAGGACACAGGTCTTCTTCAGCTGTAGCAGCATCAGGTGTCTGTAAGGTTAGTGGCACCTCAAAGCACTGCCTGCTCTGTTGACGTCTCTGGGGAGTCACGGTGAAGGTGGTCAAACCTTCTCTCTCAGAGGGACTCCTCAGCAGCTGACAGCCAGGAAGTGCCTGAAGCTCAGCCTCAGGGGTGTGATGCTCAGAAAACACACCCGTAGAAGAATCTTCTGCTGATTGATTCTGCGATATAGAAGAACTAAAGAGGAAATTGAATAGGCAAATTTAAAGGGGGGGGGAGAACAAAAAAAAAAATTGTGAAATGGTTTCCTGGGTGATATCTGACTGAATCCATCCAGAAAATTAACTTTAGAATATATTTAGAATTAACTTTTCTATATTTCTAAGGAAGTGCAAATCATGAATAATTGTATGCAGACAAAATGAACATACTTTGCAGAAGACAGCGTTCTCTGTTGCCGTGCCTGCAGAGATTCCACAAGTTCGCTCATAACTTTAGTGATTGCAGGGCAGCGGTCAGTTATGTGAGCTCTGTATTTGTCTGAACGCCTGTCGTCCCCTTGAGCTTCCTCTACTGAAGCGAAACAAAGTGTTATGGCAAAGACACAGAACTGTTTTCACCAGTGTGTCTCGTGTTTATCTGTGAAACCATCTCATCTGTAAATCTATTAATTCAGCACTTTGGAACAACACAAACAGCACAGCGTACAGTATATATTTTAATTTAATTTATTCAGATAGTATTAGCAAATTGAATTTCAAAAGTTAATTTGGCAAAGAAAACAAACAAAATACAACTTAATGAAATTCTGAAGAAAAAGAACACAAAAGACAAGCACACAAAACATTAAAAGACAAATATAACAACATTAAAATGATTCTAACAAAAAGCAAAAAAACAGCTTTAATTAAAAAAAGTGATTTATTTCAGGCTGATGAATTCATTTTGAATTCCTAAAATGTAATTAATTTAAGATGAATTCTTAAAAGCATCCCTTATGACCGGACATGATTGACATTTAATAAAGCTGAAATGCAATTATGTCTATAAAAATATCATAGACTGATTACAACCATCTTAGGAGCTGTCAGCAGAACTGAGCAGCCAAACACAACTCTGAATTAAGGCACAATTATTATAAGAAAGTGCTACAGATTTGCCTGATAAACACTGAATGACTTCACATTAAAGGGTTAGTTCACACAAAAATGAAAAGTACCCCATGATTTACTCACCCTCAAGCCATCCTTAGGTGTATATGACTTTCTTCTTTCAGACGAATACAATCAGAGTTATATTAATGTCCTGTCTCTCCCAAGCTTTATAATGACAGTGAATAGAGGATGAGATTTTGAAGCCCATAAAAGTGCATCCATCCATCATAAATGAAAACCACACGACTCCGGGGGGTTAATAAAGGCCTTCTGAAGCAAAGTGATGTGTTTGTGTAAGAAAAATATCCATATTTAAAATTTTAAAATAACTAGCTTCTGGCAGACAGCCGTACGCATCGATTTAGGGCGAAAGAGTAACACCTGATGCGACGTAGGAGTATTGTAAGCTTAGACGCCTCTTGCTGCTCAAACAAATAGGGCTGGCCAATAAACTCAAGCTCCTCTTCTCTTTTATTGAAATCCTCCGATATTTCTCTTTAAAAATGTTAGTTTTAGACTTCTGATTCGTGACCGGTGTTTTGTTTTGCTCTCTCCTCTGTGCTTCCAAGTTCGTCAGTACGTCGGGTCAGAGTTCACTCTTTCGCCGTAAATCGATGCGTACAACAGTCTGTTGGAAGCCAATTATTTTAGTTTTTAAAGTTTTAAAAATGGATATTTTTCTTACAAAAACACATCGCTTCACTTCAGAAGGCCTTTATTAACCCCCTGGAGCCGTGTGGATATATTTTATGATGGACAGTTGGATTTTTTGGGCTTCAATCCATTATTCACTGCCATTATAAAGCTTAGGAGAGCCAGGACATTAAAATAACTCCAATTCTATTTGTCTGAAAGAAGATCGTCATATACACCTAGGATGGCTTGAGGGCGAGTAAATTATGGGGTAATTTTCATTTTTGGGTAAACTATCCCTTTAAGAACACTATAATGAAACCCATTTATCCAAGTCATAAATTGACACTGACTGTTATTCTCCTGAGTGTGTTACTTTTTTTATCCTCTAAAATACTATTACGTTTTGCTAACTAACAAGGTGAAAAGGACACGTCACATTACATTTCAACCTTTATACTGTGTAAGCAAGAGAGAGTGACATTAAACAAGGAAGCCAATTAAACAACAGAACAAGACAGAGTTCAGTGCAATGTGCATAAGACATGAAGGCGATGTAAAAACAGAGGAAAAATAGCCCATCACCGACGAGAGCAGGAACAGAAGCAAGCATGGAGGAGAAGAGGAGCAAAGGATGTGCTGCCTGTTAGGCGCCCCCTCCTGGTAGGACAGTGTAAAACAAGAGCAAATAATTAAATCCAACAGTTGGGTTATGCCAACTATT
>RJVU01051519.1:5057526-5115637 GCA_003731715.1 Anabarilius grahami | reverse complement strand
TGGGGAGATTTGTCCTCCTCAATATCTATGGTAGTTACTGCCCTTTTTTATGCTCACATTTGTTCAAGCTTGATTCTATGCTATCATTTTAAAGGTGCCGTAGAACGTGTTTTCAAAAGATGTAATATAGGTCTACGGTGTCCCCTGAATGTGTCTGTGAAGTTTAAGCTCAAAATACCCCATACATTTTTTTTTATTCATTTTTTTAACTGCCTATTTTTGGGGCATCATTAAATATGAGCCGATTCAGGCTGCGGCCCCTTTAAACTCTCGTGCTCTCCGCCCCCGGAGCTCGCGCTTGCCTTAAACAGCATAAACCAAGTTCACACAGCTAATATAACCCTCAAAATTCGTCATGTAGCATGTCTAATCGCGTAAGTATGGTATTTATTTGGATGTTTACATTTGATTCTGAATGAGTTTGATGGTGCTCCGTGGCTAAAGCTAACATTACACACTGTTGGAGAGATTTATAAAGAATGAAGTTGTGTATGAATTATACAGAATTAAAAATATGAATTAAAAAAATGAAAATAACGACGGCTCTTATCTCCATGAATACAGTAAGAAACGATGGTAACTTTAAACACATTTAACAGTACATTAGCAACATGCTAACGAAACATTTAGAAAGACAATTTACAAATACTACTAAAAATATCATGATATCATGGATCATGTCAGTTATTATTGCTCCATCTGCCATTTTTCGCTATTGTCTTTGCTTGCTTACCTAGTCTGATGATTCAGCTGTGCACAGATCCAGACGTTAATACTGGCTGCCCTTGTCTAATGCCTTGAACATGAGCTGGCATATGCAAATATTGGGGGCGTACATATTAATGATCCCGACTGTTACGTAACAGTCAGTGTAATGTTGAGATTCGCCTGTTCTTCGGAGGTCTTTTAAACAAATGAGATTTACATAAGAAGGAGGAAACAATGGTGTTTGAGACTCACTGTATGTCATTTCCATGTACTGAACTCTTGTTATTCAACTATGCCAAGGTAAATTCAATTTTTGATTCTAGGGCACCTTTAAAGCATTGGTGTCTAGGAAACCAGCATTAGCAGGCACACATGTATTCACAAATGCATAAACACAGAAAACTGCAACGCTAATGAACAAAATGTAGCTCGTTTCTGCCAAATAAAAATAAAAATAAACTAAAATACTTATATAAAAAAAATATATAAAAAAAATAATTGCAAGAATTTTTTTATTCTTGTCCTGTGGCAGAAATAAGATTCCATAAAAATTAACATACCTTTGTTATCTGAATCGGATGGGGCGGGACCATCACACGGTGGGGGCGGAGCTCTCCGTTTAGTCCTTTTAAGGGAGGACTCAGTGGAAGATATACGACTGAGCAGACCCTGAGCAAAGCACATAGATGTTAAGTTTGGAATAAAATACTAACATACTGCTTCATGCATATGACAGTAAATACTTCATTTAAAGTGAAACAGTATTCACTATGCAATTTTAAACAATAATATGCTGTAGTCGTCACATAACCATAACATTGCTTGTCAAATTCAGCAAATCATCAAATGGGAATTAAAAACAGTTGTTTAAATTATTGTTAAGAAATTATTTACATTTTGTTTTTTTAAATATCATGAGTGACAATCCTATCAATTAATGAGTGTGTTATTTCAGTATAACTTATACATTATTATAGAATACTGTATATGAATTATTTTATTTTATTTATTTATTTTTGTCATTTTTATTAGTTTTTGTTTTTTAAAATACTACTATTTAGGTTCAGTTTATTTTTATTTTAGTATTTTTTTTTTTCCCCCAGTTAGTAATTTTAGTGCTTGGACTTATTTCAGTTTTTTCAGTTTCCAATTCAACACTTCTAAAGTTTTTCTTCATAATATTTATATTTTATTTTGGCTTTTAATTTCAAGAAAGTTCTTTTTTATAGATTTAGTTAACGATAATAACCCTGATACTATTTTATTTTAATAGTTATACTTTTGTTATAATAACAATAAAACTGGCTTATTATCAGAAGAACTGCACATTCCTGCATGCCAGTGTTGTTATCGTTTAACAAAAATGACATTTAAAACAATTTGGGTAATTCAAATAGCTGAAATGAAAATAAATATTAGATGAAAAACATACTTGAAAGTTAAAAATTTGAAATGTTTCTTTGGCAACTAACTGAAATAAGTTTAAGTACTAAAATAACTAAAACTAACAAATAAAAATAAAGCCATGTACAAATATTTAAATAAAATTTCAATAAAAGCTAAAAATATAAAAAAAACCTATTCAAAATAATCAAATGAATACTATAATAGCATATATCAATAATACTAAAACAACACTAATTCATGCTAATAAACAATTCAGATGTTAATGGTGTCGTTTTAACCTCCCTTTCATTGCTAAACCAGCTGATAAGCAGATTAATTCCACGCCAGCTGATTCAGGTTTGGACTGGTATGGAGATGCCCACAGCATGCCGCCCACCTGTTTTCCAGCAGGGTCACTCTCTGGTAGGTCGGAAAAGTCTCTGGTGTGAAGTCCACAGATACTCTGGGACGCCGTCATAGGAGGCCGTGGAGCGCATCTCTTCTTTGGCATGTCGGCAGGGACCATGGGTAAGGTTGAGTGGCCATTAAGACCATTCACCCTGTCCGCACATTGGCCGTTCAGTTCAGGAGATGTTGAAGCACTGTCAGTCACAGCCTGAAGAAGAAGAAAAAAACAGCAGGAATATAATTTCAGTATGCACATTGAATTAATGTCCATAAACATGAGATCATATGCGAAGGCAAGCTGAAAGATGAACACATGCAGAGACAGATGGGTGGACCTGCACAAGTGTTTTACAGTGTTACTGTTCAGTTATGATCTTCCCCCCATCGTTTCCTGAATATGACAACCAGCAGGTTGCACAGACTGCAAAACCAGACAGACTGACAGGTGTACAAACCTGCTCAGATGTTTTCTTGCTCTTCTTGAATAAACCAAAGAAACCTTTGTTTCCCTTCTTTTCTTTTACTGGTGTTTTCTGTTCTTCCTCACCACCTGGACACACACAAAAGAGCCTCGTAGATCAAACATAAAACTTTTGTGGACAAATCTGAGTAGTGCAGAAATAGTTGGTTCAGTGCTATATTAAAGAGCAGGTTAACAATTATATTTTTGTGGTCGTTTGGCCTGGAGCTTGGTACCTTTATGAGTTGATACAGGGTCAACAGGAAGATTCGTTGGTACCGCTTTAAGAAGAAAAAAAAAAAATCAAACTCAACTACAAAGGATTACTATTATTTTAGTATGCAACAAAAAAGCTTTATAGTACATTGATTGTAGTATGCAACAGTGTTACATAATCACACTATTGTGCTTTATCACAGCCCTATTCTTCCCTTTCTTTTACTGACCTTTCATTTCCTTGGCATACAGCTCCCTGACTCCATAGTCATTCAGCGTTTTGGTGAGATCAATGGGTTCCTCTGATAGATATGTCTTTAGTAAGATGGTGTCATCAGGGTTGAACTCACACTTCTCACACACTGTGGGCATTAACTCAATCAGCGGCACTGTAGGATTGACCCGTACTACTGCCTTATGGGACTTCTTGTAGTTTATCAGAAGACGAACTGTTGCCTGAAATTAAATTTTTAGTTCAAAATTTTAATGACAGGTCTAATGTGACATAAGACGTCCCTGCTGAAAAATCCAGCATGAATTCCATGTTGGTCCAGCTGGTATAGTGCTGGTCTAGCTGGTGGACCAGCATAGGCATGCTGTTCAAGCAAAACTGAGCTGGTGTGGCTGGTACCACACTAACAGCACTCCCACTTCCCATGCTGGGGACCAGCAACCCATGCTGGTCCCAGAATCCAAAACACCCCTTATTGCAGTGACCAGCAAACGAAGACAGATCCTGTGTCACAATACGAATGATTCTCCACTTTATAGTATGCAAAAATTAGTTTGTGAAAAGAGTACGATGTCTGAATAAGCAGCATTCATGAAGCAGTCAATGAACGACACTTGGGTTACCAACCATATTGTTCCGAATAGAAGATGACCCTGAATATAAGACGACCCCCCCCCCCCCNCCCCCCCCCCCCCCTCCTTTTTGAAGACAAAATCTTGGCTTTTATAAAGAAAATGCTTTATTTTCTGTATTTTTCATATTTTAAAACCCATCTGGATACAACCCCTCATGAATATGCCTTTCATATTTTAACTTTTGTATTGGAAGTATGGTAAATACTGGTAAAACGTACCAACAATCAAATTCAGAAATATAAACACTTTATGGCATACCATAAAAATAACCTGTAGATCTCATTTCCAGTAGATTTCACAATGACTGATTTCTCGACTTTATGTACAGTGACAGATGTTGGTATGTCAATAAAATAGGCGTTTGATCTATATTATGAATCTGATCCAGGGGAAATTAATGTTTTTTCCTTAGGCCGATCACACAGCGCTAAGACGACAGCAGTTTCTCTCTGAAGTTGGAAGGCAAGCGCTGGGCAAGACTAGTTCTGCAGTGTAATGCTAATCTAGTAATGCAAATAATGCAAATATTGACAGGCAAGCGTGTCAGTATGTAGTCAAAAGAAGAAATGAGGTATGTTCAGCTCTTTTGCGATATCCAGTGCCTTCATCTGGATGACAGCTCTGGTTATGGGCAGCCCCTCATTTATTTTTTCGGCTACGTACTGACACACTTGCCGGTCAGTTTCTTCGAAGCGGCCACTTTTAGGGCCGCAGCAAGATTTTCTTTGACTGTTAGCATTTTAAGACTTTTTGGGCTCACCATATTTCTTGGCTGCTTAATGAGAGTTGTTTGATGACTCTACTGCATTTATCAGTCCTGGGGGGCACATTTGTTTTACACGTATTTGGCACTCCCTATTGTTGTGGGTGTTTCATTGACATGTAAAAGTTTAGACCCTGAATATAAGACGACCGAATTTTTCAGATGTATTTCCAAGATAAAAAAAAACATTGTCTTATATTCTGAACAAAACGGTATGCAAGTATGACAATTCAGATGGCTTTATGAACTTTTTATGCACCAAATGGGTACATAACCCTTTTTTTTTTAAATCAGGGTAAAACTATGAAATAATATGGATATAAATCAGGCTTTCGGTCAGACTTACCACAGGAATATTAGGTTTTTTCTTGTTAGCATCATTTCCTTTAGTTTGCAGGACAACTCTTTCAAACTCAAGAGATCCAATCATGGAGTTGGGTTTGAAATTGATGTGGTTTTGATTTGTGGAAATAAGCTTGATGACATGATCCGATGGAACGAGGTGGTGTTGAGCACACAACGCAACCAGAACATCCATAACTGGTTTACTGCAAGCGCAAACACACACATATATATATATATATAGCTAAAATAAAACATGACCAGACAGTCATTCCAATGAAAGGATTGATTAGAATGTATTTATCACCTTTATTTTGTCCTTTTCTCTCACCTGCCATGCACTGTGGCTTTGGTCTCCTGTCCTCCTGGGAGCAGAACAGTCAGAGGGATGTCCCTGTCTATGAGATCTTCTTGGGGATCCATGGGTGTGTGCTGTAGGTAGTATGAAGGACAGACGACACTGTAGATTTTGGGTTGTCCTATTGATGAAGCAGAAACATTAGATGTTAGGTCATTCAGAGAACACCCCACACTCTTTATCCAATTAGAAATATAGGAGAAAACCCATCCGGATACAACCACTCATGGATTTGCCTTTCTGGTAGTAGTTATTTGGAACAGAGGCATTTATGGCATCCACTGTTACGCACTCATGGCAGAATGCTTTATGATGAATCACATCACTGACCTGTGTGAAAAAGCCTCTCAGTGTCTCAGCTAGGGCTGTGCAGGGGAAATGTCCAGGTATGTTCCATCGACTGGGAACCCTTTAGAAATGGAATCAGATTTTACTGTAGTTGCTTTACTTTTTAAAGCATTAAATCAGTGATATCTTGAATTAGCTTTGACTTTAAAACTAGCTACTTTTCATGTTGTTAATTTTAACACATTAATTGCCTCTAAACCCCCTCCAAATAATACCCAACTTTAGAAATGAATAGAATTATTTTAATTTTAACTTTAATTTTCTCCCAAACTACAAAACAGCTGACAAATACTTTTTAACACTATCATTCAAAATCTAGGGCCAGTAAGATTGTTTTTAAGAAATTAATACTTTTATTCAGCAAGGATGTATTAAATTTATCAAAAGTAACTGTAAAGTTACAAAAAAAAAAAAAAAAACTATTTCAAATAAACGCTGTTCTTTTGGACTTTCTATTCATCAAAGAATCCTTCCTGGTAAGAAAAAAGGAAAAACACAGTTTCCAATATTAAGCAGCATAACCATTTTCAAAATTGATAACAAAACCGTGTGATAATTCAGCTTTACCATCACAGGAATAAACTGTAAAATTTACCAAAATAGAAAATGCTTTGTAGATTACAATCATCAAACCATTCAACTCTGTTACAAAAGGTAGAGTAGACAATAATGAACAAATATTTTTTTACAAACCATATTTGAGACCAAACTAACTTGATTTTCTGAAATGTGCAACCGTTACACACCCTGGAGCATTTTTTCTTATTAAAATACAGAACTTTTATGTTAAGAATATGTTTAATTAATGTTCTAAAAAAAACGAAATGACACAAATCAAGGTTTTAAAATCACTCCAACATGTACAAAATTGATAACTGTTGAAAAATGTTTTTAAGGGGTTTCAGGCCCTGTTCATGGAACATGCCATTACAAAATCACAGCTGAATTCCTACCTGGAGTAAAACAAAAATGATTATAAATTCCCACCTGGCGTAAAACAAAAAGAGTTTATTAAAATGTACCCATCTTGAAAGTGACTAAAATTAAAAATAAAGTTGGGTAGCCAACGCCTTTGGGTGTGTTTGGGGCTCGTTTGCTGGAGCGTCACGTTGATCATAACTGGGCGTGAGCGTTACTTCACGCCTCCCTGCCGCTGATCATCGAGGCAAAGCGGACTAATGCCTATCAACTGTGAGAATTTCCCATGAGAACGAACTCGACAAACGCTTAATAAAACGCCAAACGCACGTGCACCTGGTGCGCATTTACCAACCAGGACCAACCAATGCTCGGTAAATTCACTCGGAAATACACATTTGGTTCTTTTATGCAGAGATATTTAACCCATATCTGCCCATTTTACTCTTCTTTTATTCGAAAAGTTCACAAAATGTTACTTACAATACATTCACTGCCACTTAAAAGGGTTTGTTACATTACAGCAGGATTAACTTAAGTACTCTCTGTAGCTCACCCGGTGCGAACGTAAAGTGGGTTATTCATGGACACAATTTTACAAAGTGTGGCACCTGTATCTTATTTATGTCCTTACCTTTATGTCCTTACCACAGTCTTCTGTCTGGTGTTTCTTCAAACACCTGCCGTTTCGTTCTAAATAAAAGAAGGACTGAATGAGTGAATGCAAAGACAAGCTTTGATAATCCTCTAGTGTTGTCAGTACCTTATGGACATGCCCAGTGCAGTGACATCAACAAATCTGTTTCCTGTGTGTGTGTTTGAGAGAGAGAGAGAGAGAGAGAGAGAGAGAGATCATTTCTGTTTTGAGGCTGAGTTGACATACTAATTTAATTTAACTTAAAGTCACAATGAAATCAAAATGGACAATTCTTATTTTTTATGTATATTTCAGTATTCTTTATAAATGATTTATTCGAGCACATTACTATTTTTTAAATGACTTCACCCCCCACTTGCAACCACATCTCTTTTCTGATGATGCGTATACTGGAGTGAGGGCGGGACAACCTGTCACTCACATGAGCTCGACCAATAGCAAACCTCAACGATCACAATCAGTTCCCAGATGGACTAAATTAAATTCACTTTTTCTTGTTCAAGAAGCCGTTTCACTCGGATATGTTACAATAGAGAAGAAAAGACTATCGCAACTTCCGTTTCATGCCAACTTTAAATTCACAAATCAAAATACTTTTTTTGTTGAAGAGTAATTTTATAAGTCGGGAATGTTGTCTTAAAGGGACAGTTCACCCAAAAATGAAAATTGTGTCATCATTTACTCACCCTCACGTCGTTCCAAACCCGTATTGAAGGTCCTCTAAGCGATCCTGGGTGGAGTAACTTCCTGTTGACGTTCGAAGTGTTGTCAAACAAAACAGAGGCTAGCTAGACCCTCCCTCCTCCTCCTCCTCCTCTCCCTCCCCTCTGTGCTTCCTGAAACAATCATGAACGCTCATTTAAAATGTAAGTAGCTTGCGTATTGACGCTGCTTGTCGGTTATTGGCTGGAGCATGTTTATTATGTTTCGTGGTCCAGGCTGCACCAGTTTGTTTTTGTTGCCGTTTTCGGAGCTTGTGGCGACTACAGAGACCGCGTTTTTTTACAGTGTGTTCAGGGGACAGGCAGCTAGCGGATAGTGAGGAGATGTTGGCTGTATGTGACAAAAAATGTTTTGGCCTAAAAACGCGTGACCTCGCTTAGAGCGCCTTTAATTTCTTTCTTCTGCTGAACACAAAAGAAGATTTTTTTGAAGAATATGGGGAAAAATACTACGGAAGTCAATGGTTCCCATCAACTGTTTGGTTACCAACATTCTTCAAAAAATCTTTTGTGTTCAGCAGAAGAAAGAAATTCATACCGCTTTGGAACAACTTGAGGGTGAGTGAATGATGACACAATTTTCATTTTAGAGTGAACTATTCCTTTAATTGTTTTGAGGGAAGCTGGTATGTGGGCATGAATGGATCAAGCTACTTGCATTTACATGTGCTCTTGTTAACACTAGTGCACTAGGAATCTTCAAGAACTTGTGGCGGCTAATCACATGAGGGATGAGTAATCAGATTATTGTGGTTGTCTGTTGTCTCAGAGTGTGTAAAGTCTCAGCTGCACAAGCTGATTCATTTCAACACTTGCTTTCTCAGTAGGGCCACACAGAAGTGCAGTAATTTAGTTCTATCTCATCACAGTAATTACGTAACATGTATGCTACAAATATGCTCTAGTCATTTAAAGGACTGTGGTTTCATTGTAGCAAAGAAGCACACACACACATAGCTAGATGCGCAAATATAGCCTTGTGTGTAGATGTGTTTACATTTCACATCGATAACATGACCTTATTCCCCTCGCAGCAGGTCACAATGCCATCTCTCAGTAGATTGTTTATTTCACACATCCTCTGACCAGCGGCCAGCTCCACAAAGAAAAGTCAGACCTTGAATCTTTTCTCATGTGTCTGTTTGCATTTCAGTCCATGTGCCTATTCTGGCATCTGAACAGATATTCATGAACTTGTGTGTGTGTGTGTGTATTCAGTGTCAGAGGGGTGAGTAGAGATATTCAGCATGCCCGTTCTAATGAAGGCATGTACGCCACACTTTAGTGCTAATGTAACTGTCCAGTGAGTGTACATTGGGACTAGCCTACTTATATTTTAGGGTATTTTATTTATTAGCAAATATAGCCCATTTTAATCTAATGAAAAATATGAGACTGTATTTTTCATATAGAATTTGAAGAATCTCAAAAACAAATCAGTCTGCATTTACATCACTACATTTTTTTACCGTCATTTAAGGGTGTTTCTTTAACTTTGAGCACTTTTTTGTCCTAGCACTGTAAAAAATTATCCCGAAATAAAAGTAAAGTAAGGTTCTTTAGGGAACCAAATATGGTTCTTCTGTGGCATTAAAACTTTTTTTTTTTTTATTACTTATTTTTAAAGGGTTAGTTCACCCAAAAATTTAAATTCTGTCATTTATTACTCACCCTCATGTCGTTCTACACCCGTAAGGCCTTCCTTCATCTTCAGAACACAAATTAAGATATTTTTGATAAAATCCGATGGCTCAGTGAGGCCTGCATTGATAGCAAGACAATTAACACTTTCAATGCCCAGAAAGCAACTAAAGATGTATTTAAAACAGTGGTTCAACCCTAATATTATGAAGCGATAAGAATACTTTCTGTGTGCCAAAATACAAAATAACGACAATATCTAGTGATGGATAATTTCAAAACACTGCTTCATGAAGCTTCAAAGCTTTACAAATCTTTTGTTTCGAATCAGTGGTTCGGAGCGCGTATCAAACTGCCAAAGTCACGTGATTTCAGTAAACGAGGCTTTGTTACATCATAAGTGTTTCGAAATTTGATAGGCGCTCCGAACCACTGATTCGAAAGAAAAGATTCATAAAGCTTTGAAGCTTCATGAAGCAGTGTTTTGAAATCGCCCATCACTAGATATTGTTGCATAAAGTCGTTATTTTGTTTTTTGGCGCACAAAAAGTATTCTCGTCACTTCATAACATTAAGGTTGAACCACTGTAGTCACATGAACTGTTTTAAATATGTTAGTAGCTTTCTGGGCATTGAAAGTGGTAATTGTCTTGCTCTCAATGCAGGCCTCACTGAGCCATTGGATTTTATAAAAAATATCTTAATTTGTGTTCCGAAGATGAAGGTCTTACGGGTGTGGAACGACATGAGGGTGAGTATTAAATGACAGAAATTTCATTTTTGGGTTAACTAACTCTTTAAAGTTGTCATGAAACAGAAGTTGCTACAGATTTTATGTAACCCCGCCCCTTTTCAGCGCTGCACCCATTGTGTTGTCTTCCGGTTTGTATTTTCACAGCGTGAAAGTAAGATCTTACAGATTTATGAATGAGCCTCTCGTTTTAAAAACTGACATTGTTATGACATCCGCTTCCAACATTAAAATGCTCATGATAACTTTTGTTAACTTCATAATAAGTAACCAGCTAATTACTCTAAATTGACAGCGATGCCACAAGAAATATACTAGAGCCCTCGCACCAGTAAACGTCATCAGAGAAGATAAAAAATGTAAAATAAACACCGCGATATTCCATAAAATAAGAATGATCGATTTTGATTTCATGGCGACTTTAAAATGAAATTTCCATCACAGAATAATACACCTATTATCAAACAGCAAACATATCACATTTTTTAAAAAATTGCACAGGGCCAAAGGTGCCCACATTTAAGAAACACCACAAACAAACAACTTTTACAGTCATTTTAAACGTTTAACATTCATCTAAATGTCTATTTCTAAATGTGTGTTTAGTCGACACTGGCTGAAGAATGTAGGACCATTCACTAAACGTATTTATCGGTTTGTTCATCCGTTCGGCAGGGCAAACACTTCTGTCACAGCCAGCTGCTCCATTGAGAGAGTTTACCCGTGTTCTGCCGCTCGACGGGCTGGTGATCCTTCAGTACGCCCTATGCCTCGATGACAACCCGCGGGCGAGAGCGCTTAATGAGGGAAGCTCAGTGAATGTCAAAACCAGCGCGATGCGTCATGCATCACCACAGGCCCTGCGGAGGCGCGACGCGCTGGCACAGAGCAGTGCGGTAAATGCAGTAAATCACTGATCTTTTCTGAGCGTTTATTTTTACGACTGACACCATACAAATTTACCCGTGCATTCATCCATACTAAACATCTAATGAACATCCGAAAAGAAGCCGATAAGTGTCTAAGCAATTAATAAAGTCCGCTCATGTGATAGGGAAGGTGTCGTCAGAAGCTGTACCATTCCCTTCTGTCGCCACCAGGGGGCGCCGGAGCATTGTTTGGAGCAGTGTGCCTCTCCCATGCCTCAGGTGAAGTGTACGCCAGCAACCTCTTTCAAGCATGGATAAAGATTATTCATTTTGACCGTGTCTGGTGAATTCGAGGATTTGAGGAATGAGCAACCTTAGTCCCTATACTATATAACACAATAATAGTTACTGAACATGTAAAGTGCTGGATATTTGAAATTGAAATGCAGTCCTGGATAGGCTGAGAAATGAACAAATAATGTTAATATCTTTTAATATTGTCCAAAACTTTTTGTTCCTAGAAAGAACATAATATAACAGTATTTTACTTTCTCATTTAAATGTAGTACATTGTTTTATAGTACATTTAGGAAAAACAACAATGGGGAAATCAAGTCTTGTAGTAATTTGCATAGATGATACAATAATATTCTGAGTGCAGAGTAATTACAAACATCACAGACACAAATATAAAATTAAGTTTAAAAGTAATATTCAGATTTAGATGTAGAAAGTAAATGTGTATGTTAATTATAAAGCTTCTGTAATATGTGCATTCAAAATCTAAAAAGGATTTAATAGTTATAATCAGAATCTCATTCTGTAAAATCATGTCTTACAAACACTTTTTTTTATTTTTATAACAGTAGCATTTTAACTGAGCAATTCATAAACAAAATGTCTAAAAAGTACTAATCTTTAAATCTTTGAATTAAAATATTGGACAGTTGTGTTGACATTTTAAGCAAAGAAACACAGAGAAACCCAGGGCTAGTTATCACACTTTTAATTCAGTAAACATAAAAGGCTTGTACTGTTGAGCATTGGCCAAGAAAAAAAGATAGGCCTACAGTTCAATGAAAACACGTTGACCTTCTGTGACAACATGCCCCAACTTGCCATTTAAATGCCCTGTTATAGCTTTTTCAGGTAAAAAAAAACAAGACAAAAAAGGTGAAACATAAAGCAATTCACTAAACAACAATAATGTAAAAAATAATGCTATGTAAACAGCTTCACATATTTGTCCTCTGTGCATCCTCGTGTGGCCTCACGTGCAGGTTCTGGCTATAGCTGTGCATTGACTCTGGAGTCGAGTCGTGAGGCTCGCGCACGCGTCACTCCCACCAGCCAAGCCACCGATAACCGGAAGCGACTATCATCCGTGATATTTGGGGAGACGAACGACAGCTGAGAGCGCCTTTTAATGGATAAAAACATCGCCGCGTCTTTTCAATCCGTTTGACAACAACCGCGTTTTAGTGGGAGAAAAAACACAATAGAAGTTATTGGAACCCACCGTCATTCAGGTTCGAGCCTGACAGGCACTGCTATGGTAAGTAAAAGATCAATTCAGAAACGTCTAGAAAGGCCTGGCAAATAATACTAATATTTTGCCTTACAACTCAGCAGATACAATTGAGAGGACTAGGATTGTGGAAATGTTAATGTATGGCTGTTATAAACAGGCCTATATTTACCTCAGAAATATATTTTATTGTTAAAAGGCATTTGGTGATTAGGACTTAATGTCCAGATATGACGATGCATTCATTTAAAGGTCACTCTCTGGCTGCTCACATCAAACACAATGGGATTTTGATCAAATGACGTAAAACAAAATAATTAATCGTATCCATATTAAGATCATAGAGGCTGAGGCATATGTTTGCGCAGTAATTGGGATCATCCAGGAGTTTAAACGGGATTTGGATCGCTGGCATTATCGCTCTTTTAGCCATATCAGGGGTTTTACACGGGATTTGTGAATGTTGGAAAACTGGACAGATGTTTGGGTTTCTGTCCGCTGGTTGCCTATGGAGATGATGGTGATGGTGCTGAATCTATCAAAATTAGGGAGATGCTGCTTGAGCGAAGGACTGCAGTTGATTGTTTTAAGCTTAACAGAATAATGACTCTTGTTTTGAGGATTTCACTAGACGTTTGCATTTCCACCAAGCAGATTAATTATATTGATAATGATTGTCATTGAAAAGAGGAGCAAACACGACCCCCTCCTTCCCTCACATCTCCACACCCACCCACCGTCGCACACTGGCAGTACACGAGAAGGGGTGAAAAACACAATCTCAGGACACCATTATGAGCCAATTTGCGGTGTTAATGTGAACCTTTATGCCTCCGAAACTCGTTTACGTTGGAGACATTTTTGGTCAGTGAAAAGAGGCACGCCCTGAGACGTTTTCTCTGTCGCCTAGACACCGTTTAACCCTTTGGGTGGGTTTCTCGTTACGTTGAATTACATCAATCTCGGTTCCTCAGTCGGTGTCGTCAAGGTCGGAAATGTAGATGTGTTGTAGCCCCAGGCGGTGTTTTTGACATAAAGCTCTAGAAATGACCGTGTAAATGGTACGTAACAGTCATGTTCGGAGTTCGTTGTGTTTTGGGTGGACCTCGAGCCTGCGGATTGGAAATAAACGGAGACGTCAACATGGCGACAGCTGCTTCGCCCCTGCGCTCGAGATGAATCCTCATCTATAAAGGTAGGGCCCTCAAGCTCACCTTGGGCTTCTGTCACCATTCAAGACAAATCATAAACATCACATTTCGATTAAAACCTTTTTAATGTGTTTAATGTGAGGTACTCGAATGTTTGACTTGTTGAAACAGTATAGGCTACTTAGAAGAAAATGCTCCATTTTAGTCCATTTTGAACGTTGCTTGCAGTGTGCTTTATTATAAACAATAATATAAATCAATCAGTGAAATCCAAATCCTTAAAACAGAGTCTAAAGTCGCTGAAAATAACTCATTTATATTTCTATTTGCATTTTAATGGGCTGTTAAATGCCAAATTTGCTATTAAATTAAACAAAATTAAATTCCCCGAACGACCTGCGTTTAATACGTAAGAGTCAACGTGACTCAAAAACTGTCATCAAGAATAGCACGCGAATATGACGGCGGTGGAGGAAGCGCGTGGCGGATGACCTGAACTGAGCCCAGGCGGAAGCGCGCGCACACCTGTGTTTCAGCACCATGGAGAGCAGCTGTTGCGAATCCCTATTATTCTCGACGAAGCAGAACCATTTTAACGCACAGTTGAGGAAAATGTGTCAAATTTTTGACTAGAATGCAGCAACACTGCCTATGGACATGTCACGTGTTGGTGTTTTGTTTGAGTTTAGTGTGAGGTATAGTGTGGAAGGTCACTTCCCCCCCATCTGTCAGAAATCATATACGTAGTCTTTATAACATATACATACAGTGTCTTAATATGTATGCATGACTGTCATGGTTTGAGGGATAATTCTGACACACTTCAGATGCCTAGGAATATTTTAATCTATGTCTGTGACATACTGTCAAGATCATTCAGTATCCTAGTGAACTGGAGTAGCATGCAGGATCCACTGAGGTGACATATTTTACTCTGATGATGGTCTATTTAATGAGGTCTTGAATGAGTTCTCAATGGCAGTGTATTAAGGATGACCATGCATGTTTCTGAACTTTATTATGATACCAGAGGAGCTTCCTCCATTTCTCAGTGTTTGTTTTTTTGACAGCTCATCAAAATCGTGAGGAGTAGTAGTGGTTTACCCAGGAGTGCCTACTGTACACTTAAATTGTGCCAATATCCCCAACCTCCTCTCTGAGGTTTGGTTTGACCCTGGAGACTCCCTGGCTGGGAGTAATGGCACTCCAGAGGGTTGGCTCATTTTTGGAGGGGGGTTAAATAAATGGATCATTGGATGAGTGCTTGGATGGGTGGATGCATGGATGAGGGAGTTGTTTTTTTACTTCTGTCCTCAGAGGGAACAGGCTGAACTGGCTGGGTGACGGTAGGGAGGGAGAGAGACAAGTCACATTGCTCACTCACAGACCCACACGCAAACAATTGCTTGTCGAATATTAGTCACAGTTGCAAACTGAAATATAACCAAGGGCACCCTGGAATATTGTCTAGAAAACGTTGTTAGTGGGAGTTCTGCACAGAAAAACAGCACTTTTCAAATGAATGCAGATCTTACTGCACAAGAATGCTTCTACTGAGTATATTAGTATACCATTGTACTGTAAGTATTGATTTATTTGAGGTATGCTTAATGTCCTCATATTCCAGGCATGTCATTTTAATGCAGATTTGTATAAGGATGTTTGTTCTCGAACAGCTTTTCACCTCTGCTTTTCAGTGTGGTAGTTATTTGTGCAAAAGGGAAGAAGACTTAGCATATTTAAAAAAAAATGCATTTCATCTTTGTTTTCATCTTCATTCATCAAAAGTGCTTGATTTGGTGAGTTAAAAGATTTTTAATACTACTGATTTTTCAGTTTGCTTGATGAAATGTTTTTATTGCATCTACTACTGTGCCTTTTCAGTTGGATGAGGACTAAGAGTTTTGCATCGTGGGTGGTTTTGTTTGGAGCAGTGTCAACTGTTGTTTGTGTGAAAGAAATCCTAGTTCTAGAAAATTCTAGAAACTGTTCGGTGTGTACCTCGGTAGTGAAGTCACGGTTCGGAAACTAAACATAAAAATTGCTGCTTCTTTTTTTAACAGTGGTATATTGAACAAATTGTGTCTCTCTTTTAAAATAAATTCAATTATAATTAACATTTTCTTAAGGATAAAAAAAATCTATCTCAGCTAATGCTGTAAATTATATACAGGGAGCTGTTTCTTGCACATTACAATAATATTAAAGGTTACAATTAACAACAGAGCACAAATTATTAAATTCATCTGCTATTTATTTTTAGATATAATAATCAACACAAAAAAAAAAAAACATGTAAATTGCGCATAAAGCAGGTTTTGCATTAACTTCTAAATCTAATTATAAAATTATTACCCCAACTATAATTGTTTACACAGTTACTGTCATAACTTGTTTTCATGACAAATTTATTTAAACATATATTAAAGGTGCCCTAGAATCAAAAATTGAATTTACCTTGGCATAACAAGAGTTCAGTGCATGGAAATGACATACAGTGAGTCTCAAACACCATTGTTTCCTCCTTCTTATATAAATCTCATTTGTTTAAACAA
Source organism: Anabarilius grahami (assembly GCA_003731715.1). Taxonomy (NCBI): domain Eukaryota; kingdom Metazoa; phylum Chordata; class Actinopteri; order Cypriniformes; family Xenocyprididae; genus Anabarilius; species Anabarilius grahami. Next base: position 5,098,988 of record RJVU01051519.1, on the reverse strand, counting down.
CCTCCGAAGAACAGGCGAATTTCAACATAACACCGACTGTTACGTAACAGTCGGGATGTACGCCCCCAATATTTGCATATGCCAGCTCATGTTCAAGGCATTATGAAAGGGATTACACGTCTGGATCTGTGCACAGCCGAATCATCAGACTAGGTAAGCAAGCAAGGACAATAGCGAAAAATGGCAGATGGAGCAATAATAACATGATTCATGATAACATGATATTTTTTGTGATATTTGTAAATTGTCTTTCTAAATGTTTCGTTAGCATGTTGCTAATGTACTGTTAAATGTGGTTAAAGTTACCATCGTTTCTTACTGTATTCACGGAGACAAGAGAGCCGTCACTATTTTCATTTTTAAACACTTGCAGTCTGTATAATTCATAAACACAACTTCATTCTTTATGAATCTCTCCATCAGTGTGTAATGTTAGCTTTAGCCATGGAGCACCATCAAACTCATTCAGAATCAAATGTAAACATCCAAATAAATACTGTACTTACGCGATTAGACATGCTGCATGACGCACACTTAGTAAAGATCCATTTTGAGGGTTATATTAGCTGTTTGAACTTTTTTTATGTTGTTTAAGGCAAGCTCTTGGGGGAGTGGAGCACAAGATTTAAAGGGCCACACACCCTGAATCGGCTCATTTCTAATTATGCCCCAAAATAGGCAGTTAAAAAAATGAATTAAAAAAAATCTATGGGGTATTTTGAGCTGAAACTTCACAGACACATTCAGGGGACACCTTAGACTTATATTAAATCTTTTATTAAAAAAACGTTCTAGGGCACCTTTAAATAATTAAGACATTACTAACAAGTAAAGTAAATATAATGGATATATAAGCTAATATAGTGCATATATTTAATGAAACGCTCCCCTCTAGAGTTCATTTCTCTAGTGAACTAACATGCTGTGGACACTAAATGACTTGCCTGAGGTAAATGTAATGCTACGTGAAATATTCTCAAGCTGTTTTATTGATGTATTTCAGTGGTTGAAACACCGGTTGAGAGATTACATGTGTATTGTCTCTTCTCTGCTTTTTCCAGTTTGCAAACAGCGTTGCATTACCGCACACACCTCCTTCTGGATTGGAGTGTGAATCGCACGTGACTGACTGCATTCGTCGTCTAACTGCATGAACCGAACCGTGATGTCCGTACCATATGGTTTGGGATGAATACATGTACCGTTACACCACTATTAAAGATGTATAAATCTAAAATTTTGGGGGATGGGGGATTAAATTTCATAATCCATTTTAGACAGCCAGATGAGTACTCAGGTGCCACTCACAGGAATGTTATTATCTCCCAAACTGGATTTTGAATTCCAGTGTGAGTTATGTGACATACAGTGTGTTTTACACAGTTAATAAATAAATGGACATAAAATATGTGAGAAAAAAAAGGACATTAAACTATGCAATGTTCAGGTGGGTCAATTATACAGTTTAGTGGTCATTATAAAACAATATTTGACTGAGGAATTCTATGACTGACTAATCAGAATCAAGAACTGCAGATAGCCTTGTAATAAAATGTGGGATCTTTCACTAGCCATTTTAAAAATATTTTTGCAAGAAGTCTCTTATGATCAAAATGCATATACATTTAAAATAACTGTTTTAATATATTTTAAAATGTAATTTATTCCTGTGATGGCAAAGCTGAATTTACAGCATCATTACTCCAGTCTTCAGTGTCACATGATTCTTAAGAAATCATCCTAATATGCTGATTTGGTGCTCAAGAAACATTTCTTCTAACAGTTGTACTGTGTCATTTTTTTATATATACCGTGATCATTTTTCTAAAGAACATTCTTAATGAAATTTATTTGAAATATATTTTTTTAACATTGTAAAAGTCATTACTGTCACTTTTGATCAATTTAATGGATTCTGACGCCAAGCTTATGATTCATAGTCATCTCTTTCTCTTCCTTTTGCTTTCTCCATCTCTATAGCTCTTTCTTCTTTTTTTGCCTCATATCTTACATATATGTCTCTATTCTTTGAGTAAGTGAATCTTGAAGGGGAGGGGGGATTCATAGGGGTCATGGAGCCCCTGGAACTGTAGTTGATTTGCTTTGAGTACACGCCCAGTTTGGCGCTCACAGGTCTGGCCACAGCACTCAGGGCAGCACGCCAGACTGGCTATTTATGCCTGGTGACCCGCAGGCATTGCTACCCTACTGTAACATACACAGAACTGGTACAACCATCCAGTTCTGTAAACACACACACAAGCTGCATCTAATGTCACTGCATGAATATTAACAGCCTCTTTATTGGTAATAATTATGAAATCTTTTCCCGAGTCTCCAGTGTGATGCTGTTTGTTATGTAAATAAATTGACTTTGGTCACAGATTGACTCAATTCATAAAAATTAAAGAATGGAATGATCAATCTTCTCTCGCAACCACTGTGTATTAAACGTGTGATTTCATTCCTGCAGCTCCCAGAGTGACCGGAGATTAGCTGGTGCAGCTACCAGAGCAGGATGTCAATATGGCTGCTCAGCTGCTCGTTCCACCCGGACCTGACAGCTTCCGGCCCTTCGTGCCCGAGTCTCTCGCTGCTATCGAGCGCCGCATCGCAGAGGAGGCGGCCCAACGGCCCAAAGGCGAGAGACGGCCTGATGATGATGACGAAAACGGGCCCAAACCCAACAGCGATTTGGAGGCGGGAAAATCCCTGCCCTTTATCTACGGAGACATTCCACCCAACATGGTGTCCGTCCCGCTGGAGGACCTGGACACCTACTACAGCAACCAAAAAGTATGTGAGAGAAGATTATTAAAATGGAAACATTTAGCTTTGTGTTGCTTGTTATTTGACAACAGGTTTTCAGTCTGGTGCAAGAACGTGTATCATGCTATGAAGTTATATAACACCTTGTGAAACAGATTTGAAAAGAGATTGTCACAGGCTGTGCACTGTAACCACAATCCGTTTTTCTCTGCTTCAGACCTTTATAGTATTGAATCGTGGGAAGGCTATATTCCGCTTTAATGCTACGCCGGCCTTGTATATTTTGAGCCCTTTCAATCCATTGAGGAGAATCTCCATCAGGGTCCTGGTGCATTCATATCCTTTATCAGCTGAATGGATGTATGTAAGCATCTAAACAGGTTATAGATTAAGGCCTGTTCACATGAAGAACGATAACTATAATGACAACTACATTAGCGCACATTGCAGTTATGCTGTCTGGCACTTTAAATGCTCAAACTCTTTAAAGTCTGGTGGATTCTGATTGGCTGTCACTAGCTACATTTACATGGACAAAATTTGTTTTTTAATAGGAATGAAAACAGACTTAATATCGATCTATTTCAGGTCCTAATTATGAGACGATGAGCACATGAACCGTTGTGTTGTGTTGCTTATATTTAACAAGCAGTAAAAATGCCCCTTCCCACGCCTAAAACAAGGCGTCTGTGGGTGACAGTCCGAAACAAGGATTGGTGGGATGTTGTCCTGCAGCACTTCACAGACGATGAGTGGAAGAAGAATTTTAGAATGACACGATATTCACCAACAACAACAGCACGTTCCTCGAGTCATTACACCATTTCTACTTCATTCTACATGCGCAGTACTTTCCAGTTTCGTTTTTAAATCCGATCAAGTGTTTACATGTCCTCTTGATTGGATTAGAAAAGGTTTAAACCACCCCTTACAACCTTAATGAAATTTAATCAGATTTGGCTAATTCATTTGAATTGACGTGGTTACATGTGACATTTTCATTCCGACTGTGCTAATAGTCCGATTACAATGGGATTATTAGGGTCCATGTAAAAGGAGCTATTGTTTTTATTGTTCATCAGCTGGGAAAAAATAGTTTTGAAAGTGATTCCAGTGATATAGTTTCTCTGTGCCTTATCGTTATAGATGTGGACAGTGCTATTCTTTTATATTTAGAATGATTTTTAGAACTATATCTTTATTGTTATCTTTATAGTTATTGTTTCTGGTGTGAATAGGCCTTTAGTCTTGTATAGCCAGACTGTGTTCTGTTCCCGTTTTTTCCTGCCTGATTTGCGAGTTAGTTTCCATGGTTCTTAGTTAGTTAACACCTGTTCTGTTTCAGTTAATTATTCCCTGTGTATTTAAGCCCTCAATTGCCTGTGTTCCATTGTCCGGTCTCGTCAGTGTGTAACGTGGTTGTGGATTCTAGCTCCTGGGTTTTTCTGTTGGATTTATTAAAAGACTGTTTATTTTGTATTTTTTTTTTTGGCTTTGTGCATTCATAACAGCCACAGTATGTGACAAAAAAATGAAACCAAAACAGTCTACACGTGATACAGACTTTTTATTGCGACATTAATTCTGGTCCGTGTTAACAGGAACCAACATCTGACAATCTGACCAACATGTAAAGGGAACAAACTAAATTTGTTCTGTTTTTACATATACAGTTCAAAAGCTTTGGCTCTGTAAAATTTTGAATTGTTTTTTTTGGAAGATGTCTCTTATGCTTACCAAGACTTAAGACTTTAACTTGATTAAAAAACAGTAATATTGTGAAATATTATTACAATTTAAAATAAGTTTTCTATTTTAATATACATTAATGTAATCTATTCCTGTGATGCAAAGCCGAATTTTCAGCATCATTAGTGGCACATGATCCTTCAGAAATCATCCTAGTATGCTGATTTGGTGCTCAAGAAATAATTCTTATTATTATCAATGTTGAAAAACAGGTGCTTCATACAGTATTTCTTTGGAAACTGTGATCCATTTTTTTTTTTTTTAGATTTCTTGATGAATAGATCAAAGAGTTGATAAATTTAGTGACTATTTAAAAGTATTTACTGTCACTTTTGATCAATTTAATGCATCCTTACCAAATTAAAGTATGAATTTCGTACAAAATAAATCTTACTGACTCCAAACTTTTGAGTGGTATTGTACATACAGCAGAATTAGAGTTCTACTTCTGTAAATTTAATTTGTAAGTGCCTCAAACATAACTTTTGATATCTTTCAAATATTTGGCAAACTTTGGCAAATCCAGTGATTAATTATTTCCTACAGGCTTCGAACCTTTTACCTATGTCATTTGAGGCTGAGATTTGTTCTGGTTGTGTATATGTATTTGTGTGTGTTTTCTTTGTGTATATTCCTTGACTTCTGCTTACGCTGTTCAGTTTTGTGATCATGTGCACAATCTTGACCAACTGCGCCTTCATGACCCTCAGCAATCCCCCGGACTGGGCCAAGAACGTGGAGTAAGTCACATCTTGTGCATAGATTTTTAGAAAGTTTACAATCTAAGCTGATTAATAAATCAAAATTTTAGTTTTGTGGCTTTTAGTCCATTTGGACCATCTCTGTCCTAATGTACTCCTAAACGTCTGGAGCAATGAACTAAACATATTGATGATCTTCTTTGCACTTGTATGGGCAAATTTTTGTCCAATAAAATGCTCTGTAAGATGTGTCATATCCCCCTGATTTATATATGTATATATGATATATATAGGCAATTTTGGAGAGACTATCAATAGCAAGCTAGCTTTGAAAGCATAAGATGGTCCCACCCTCTCTCCTTCACAGCACAACCCAAAGCCACGCCTCCTCCAAAACACATGAACGTGCACAGCCAGAGCAGAGTCTGCAAAGCGTCTTGAGAGATGGCGTTAAATTATCTTTTGTCTCAAAGAACATAACATTATAATAATAATGAATGTAAACAACTTACAGAGCTCTTACTTTTACCGCCTGACTGCTGAAGATTAATTTCGGCGTTGATAGTAGAAACGCATAAATCCGAGTCTGAGGACTCGAACAGCTTCGGGTAGAATGTCACAGGTTGACATCTTGTAATTACGGTTAGAACATTAGGTGGAACTGTAAAATGTGGCTGCTGTTTGTTTGCTTCCAATTACTGCATTCAGACTGACATTTTTTGGTCCTGAGACTTCGACAGAAGATATATCTACATGTTTTAATATTTAGACCACTTCTATTATTTATCGCTATTAGGACGTGAAGAGAGTTTCAACCAGAATAACAAAAAGTGTTTATGAAAAACATTGCCTACCCTTCCTTTAAATACCAGCTGTTACTGAATAACAATGGAAAAGAAAAAAGAAAAAGAAAAACTAAAAAAAAACAAAAACACTAATACTGAAGACTAATATATATTCTACTATAATATAGGCTATATTTCAAGTTTTCTAAAGCCATACAATAACTTTGTGTGAGGAAGTGACTGAAAATAGTCATTATTCACAGGTAATCTTATCCTCTAGTGAGTTGTTGATTCCACAACTGCTGTGACCGGATCATTGAGTCAGTGATATTTCGAACAAATCTCTTGGTCCAATTTTTCACTTATCTAGTTTTTGAGTTATACTCAGTGATTCAAACACCCAGTTGTTGCAGTTCTCAATAATATCTTACTGCAATGGAAGATTTCCAGGGAAGTAACACACCCATTGTGTGCCCCATCAGACTGAGAACGAGAGTGTAAACAAAACATACATTGAGAAGTATGTCTGATGGAGGACCACTTACAGAATTTAATAATCGTTTAATAATGTCTTCACGTACTCATGACCTGCCACAACAAACACGAAGCATGCAAGACTGATGAAACAAATGCACATGTTAAATTAAGAAAAATCATGCTGCCAAGTTTGGATTTCTGAGTTATTATCCGTTATTAGTTCAGTTTTGTTTTCGTCCCCATGCAGTGATATTTAATGCATATGCAAGAAAATTTGGAGAATATACACTCTGCTGTAACTTGCCTTTTGTTTATTATGTGTTATGTAAGAGATAACGTGCAGTCAGCAACAAAATCTACCCTGACAGGGTGCAACAATATTACAGTAATATTAATACGGTAACACTTTACTATAAGGTTCATTTGTTAACATTAGATTATGTATTAACTAACATGAGCTAACCATGAGCAATACATTTGTTACTGTATTTGTTCATCTTTGTTAACGTTAGTTAATAAAAATACAGCTTTTCATAGTTTGTTCATGTTAGTTCAGTCCATTAACTAATGTTAACAAATACAACTCTTGATTTTAATAATGTATTAGTAAATGTTGAAGTTAACATTAACAAAGATTAATAAATGCTGTAGAAGTGCAGTTCATTATTAGTTCATGTTAACTAGTTAAAGCTGCTGTCCGCAACTTTTTTTGTGTTAAAAAAATTACAAAAATTATATAATGAGAATGTTCAACATGAATCCATTGTTTTTGTCTTACCCTGAATCATTATGGTACACTTATAATAAGTGTTTATATTCTGACTATTTCAGACCGGACTGGTAGGACCCGCCGCAGAGTATCACAGTAACTCGCCATAGACATACACGGAGAAAAGTAGCTCCGGCTACAATGTTCTTCCGCAAGACGCGTGCAGTTCTGGTTATTAACCGCTAGAGGGCCAAAAATCGCGGACTGCAGCTTTAACTAATGAACCTTATTTTAAAGTGTTACAATTAATACTAAACTGAAGTTCTCTGAAATCTTTTTTTCAGTGCAGTCAATAAATGAAACGCAAGATGGCACCAATTGCATTTGTATGAAACAAGATTCAGCATTGCCATGGACAACAGTGAATATGTCTGACTACTAAATGCTGGGATTGACCAATCAAAATCACATATTATAGAGGGCCATGTCATAAATGCCATTTAGTTGTTAGTTTAATTATCATGCTTAATATAAAGATGGGTATTGTTCCCTTATTAATAATAGGCTTAATTTATATGTTAATCGTTAAAATCATTTGTATATTATAAATCATAATTTATTTGTGGATTAATTTAATCCTTCATTTAGTTTCTTAGATGTTCAAGATTCTTGCCTTTTTTATTTCATTTTTCTTTTTCGTTTTTTAAATGTCATTTGGTGTTTAAGAAATAACTAACACAACATTAAAAACTGCAATAAAGTTTCATGGTACTATAAAACTCTGAAAATAAAACTGAATTAGTTAAGCAGATTGCTTAAAGTTTTAAAATGATGAAATCGCGCATGACATCGACCATTCTAAATGCGCCGCTCAAGTTAAAATTAAAAAACATGTCTCTAGACCTTGTGTTTTTTAGTTTTTTTGTTCCACTGACTTGTGTTTTAACCGCAAAAATGTGCTTTGTGTGCATGGCCCCTTATGCTTTTAATGTTCTTATTTCTCTTCTTAAGGCCAATTCACACTGCACCAACAGACGGCAACAGACACTTTGTCGGGTTTTGTCAGATCAGTATGTTACCCGTGTCGGTGTCTGTCAGCGTTGGTCAGCGCTTGATTTCGCCGATTGAACATGTTGAATTTGTCGGGTCTTGGAATGTCTGAGAAATGACATACTGCAATCTGGTTGGCATCTGTCGGTGCAGTGTGAATTGGCCTTTAGACATTTCTCTTTTTTGTTTTATGTTAAAAGATTTGAGTAAGTAAATAAATTAAGTCTATCAGTATTCCTTGCCCCAAAGTCATTTTTCAAAAGGAAATTCCTCAACACAGGAAATAAAATAGCATTTGACAAATCATTACATGAGGTCTTTAACACTTGATTGTTTTTATTTCATATTTCATTGTTCTTAATTTTTTTGAATGGTGGTGAAGATTTGTTTGTGTGCATTCAGGTACACGTTCACAGGGATCTACACCTTCGAATCCCTGATTAAGATCCTGGCACGGGGCTTCTGCGTGGGGAAGTTCACTTTCCTGCGAGACCCCTGGAACTGGCTGGATTTCAGTGTCATTCTGATGGCGTGAGTATTTCTGAGGACAACTGCCTCTAATGCATATTAATTTGTATTAGAGCTGCATGATTCTGGATAAATTGAAAATCACATTTTTTGGGTTTAAAATAGAGATCACGATTCTCCCACGATTCTGAATTGACAACTAAACAAAATAACATATAATTTACTAGAGTTTCTGACAAAATGTTAATCGCTGCATACTATTTAAAATATATATAATTAATAAGCAAATTAATTTGAATGAATTATTGTTTTTAAAGAATTGGTTTGAATGAATGATTCAATGACTCACTCACTCATAAAGACTTCACTTGTTTCATTACTGGATGAATCAACATTTTTTAACAAATCTCTTGAATGTACGGAGCCCCACACATGACATGCAGGAAAAAAATAGTAGGCTAAACCGTGCGTAAGATTGACTAATTTGTTCCCTTGATTTATAAATAGTGCGCACAATTTACTAATTAGTAAATTCTGTGCATGATTTACTTTTTTCCTTGCATGTCATGTGCGGGGTTCCATATGAATGATTCAATGACAAATACATTTTTTAACAGTCACTTGTCGCCACCTACTGGTGTAACAATGTAATTGATATAATCTTTATTTGAAGCATCACAAGGTGATTTGCTCTATTTTGAGCACTACTGTAGACATCAGTGTTTATATCCCAGTAATTCATTTGAGTTTTTGTAAGACAGAATTAATAACACTGTGTGGTTGAAAAGACTGTTTGTGAAGCTGTTTCATACCCATGCCTATACACTGCTCTCTCTGGGTCAGATTTGAATGTTCCGCTGTGATTGTACATAATAGAGTAGACAAATCGCTGTCATTTAGGAATAACATCGCATGGGCCTTTGAATCGAGATCGTGATATTTTAACAATTAATCCTGCAGCTCTATTTTTTATTAAAAACATAAGAGAAATGAGACTGTACACTGTTTTCCCTGAACTGTTAATGAGAGTTTGCTCAGATAGTTTTGGACACATTGATGAAGGAAAGCTGGTGAATCCATGTCGGTTGCAGTTGTGTGAGTTTGAGCGAGTGTGTTGGCGTGCGTGTGCTTGTGGTAACTCTCTATTTGATTCTACAGGTATGTAACTGAGTTTGTAAACCTAGGCAATGTGTCAGCTCTCCGCACTTTCAGAGTGCTCAGAGCTTTGAAAACTATCTCAGTCATCCCAGGTAAGGGATGTATGTGTGCGTGTGTGTGTGTATAGACGTGCGCATGCGTGTGCGCGTAAACACGGGTGTCAGTCAGGTGTGTGTCTCTGTGTGACGTTTCCCTCTGCTGCCCTGTCCTGTCCTAACATGTGCGTGTGTGTGTTTGTGCGTGCGTGTGTGTGCGTGTGACCCCTCCCCCTACTCCCTCCCCTCCCTACAGATATGTAACAGAATTTGTGGATCTGGGCAATGTCTCAGCACTGAGAACCTTCAGGGTTTTACGAGCTCTCAAAACTATATCAGTGATTCCAGGTGAGGGCTAGCTCACAGGCTGCCTCTCTCTTCATCTGAGCTCTCGCTCACTCCATCCCCTCCTCCGCTGGCCTTTCTCTCTCATTCTGTCGATCCAAGCGGTCAGAGAAAGCAGGAATCCGCTCGGGTGTAAAAAAACGGGATTCCAGGCTTTTAAAAACACATTCTGTAGTTTTCCTCATAACCCTTTTGCCGGGCTCTGTGCTGTTATTTCCCAAAGACCATCACGCCTTGGGAAAGGTCTCCCATCATGCCTTGGGAAATAGACAACTGGGCATTTTTTGAGTTGTGTTGTTTTTCTTTTGCATGAGACATTGCTGAAGCCTATAGTCTGAGATAGAGAACTTGAGACCCTCTACTCTTCTCTTCTCCTCTGTCTGCTGTTTGAGTTCTATGTGCATGCGCATCGTCGACCGTATCCCTTATATCCCGTGCTGTGTGTGTGTGTAAAGCACAGACACACATGCACGCATGCACGCACATGCTACACTTCCACTCACTGTCCTACACTGCATGCTTTAATGTTTTAATACGCAATATCACAAACATTTATTCAACTAACATGTACAGTAATATTTAAAACCATGTTTTAATCTCCAAAAGCTTCTGATTGTTTTCTCTTTTATTAATTTATAATACCTAAAACAGTGTTGTACTATTTGTATTGTTATTCTAGTCCAAAGAAATGATTAAAGTAACTATAATGTCAAAATTAAAATTAATGTTGTATACTGCCAGATTTTAAAGAAATACTTCAGCCAAAAATGAAAATTCTGCCATTTTTCTTCTTTATTCATCCTCCAAACCTTATTCCAAACCAAACCTATATGCTGTTTTTTAAGATAGCGTGTGTGAAGGATATATCAGAATTTGAGTCTTAATTTAAAGGTACGCTACAGAAGATTTTCTTAATGTCACCAAACCTGACGTTGACACATCAACAGAGATTTTCAGTGAAAACGACTGAATTGTCTTTTTTCGTAACACAAAGCTATTAGATGGCTTCAGAAAGCTTTAAATGTAGTGGACCAAATATATAGGACACTTTTATAGTGCTTTTATGGATATGTTTTTGGATATTGACAGCTGTGGTTGCTATGAACTGTGTGAAGAACCTATTATGCCCCTTTTTACAAGATGTAATATAAGTCTCAGGTGTCCCCAGAATGTGTTTGTGAAGTTTCAGCCCAAAATACCCTGTGGATTTTTTTATTATACCATGTTTTAACTGTCTATTTTTGGGTGGGAGAAAAATTGCACTGATTTGGTGTATATACCTTTAAATGCAAATGAGCTTGTGCTCCCCGCCCCCAAGCTCACGATGCCAATACACTGAGGCATAAACAATACAGGAGAAGCTCACACAGCAAATATAGCTCTCAAAATGGATCGTTACAAACTGTGATGCAGCATATCAGATCACGTAGGTATGTCATGGATTTTGTGGATGTTTGCTAACATTCGATTCTGAATGAGTTTGATAGTGTGCTGCATGGCTAACATGGATAAAGTTGCACACTATTGGAGAGACTCAATAAGAATGAAGATGCGTTTATGAATTATGCAGACTGCAAGTGTTTTCGGGTTAAAAATTAAAATAACAACATGGCTCTGGTCTCCGTGAATACAGTAAGAAATAATGGTAACTTTAGCCACTTTTAACAGTACATTAGCAACGTGCTAACGAAACACATTCAGAAATACAATTTGTAAACATCACAAATTTTATATGAAATTGGATCATGAACAGTTGGTATCGATCCATCTTTGAGAATCAGCTTCTCTGCAAATCCTGTGTTTTACTGACCCTCGTGTGCAAAGCAGTCTGGTGTAAAATTATTTGCACATGAATTTATCTGGACACATTCCCTTCATAAATAAAATTATACAACTGCATCCTTAGTGGCTCAGATGCCAGGAGTGTATGGAGACTCATGTTTACTATTATAGCTGTTAACAGATCAGTGATAATGTTTACATAACTGAGACATATCACAAGCTTTAGCGACGGTCGTCCTGCAGAGTTTTGCTCCGACCCAACTTCCTTCACGTAGCTTTAGTAATCCTGATGACATTCAGGTGTGTTTGATCAGGACTGTAGCTAAAGTGTGCAGGACAGCTGCACTCCAGGACCAGTGTTACTGGTACACCGTTGTCGCTTGCGAAAACAAAATGGGGGTGCCATGGGTGGAAACGTGCAGATTAAGGGGCGGTAATATTAATAAGATCCCCTTCTTACGTCACAAGGGGAGCAAAATCTGAGCGGCTCGTTTTTTTCACATGCTTGCAGAGAAAGGTAGCCTGACGTGGTCATACTCAATTCTAGTCAGAATATGAGTCTGATACTGCTCCATTGGGCTTTGATTATGGGGGCGTATTTCAACCGATCCAGGAAAGACCTCAATTGGATAGACCTACAACCAATCAGAGCTACAGTCAACAGAACTCAACTAGTAGAAGATGAGCGTAAACAATCTTTGCCGGTGTTGTAAAAAGAATTTTAAAATCTTTTAAAATGAATGCGCTGTCGATATCTTCTATAACGGACGCGATGGCGGAATCTACACATCTCAGTTCTTCAACAACAGCCATCATATTTGTAAACTAATTCAACCCAAGCACTCTTTGATGACGTGGCTGATTACGTTTCTGGTGATAATCTGTCAATCATCGCCCTGACAATGTGATTGGTCCGAACAGTTTCTGGCATAATTACTCCTCTACGGATCGAGTCCAGACCGAACTCCCCGACCTCAAAATGTTGTGGGCGGGGCTAAGTTCGGCTGGCATCCAGGCTAAGAGAAAGGCTTACCAAAACAAAGTTTGTCCTTTTTCATGTTTTCTGGGTTGGTAGATGCACGGGGGACCCGATTATAGCACTTAAACATGGAAAAAGTCTGATTTTCATGATAAGTCCCCTTTAAATTTCCTTTTTGTGCTTTCAAGGAAAAATAACAGCACAAAGGTTTGGAATAACATGAGGGTGGATAAATAATGTGTTTCTGGGTGAACCATTCCTGTAAAAATATATGTACATATATATCAGGATGACAGAAACAGTAACAATTTAACAATAAGGTACTATTTGTTAACATTATTTAATGCATTAGGCTTTATGAACTAACAATGAACAATATTTTACAGTATTTAGATTCATGGTAATTTACAGTATTAATAAACTATTGTTCATTGTTATTCATGTTTGTTATAATCTTAATGTACACAAAAAAACATATATTTATACCTTTTTTATTAGTAAAATGTATTAGTATATTTTAGTAAATTTATATATTAGTAAATTTAAGAATTAATAATATCTAAGATTCATAAATGTTATTTAACATAGCTATTATGTAATGTAATGTTAACAGATTATACCTTATTATAAAGTGTTACCATAAGATATTTTTAATATCTATGTAGTTGTAACATAGGCATACTCACACTGTGTTTGAGTTGTTGTGCGCATCAGCTGTGTTTGTGACCACCGTTGCCTGTTCCTCAGGGCTGAAGACCATCGTTGGAGCTCTGATCCAGTCCGTGAAGAAGCTGTCAGACGTGATGATCCTGACGGTGTTCTGTCTGAGTGTGTTTGCTCTGATCGGACTGCAGCTCTTCATGGGAAACCTGCGGCAGAAGTGTGTGAAGATGCCGGAAGTCAATGTCACCGAAAACCGCACTACCACGTTGAACTATAGTATCGGCTCAGAGCTGCAGAACTCCACCTTTAACTGGACAGTGTACATTAGTGATGAGAGTAAGTGAAGAATGTGTGCGCGTGTGTGTGTGTGTTATTGAGATGCTCGTTGACACTTCACGTTCTAGCGCATGTAAGGAGTGCTCCACTGGCCCAAGAAAAATTTGTCATCTAGTGCTTAAAGCACTCTTATGGGTGTGTGTGTGTGTGTGTGTGTTGCCAGCAGTGAGTGTGATATAAAGACTAGCTTTCATTTAGACTTCAAGCTACAGGTTTCAGGGCTAGAAACTTATAGTGTGCATCTTTGTGTGTATATGTTCTGCTTCTTATCTTTTTATTATTTATCTTGACATTTATCTTATGCCTTTTTCCCTTTTAGAAAATTATTATTACCTCCCAGGCCGCAGAGATGCTTTGCTATGTGGAAATTCAAGCGATGCAGGGTAAATATATGTTCTTTCAGATTTTACATGCCAGTTCAAATTAAAACATGTCCTTATAGTTATTAGAATATAGATACAATTTTTGTAACAAAGACAAGTTTTGCAGGTTTTCTTATCAATCTAACATATCTCCCTTTTTAATTGGTTAAGTGTATGAAATGCAGTGGTTCTCAGCCTTTTTGACACCAAGGGGGACTCCCCTTTGTCCAAGACAATATTTGAAGATCCTCCTATTTAACTATCATGTACCTATGGTTCTTCTGTTGTAATAAAAATGCATTTAGCATTTTAAATTATGTTAATGTAACTCAGTTTTATTTATTTTAAGACTAATTGGGACCCCTGAAGTTTTCTGAGGCCACTGAACCACTGATATGGTGTCAGCCAAATAAATGGCTTACTCTTATTCACTGAATATACTGAAAAACCTTTTCTAATTGGTGGGGATTACAGGCAGTGCCCAGAGGGCTTCACATGCATAAAAGCAGGGCGTAATCCTGACTACGGCTACACAAGCTTTGACACGTTCAGCTGGGCCTTCCTCTCACTCTTCCGACTCATGACACAAGACTTCTGGGAAAACCTCTACCAGCAGGTACAGCTTTGACATCCCATCACTGGCCACCTTGTCTCAATATCCTCCTGTAGGCATAAAAAGACACCCAGCATTCTTCTATAAAGTCTAGACCATGGCTTTTTATTTCCTATAAGCATTACACCACATTATTATTTCTTGAATTTCCAGCGGCACAGCAAAATAATTCAGTTTTATATGAGTTGTTACCTAAATTAATGCGATGAGAGAAAAAGGCAATTTGACACAAAATAATGGCAGGCTGCACAAAGAAATCAAACATATACTGTAATGAGGACAGTCAAAAATTTTTCTTGTTGTATACAAATTACTTAAAGGTGCTATAGAGGATGTTTTGTTTTATACATTTTTGCAATATTACTTGAAACTGTCTTTACTAACTGATAAAAGACTATTTATTAGGTGTACTGAAAGGAATAATATTAATATACATCATCTGTGCACGAGGCAGGGCCTTAAAAACATCAGCCAATCGCGTAAACGATTGGCCCTCTGGCTTGTCAATCACTGCCATTTACGTTCCTTGTGAGAGACGTGCGCGCTCCAGTAACTTTCCACAGGCACCGCATGCAATGTTTTTGTCAGGAGTAACAACTGCAGATTATGAGTTACCTGTGGTGAGTCCGACATAATGAATCCACTAACACGACACAGCGAATGCCGGTGGTAAACAAACACTCGTGTTCCAATACTCCTGCACGAGTTTTGGGAGGCGTTCATTCGAAATGAGCTGTGAAGGAGGGGGGTTGTTCTTACGCATGCGCTCATTTCAAAAACTCACTAACAGTCTTTGGTTTCTCAGTCGTCAGAAACATCCTCTATAACATCTTTAAGTTCTTGTAAGGAATTTAGCTGGCTGGAATATGTGTAGTACAAATGAAATCCATACAGACCACATCCACCATGTTGGCTTTGTCATGTGACCTACGGCATCAGTTGCATCATTTCACTGCCATTCACAACTCCTTTCCTGTTCCCTTCGGATGCACACTTCTAAATTTCTGTGGAAGTAGTAGGTAATTTGGCTACTTTTCCCCTACTGTCTTTGAATACGCCAACTATATAGTAAAGAAATAGGCATTTTTGGATGCAGGGCAGGTTCTTTTTTGTGTAGTAAGTGATATTTTATTAGCATTAGCAAAAAGAATTAGACTTCACCCCAAGCATTTGGCAACCCACCTAAGCATTGGACCACATCAAGATCTCTTCATTGACTAATTCGTAGCTTTTAATTTGCTTTCTCATTCTCTTTTTACAAAAGAAGCATTTTTGTAACATTTTGTTTGTATTTGTGTGTTCTGTCTCTCACAGACCCTGCGTGCAGCTGGAAAGCCCTATATGATCTTCTTTGTTCTTGTGATCTTTCTGGGCTCCTTTTATCTGGTGAATCTCATCCTGGCTGTGGTGGCCATGGCATATGATGAGCAGAACCAGGCCACCATAGAAGAGGCCCAACAGAAAGAAGAAGAGTTTCAAGCCATGCTGGAACAGCTAAAGAGACAGCAAGAAGAGGCACAGGTAGCAAACAAACATGTTAGAATGCACAAACGTACATTCACTTGAACAGACAGACAGTTTTTTACATTGATTTACAGTTATTATCTGCTCTCATTATTTTTGTTTTGATCATTATTTCATACTAGTTTCCTGATCTTTGATCTCTTCCTATGCCTTCATCATCTCTGAAGTTTCTCAGCACCACACTTGCTGTGGCAAACACTGCCCTGTCGCCATGGAAACCGACAGATAATGAGAGAGAGTGAGGGAGTGTCCTTTCTTCTAGTAAACATGAAAAAGAGAGAAATAAGAGGAAAACAGAAAAAGGGAAACAGAGAAAGAGACAAAAAAAGAGCAAGATGTAGAATTAACTCCAAAATGGCGACTATGTGTTCTCTATGGTGGCGGATGGATGGATGGATGGATAGATAGATAGGGTTATTGCGTGTGATTCCAAATGTTAATCACAAAGACATAATAATTAAAAAAGAAAGTTAAAAACATTATGCAGTGGTAAGGATTAGTGAGAATGGAATAAAGCAGCAAGGTCAACTATGTGACTAATACCTGTAATTTAGTCTGATCACATAAAGCGATCTTCCTTCCTTCTTCAATACTCACAGTTTATCCGTCTCTTGTCTCTGCTTTCGGTATGTAAGCTTGAACTGAGTCTACCCCTGGTTGCCCCTAACAACGGTGCTTGTGCTGTGATTGGCTGGCAGGTTGCCGCGGCAGCAGCAACAGAGAGTGGGGAGTACAGCGGGAGGGGGGGCTTGTCAGAGGAAAGCTCCTCCGGGGGGTCCAGACTCAGCTCCAAGAGCGCTAAAGAGAGAAGGAACAGGAGGAAGAAAAGAAAACAAAGGGAAGAAGAAGAGAAAGCCGATCAGGAGAAGTTCCATAAGTCTGCCTCAGAGGACAGTATCAGAAGGTCTGGATTTCGATTATCCATAGATGCCAACCGACTCTCATATGAGAAGAAATGTTCCACTCCAAATCAGGTGACTTCCTCCTTTGTGTGGCATTGTGGGAAATATGGTTTGATGAATGTTTCTGTGTTCTTCGGATAGTTCTCAGCTTTTCAAGATACTGAGTTTAGGTGGGTGGAGTGCTAATTGGCTACAGCACCCAGTAAAGAAGTGTGACAGTCTGAGACAGAAAATTGTTAAATTCTTAATATTAGCTCATCAAAATGTTCAGCAATGCACTTGTACACAGAGGATTACAGGGCTCAGGTGTCATAAAGGTGTCATAGATGCATTACACAGATGCTTCAAAACTGATCCAGATATGAATTAAAGTTTATATAAATGTGGTTGAGATGTGGTTTCAATTAATTCTAACAAGTCTGAACAAAATGCAATCCACCAGAATCTATTATATAAGGGAATATATATATATGTGTGTGTGTGTGTGTGTTCCTTAATTATGAATTATTTTTCAATGTAGTATTAGAGTCGCAAAGAAGCAAGCTATTCACCTTCAAAGATTAGTGATTAGTAATTTAATGGACACATAAATACTCAGAAAAAAATATAATTTTTGTTTTGATCTCTTTTTCAGTCTCTTCTCAGCATTCGTGGCTCTCTCTTCTCCCCGAGGAGGAACAGTCGTGCGAGTCTTTTCAGTTTTCGTGGTAGAGCACGAGACTTTGGCTCAGAGAATGATTTTGCAGACGATGAGCACAGCACTTTTGAGGATAGCGACAGTCGCCGCGGATCGCTCTTCGTACCTCGTTGTATTGAGAGACGAAGTTCCACTGTCAGTCACTGC
This sequence comes from Anabarilius grahami, assembly GCA_003731715.1. Taxonomy (NCBI): domain Eukaryota; kingdom Metazoa; phylum Chordata; class Actinopteri; order Cypriniformes; family Xenocyprididae; genus Anabarilius; species Anabarilius grahami. Next base: position 5,080,737 of record RJVU01051519.1, on the reverse strand, counting down.
AGCCTTGCCCCCAGGATTATGCTCCCAGCCAATGGGAAAATGCATTGCACAGTTGATTGCAATGGAGTGGTGTCACTGGTGGGCGGGACATCTGTGCCAACATCACCAATCGGACGTTTGTTACCAGAGGTAGAGCAATTGAAATACACAAAAATAAACGTTTAACCCATAAGGAAACTACAGCTTATATGTGAACAATATTATGCTCAATCCTCATGGTGTTTTTTCTTTCTTTCTAGGGCACGACCACTGAGTCTGATGTACGTAAGAAACGTTCAGGATCACACCAGCCATCTGATTATCTGGACGAAACAGTAGCCAGAAAAAGAGCTCTGAGTGTGGCCAGCATTCTGACAAATACTATGGAAGGTCTGACACACACACTAACCTCAAATTTGCACATACAGAATACATACATAAGCACACACTCACTTAGTTGTAGTTATGTAAAGTTTGCTTCTAGCATGCATATATTTTTGTATGTTTGGACATTTTAACATGTACAATATCAACATATTGACAACATAAAAAATGTAAATTTGACATACAGTATTGTTGGAGAGGCTTGTGCTCTCCTGGGTGACGGTCAGAGCACAAATAATGAGGAGACAGGTAATCAGCTTAACACTGTGTATTGGAGGCAGAGGGATGGGCCACTGATGTATATTCAAAGATGTACATAGTCTAAAAAAAATTAGTACAATAAAGATAATGAATAAATTAAATATATATATATATACAATAATAAACATTCACTGTAACATAATACAACAGAAGTATCCCCAATTCACATCAATGAAGTTTACATACATAAACATATAGTTTAATAAACAGAAATGAGGCATTTCACAGAAAAATAAACACCATAAGTGATAAGTTGCCATTACTAACATATAATGGCCATATATGTATAGAATCGTGGTGTAAATGAGCAGTATTCAGCCGAACATAATGCTATTCACTCGTTCTGTATTATAACCGAATACAGATTAACATCACTTCATTAAGAACCCGTAACATTGATCTGCATCTTAATAAAGAATGAATAATCACACGTTAAATAATATTACCGATCTGAAAAACATAGAACGATCGCTACAGGACATGTCTGGGCATGCACGTATGTAACAGAGAATAAATACAGTACCGTTCGGAACACTGTAAACCCAAATATAATGCAAATGGCTTACTTTGAGGTCAATGACTAACACCTTGATGTTACATCTGCAGCAATCACCATAAACAAACTGGAATTAACATTCTTTCAGCTGGTGGCTCAAACAGATAACAATGACACAGCAGATAGCAGCAGCTCAACTAACTGTGCTGCTCGCTACTGGAATATTACTTCGACTATGATTTCAAAATAAAGGTCCTTCTTGATGGAGCCTTTAATACAGCTGCCTCCAAAGATGCAGAGCATCTTTGCTTTCATGAAATGCGACTAAACTAATCAAAGTTGGGGGCATTAAGTCCATCCTTTGGTAAGGATCTCCACATCAGCTGACCTGATATGACCATCTGGGCTTGAGTGGGTCTTGATGACTTGTCCCACAGGCCATAAGCTCCAAGGTAGTTGGGGATCTACAATCATAACAAATATTTTCTCCTTCAAGTCAGGTGGGGAGGCTTGCCATTTCTGCCAAGTTTGGAGGCNTGAACGGTTCTGAATATATTACTATAAATTACAGCAACACCTCCCCCTTTGCCTTTCTGTCGAGGATTGTGTCGATAGTCATAACCTTGAGGACTAGACTCATTTAAAATAATGTAACTGTCTGGTTTTAGCCAGGTTTCTGTCAAACACAGCAAGTCTAGTTTATTGTCTGTGATAATTTCATTTACAATAAGTGCTTGTAAATGAAATTATCTGAGATCACTGAATGTCTCCAGTGATCTCAGAATCTGGATAAATGGCTTGAGGTAGAGACCTATCGGGCTGCCCCATGAGGAGACTATTTGACGTCATCTGCCATGTCTGATGACACATACCCCAAGGGTTTTGAGTTCATTAAGACTTCCTCCGGAACTGACTGTGAACCTAAAACTGCATACAAGACCGATTTAACAGATCTCACCTCCCTCTCCCAAATCCCAATGGGATTAAAGTGGAAGTGGATCCTCTGGCAAGCAAGCTGGCGCTGTAGATCAGGAAGAATTGCGGCATAAGCTTCCCATAACTCTCTCTCACCCCCATGGAAGTTTGTATCTCGATCCGACCATAACTTTGCTGGTGTCCCTCTCTTTGCGACAAACCTTCTAAGAGCCATGAGGAATGAGTCCATACTCATTCTAGGGAGTAGGTCAAAATGCACCGCTCTCGTCGTCAGACATTTAAAGGATTAGTTCACTTTCAAATTAAAATTTCCTGATAATTTACTCACCCCCATGTCATCCAAGATGTCCATGTCCCTCTCTCTTCAGTCGAAAAGAAATTAAGGTTTTTGATGAAAACATTCCAGGATTTTTCTCCATATAGTGGACTTCAATGGCCTCCAAACGGTTGAAGGTCAAAATTACAGTTTCATTGCAGCTTCAAAGCGTTCTACACGATCCCAGACGAGAAATAAGGGTCTTATCTAGCGAAACCATCACTCATTTTCTAAAAAAAATAAATAAATTTTTATACATTTTAACCATAAATGCTCATCTTGAACTAGCTCTCTTCTTCTTCTCTATTAGAATTCCAGCAGTGTAGACACTGCTAAGTGTATTACTGCCCTCCAGAGGTCAAAGTTTGAACTAAATTGTCATATACAATATGCTAGTTTAAGTATATAACAATTAGTTCAAACTTCAACCGTTTGGAGGCCATTGAAGTCCACTATATGGAGAAAAATCCTGGAATGTTTTCATCAAAAACCTTAATTTCTTTTCGACTGAAGAGAGAGGGACATGGACATCTTGGATGACATGGGGGTGAGTAAATAATCAGGAAATTTTTATTTGAAAGTGAAATAAACAGTAGTCCTCTCGGAGCTGTCATCAAGAAGAGCGAAGCTCCGTCCTCCTTCTGGGATGGACTAACATTCACCCCATGAAGAGTAGACGGGTGCCTTGGCAGAGGTTGCAGGGCTTCTTAAAGGGATAGTTCACCCAAAATTTGGCGCAAAGGTCAAGGACTAGAAGTAGCAGGCACTGAGTTGAATCACAGGTAAATGGGCACTGTCGTATGGTTGGCAGGTAAGGGCATGGCCGCAGATGTTAGTAACTCTTTAGTAAAGCTCTTAAGGGGTAGGAGGGGGAGGAAGTCCACTACTGGGTCAGTGGGATTACAGGTTGGTAAGTAGTGGCACCCATGTCGGACAGTGCAAGGGTGCCTCACCCGTGTCCTCAAGTTAACATCAGGATCAGGCCATGGCAGTGGGGGAAGCTCAGCAAAGTTTTCATCCTCTGCAAGGGTTGTAGATTCATATGGCCTCACGGGGGACTGGATAATTGCAACGCCAATAGTTGTGCTGGTGAGAGGTTCTGGCCTCTGGCTTGACTGAGGTTGGCTCAAAGTGATTCAGCCACTTAAACTAATTCTCTGACTTTTGCATGGACTTCTCTCAGTTCCCTCAAGTCTGTACACTGTAGAGTCTTATAACTCAGACATGATCTGTAAACCATCAGAACAGACCAGGTCATCATCATGGGGAGGGGGTAGCTGGTGTCGTAAGGCTGGAAGGATGGTGGAGGAATCCGGTGGGCCTCCCAGGTGTGTGGGACATCATACTCAGCGACAGGTCCACCTAGGGTATATTGTACCTCATATTGCTGTAGGTAAGCTGGAGGAGGAGTGTGGTACTTTGGGAAAGATGCTCATGTAATCTCCTCATCAGAGTCCATTATGTCAGAAGGAAATACTCAATCTGGCTCAAAGGGCCAATTTTGTTGGAGAGGCTTTTAGATTTTTAGGTTCTGATTAGGTAATGGATGAGTAAACCCCCCTGGGTGCCGGTCAGAGCACAAATAATGAGGAGACAGGTTATCAGCTTAACACTGTGTATTGGAGGCAGAGGAATGGGCCACAGGTGTATATTCAAAGATGTACATAGTCTGAAAAATAATAAGTACAATAAAGATAATCAATAAACTAAATATATATAAACAATAATAAGGATTCACTGTTACATAATACAACAGAAGTATCCCCAATTCACATAAGTGACATTTTCATACACAAACATATAGATTAATAAACAGAAACAAGGTATTTCACAGAAAAATACGTCATAACCAATAAGTTGCCATTACTAACATTCAGTGCCCATATATGGATAGAATCGTGGCGTAAATGAGCAGCATTCAACCGACCAAAACGCTAATCACTCATTCGGTATTATAACCGAATACAGATTAAAGGGTCATGAAACATTGAAATGTTATTATCCATTAGTTTTAATTGTATGAGAAACCTAGATAATTTTAAGCTTTGTTGCTTTTATTTTCATCTTCTGGGTTTAAATTGTTCTTCATGTCAATGTCACAGGATTCGTCTTTATGGCAACGTCACACCTCCATCAGAGGTTCTGTGTTGCATACGTTCTCTTTAATATAATTTCGTCCCCACATAGTTGGGTTTACCAGAACCACACAAACACACACACACACTCATGTACTGACCTTTAAACACTGACTTTAAGTCACGTAGCTGCTGACATGCCATTGCAATTATTTCTGAACACCTCTGATGCACTCTCAACATATTCATCTAATATTTAGTCATCACACACACACTAAACCTCACAATCTTCTTCTAGAGACAGTGTCATATACAATTTTTTCAAACCACCTTCCCTATTTATTTCTGCAAAATACTTTACAGTTACTTTGCATGTAAAGCTCTTTAAATGTACATATATGTGTACACTAGGCTTGCCTGTATTTCAATTCCACTTTCAAATGTCCCATATTTGTGTAGATCAATCACATTGAGGTTTATATTCGATTGCCCATTAAATGTCAATTGTGGTAATGACATGATGCCATTCATTGTGCTGTGTATCCCAGTTTCATTAATGCAACCCATTCAAAAATAATATTGTAATTTTCTTTCTTACAGCAACAGATAATAGAATCTGAAGTAATTTTTTTCACACAGCATTATGATAGAGTGGTGAAATATTAACAGGGTCATATCAAATGAAAATTAACAAAATTAATTTCACTGTTTTCTGTGATCAATTGCAATTGGTCTTATGTAATCCATTGTGATTGTGATTAATCACACCTAATATTAAAACTGGTAATTCCAAATAATAAATGCACTGTCAGAAAAAAATGTACAAAAATCAAATTTTAGTTTGTCACTCTGGCAGTGTACTCAAATGTGCACTGTTTTACCCTATCTGATAATGTGCTAATATGTACCTTTAAGGTGCTAATATGCACCTTTTAGGCGTAAATAGGTACTGCACCAGTGACAAGCTGTTGTAGCCCTAAAGATGTAATTTAAAAAAAAAGAATTTCTGACAGTATATAGAATCTACAGAAAGGGTGTATGTTTTAAATGATATTTGTCTAATGGAATCTTTTTTAACATACTTCTATTATTTTTCATTTCTTAGGGTACAATTAGTAATTATAGCAATTCAAAAAATTTTGCATTTCAACTTTATATTTGAAAGCCAACATTCATGATCTGTCCTAAAATGTAAATAATTCATGTTCACAGAACTCGAGGAATCACGGCAGAAGTGCCCTCCTTGTTGGTACAAATTTGCCAATAGCTTCCTGATCTGGGACTGCTGTCCAGCCTGGCTGAAGGTGAAGGAGATTGTGAACATGGTCGTGATGGATCCGTTTGTTGACCTGGCCATAACCATCTGCATTGTTCTCAACACCCTCTTCATGGCTATGGAACACTACCCCATGACACCAGGATTCAACCATGTGCTGTCAGTTGGGAACCTGGTAAGATCTGAATGACAGATTCTCGTTACTGCAATACAGTATTTTTAATATATATATTTTTTATTATCTTTAATTTATTTAAAAGCATCACACAAATACACTATTGTTAGTAATTTTACTACTAAGTTGAAGCAAACTCTTATGCTGCATTCAAATCTTATGCCGCTTTTCCACCATCGGGCCGAACAGTTCTAAGAACGGTAAGTAATGGTTCCAATTATATTTCCACTAGTGCTTGATTCAGCGCAGCATGATTACAAACGTTCTCGGCCTGGAAATTCTCAGCACGGTTGGCTTACTGAACTGTGCTGGTAGAATGCATGTAGATCGCTATTTTAGCGAAATAAACACAAGTTAATAACAAAATTAAAAGTAACATCTGATTATAAGGTGGTCGCTATTTACATCTCATCCTGTCTGTAAACTCTTGTTTACCAAGGCAACGACTTGGTTCAAAGAGCTCTGTTATCAGCCCCACAGTGGAAAATGAAACCATATCCATACAGGCTGGGCCAGATCGGCATGAAATGGAATGGTTAAGCAACGAGAATGGTTTGGCTCACTGGTGGAAAAATGGCTTTAGTTGTTGCGATTGTTTAGTTACGTATCTCAGTTCTACTGATTTGTTCCTGTTGGGCTCTGTGCAGGTATTCACAGGAATCTTCACAGCAGAGATGTGTCTGAAGGTAATTGCTCTGGACCCATATTACTACTTCCAAGAAGGCTGGAATATCTTTGACGGCATCATTGTAAGCCTGAGTCTCATGGAACTGGGCCTGGCCAATGTTGAAGGACTTTCAGTGTTGCGCTCCTTTAGATTGGTGAGCAAATCTCTCTTCTTTCCTTCCTACAGAGGTCTCTAATTTTTGTTTGTATACAGTGGGGTTCGAAGGTTTAAGACCTCTAGTGAAAATGGTTCTATTTTGCTTTTTTTTTCTAATTTAATACTTAATGTCATAAATGTCATAAACATATCAATTTGACTGAAATTTACAACAGTAGCACTTGAGCTGCATGAATGCCACATGCTTGTGGACTCAACTGTACAGTATGTCTGATACCATTTGAGAAACCCAAATTTTGGCTTTCAGGGTTATTTATGGCTTGATCACAAAACATCTCTTTTCTAATGTTCCTTTTCTCATTCTTCTTCTTGCCCTTAGTTAAGAGTCTTTAAGCTGGCAAAGTCTTGGCCCACCCTGAACATGCTAATAAAGATTATTGGTAACTCAGTTGGTGCTTTGGGAAATCTAACCCTCGTCCTGGCCATCATTGTCTTCATTTTCGCTGTGGTTGGAATGCAGCTGTTCGGAAAGAGCTACCGAGAGTGCGTCTGCAAGATTTCGGAGGACTGCGAGTTGCCGCGGTGGCACATGGACGATTTCTTCCACTCCTTCCTGATTGTATTCCGAGTGCTTTGTGGTGAATGGATCGAAACCATGTGGGACTGCATGGAAGTGGCGGGACAGTCAATGTGTCTCATCGTCTTCATGATGGTCATGGTCATTGGGAATCTGGTGGTAAGACCAATCATGTCACATGGAGACACCTGGAAGATGGGCTTTCCCTATAACTTCCTCCTTCTATTGTGTCTTCCTTTTTATTTGTCTAATGTACATTTACTTTGCAGTTTTACGTATCCCGCATTGGTGGCTGTGATTTTGGCAAGTAGGATATGCTCCTGGATCAACATCTTTGTTAATGCTGCAACAACATATGAACTAATCAAATTCAAGTTTAGAGTATGGGCAAGGGTTAAGGCTTTGAGTTCAGCAATGTCCTGTCCATCTGATTTTAGGTATGTGATGGTTAAGGTTTAGGGTCATGTATAATTCACAGGATGTTGATTCAGGAACACTGCTACTTTGCAACTTCAGTCATTTGAAGTACTTGTTTTGGATTCCCTATGGAAAATTCACAAATTAAAATGCAGTGCAGCTCAATTCAAATTTATCTTAAAAGGATAGTTCACCCAAAAATGAAATTTCTGTCATTAATTATTCACCCTCATGTTGTTTCAAACCCGTTAGAGTTTCGTTCATCTTCGGAACACAAATTAAGATATTTTTGATGAAATCTGAGATCTACGCAACTACCACTTCAAAAAGTTAAAAAGATCAAAAGAGATCGGAAAACTTTATTAACTTTTTAAGCGTCAAAGTGGTAGTTGTGTAGTCTTACGGGTTTGAAACAACATGAGGGTGAGTAATTAATGACAGAATTTCCATTTTTGGGTGAACTAACCCTTTAAGCTTTTATTTCTATTTTGATTTTCAAGAAATACAGAAAAATTGTAAAATACAATATATATTATATTGACCAGGTAAATAATAATACTTGATTACACCTGTTATTGGACACTTACAGAATAAATTAATCATTGGTCATTAGTTCACATGAATATGGTGTTCTACAATGGCATTGGTAAGCAAAAATATTTACTTTTGCATGATGCTGCATGCATGCATATAGGTGACTGCATAAAGCCCATAGACCACTGTTGAAGCATGAATTAAAGTCAGCAAAGCATCTTTTTAACTGTTCAGTTGAACAAAAACAGAACTGACCACATTCCAGTTATACGAGTGAATCTCATTCACATTTTGAAATTTTGAAATTGTAATTTGCATAGAAAAAATTAAGCCTATTTTAGGACCATTAAGATTTTTTGCATTTGCATGACATTTAAGCATATTTTCCTTTCCTTATTCTCATTACCACAATTCATGTGATTTGTTAAAAAAAAAAATTACTGTGTCATATTGGATAAAAGCATATATTACTCATTTTAAATTAAAATAGTAAAACATTATTTTCAGAGTCCTAAAATAGTTTTATTTTCATTACATTTGTTTTTTCTTTTTTGAGGTACACTACCGTTCAAAAGTTTAGGATCAGTAATGTTTTTAAAAGAAGCCTTTCATGCTCAACAAGGCTGTATTTATTTGATCAAATACAGTAAAAAACAGTAATATTGTGAAATATTAATTAATTTAATTTTAAATAACTGTTTTCTATTTGAATATATTTTATAATGTAATTTATTCCTGTGATAGCAAAGCTGAATTTTCAGCATCATTACTTCAGTCTTCAGTGTCACATGATCCTTCAGAAATCATTCTAATATACTGATTTGGTGCTCAAGTAACATTTCGTATTATTACTTATGTTGAAAACCAAAAATATTTACGGTCAATTTAATGCATTCTTGCTGAATAATAGTATCAATTTAAAAAAAAAATAAAAATCTCCCAACTTTTTACCCAGACATGTTTTTAACAGGTTTCAAGAGATTCACCCGTACATGTCGTGATCTTTTCTGAATAGAATCAATTCATCTTGTTGGTGCTTGACCTTGCTGATTCTGAGTGTGTGTGCTGTTGTGTGGCAGGTGTTGAACCTTTTCCTGGCCTTGCTGTTGAGCTCTTTCAGTGCCGATAATCTCGCCGCCACAGATGACGACAGCGAAATGAACAACCTACAGATCGCTGTGGGCCGAATACATAAAGGTATCGCACTGGTCAAATCAGCTTTGCGCCAGTTCCTCCAAAGCCTCTGCCTGGCCGGCTCCAAACCACGCGCACTAGATGAAGAGAAACCCCTTGACGACCTACACAGCGACTGCAAGGAGAACTGCTTGTCCAATCATGCTCCGGTGACCGTCGACCTCACTAAAGACTATCTGAAGGAGGGTTGCGTTTCCCCTGGTAACGGGGTGGAAGGTCACGTAAAGTATGGAATTGAGGAAGGCGACTACATGTCGTTCATACACAATCCCAGCCTCACTGTTACAGTACCGATTGCGGTGGGAGAGTCGGACTTTGAAAATCTGAACACGGAAGATTTCAGTAGCGACTCATCTGACGTCGAAGGCAGTAAAGAGGTAAGCCGGATTTCTATGACTAAACAGAAATTTCACTTTTAATATGCATGAAACAATTCTGAGTTTTTGTTTCAGTGTCGGAGAGAGTTGCTATGTAACATAATGTGAAAAAAGTAATTTTAATGGTTTATTTTGATTAATTTAGGTTTATTTGTAATTCATCAGGAGTCAATGTCTCTTTTCCTGTAGGGAACAAACAGTTGTGTTGAGTCATATTGCCATTGCATCATTCTCTGCTCAGAGCTACAGCCCATTACATGTGTGTGTGTGTGTGTGTACATGGGTGTTTTACTGTGCCATGGGCTTCAGCGCAGTTTGACCCTGTTCATCTGCAGCTAGTTAAGACAAACCTCTGGGCATTGTAACAGGTAGACTTAGTGAGTATACTCATTACATAAGACACGTTCTCATAAACACGCACTGTCTGGCACACACACAACCTCTCACACACTCTAATGTGTATTATTTACGACCAACTGAGCAGGCATGGCATCATGCATCCCAGACTATGAATGAGGCTGTTAAATTCAGCATCCTTGCCCAGGGTGAAATTGAGTATGCTTAACTGTCTGTATGTTTGTGTGTGTCTATTATTGTCTAGATGTATGTGTGTGTTTGTATTCCAGCACATTTTCATGCTTTTCCAGCAGAACTGTCACTGTGCTTAAACTTTTCTCTCTCCCCTCTTCTAACTTGATCTATTTCTATATCTAATTTAAGTGGTTCAGTGTTGAAGTTGCAGACGTTATTATCCATGTTATGTGAAGTGTGTATCTCCTCTCTGTGTGTGACCTGTTATTGCAGCGTTATGACAGACGAACCCCAGGTTTTCTCTGAGAGAGCCCTGTAAGAGACTCACCTTCCTCCTCACCCACACTAACCATGGAGACTGCCTTTGTCATCTAAATCAGACCAAACTCTCGTCTCTCTCTCATTTTATCTCTCTTTTTGGATCGGATTGCCCTTTTGTTTTTCGTTTCTCAATGCCTGTGCCCTTCCCTCCCTCTTAAACAACCCTATTTTGCACCGAAGAGAGACAGCTGTCAACCTTTTTGTTTTGGTTTGTTGTTTTCTACATGACTTTGTGTTTCTGTTGTAGCACTGGGCTTCTTTGCAGTACCTTCAGTCATATGGAATGAGCAAGATCATCATTTTACATCAATAGCCCATCGAACATCTTTCTGTTACATTAGCTTGTATGTTTCGTTTTTTTTTTTTTTTTTTGTACAAGCTATCAGTGAGCATTCAGAGCTAAATTACCAGAAAGCAGGAAGCAGTTGAGTGTGCACGTGCGTGTGTGTGTGTGAGGAGAGGTGAGCTTTGAAAAACAGCAAACTTATTACTGTCAATGTAGAATTAGTCAATCTCTAAATGATCCATATTAGAATGAGGAAAGCTAGTTGATCCAGCTATAAGCTTATTACAAATAGAGTTTTTTTTTTATATATATAAACAACTGTTTTTAAAGGTTTATCTTAACTTGCATATACAACCTGAATTCCTGAAAAGTTGGGATGTTTTTTAAATTTGAATAAAATGAAAACTAAACGACTTTCAAATCACACAAACCAATATTTTATTCACAGTAGAACATAGTTAACATAACAAATGTTTAAACTGAGAAATTTTACACTTTTATGCACAAAATGAGCTTATTTCAAATTTGATGTTTGCTACAGGTCTCAAAAAAGTTGGCACGGGGGCAACAAATGGCTGAAAAAGCAAGACATTTTGAAAAGATTTAGCTGGGAGAACATCTAGCAACTAATTAAGTTAATTGATATCAGGTCTGTAACATGAGTGCGTAAAATACTTTAAAAACAATGTTCCTCAACATCAAATTGCAAAGGCTTTGCAAATCTCATCATCTACAGTGCATAAAATCATCAAAAGATTCAGAGAAACTGGAGAAATCTCTGTGCATAAAGGACAAGGCCGAAGACCTTTACTGGATGCCCGTGGTCTTCGGGCCCTCAGACGACACTGCATCACTTATCGGCATGATTGTGTCAATGACATTACTAAATGGGCCCAGGAATACTTCCAGAAACCACTGTCGGTAAACACAATCCGCCGTGCCATCTGCAGATGCCAACTAAAGCTCTATCATGCAAAAAGGAAGCCATATGTGAGCATGGTCCAGAAGCGCCATCATGTCCTGTGGGCCAAGGCTCATTTAAAATGGACTGTTTCAAAGTTGAAAAGTGTTCTATGGTCAGACGAGTCCAAATTTGACATTCTTGTTGGAAATCACGGACGCTGTGTCCTCCGGGCTAAAGAGGAGGGAGACCTTACAGCTTGTTATCAGCATTCAGTTCAAAAGCCAGCATCTCTGATGGTATGGGGGTGCATAAGTGCATACGGTATGGGCAGCTTGCATGTTTTGGAAGGCACTATGAATGCTTTCATTTCATTTTTTGTTGAAAGGTTTTAGAGCAACATTAAATGAAAAATACATCAAAGACAACCACAAACTCATAACCTCGATGCCCAGATGTCTTCAAACTGTTTTGAAAAGAAGAGGAGATGCTACACCATGGTAAACATGCCCCGTCCCAACTATTTTGAGACCTGTAGCAGGCATCAAATATGAAATGAGCTCATTTTGTGCATAAAATTGTAAAATCTCTCAGTTTAAACATTTGTTATGTTATCTATGTTCTATTGTGAATAAAATATTGGCTCATGTGATTTGAAAGTCTTTTAGTTTTAACTTTTCAGGAATTCGGGTTGTAATTCTTTTTGAATATTATATTCATATTAGATGGCAGATTGTTGTTTGCAAATATTATTGTCATATATTGCACTGTAAACTGCTGCAATAGTGGGAATCTGTCTTCATAGCAGTTCAAGGCATTGCTCAATCTGCTGAGGTGTGTAATTGCTAACTGCATTTATGTCATTTGTTGTTGCATATACAACGAGGAGGTTCTGCTCTGTTGGAACCAAGCCAATGGTCAATTTAGAAAGATATTTGATGATAACTTGACTTTTCGACTTCTGTGCCTCCTTACATTTGTCTGCCAATGAGACAGATCTATTCCTAATCGGATTTGAAGACATGAACTGGAAGTTAGGGAGTACCAGAGAGTAACAGGGGATTAGGAACCAAATCAGAATGTTTCACCATTTAGACTTTAATCCATCAATTAGACTTGCTTTAGATCCAACATCAGAAAATATTTCAGATTAATGAGAGGCTTATTTAAAGCTTAGAGATTCTACAGTAAATCTATTCAGTCTGGGTCAGGGCAGCTTGTTCAGGTTTGCTCAGCCTCTTATATTCCTACTGTGATTAAAATGTTAGAGACATTCTGGAAGATTCTGAAATTGCACACCGCATGCTTACATCATTCCCCCGTGCCGCATTAGCTGGGTGCCACGGCAACCAGCGCTCCAGCTCAGTTTTAGACAGCATCCTCCTCTATGTATTTTTTTTAGCCTCTTTCTGTTTCTCTGACTGACCGTTTTATCAATCCAGCGGCCGCAAAACCATCAGAAGGGTCAATATCTTTACGACCCACAGTTCTGTTAGGTTAAGAAGTACACTGTGGTCAGGAATACTTCATTATTATGTGAAATAATGAGTTCTTACCCACTACTTTTTAGGTGTACAATAACATATATTCTTAAATCATCAAATTTATTTATGGGAAAAGCTTTTGTGTTAAAATAATGAACCCCTTGAGTGTATTAAGGGTGAATATTGTTAGATAATTATGTCATCCAGTAAAAATTGATAAGTAATTATGTTTTACCTAAGATGTTATTCCCATGTTAGGCTCCAGTTAAAGTCGTTTTCCCCAATCAAAGCTAATGAAATGCTGTCTCAGACTTAGCGTGTGGCTCTGGTGTTAGTTAACGCTAATGCGGCTCCCCCCCTCTTCAAACTGACTGGCGGACCGAAGCTTGACCACTGCTTAACGGAATGGACTTCCAGCCTGTGTTTTCATGTCAATCAAGGGATTGCACTCAGTGGGGCGGGGTCATGTGATAATCTGAATCATGCCAAACCAAATGTATTGGGATTATCCAATAGAAACCATTTATTTTTGGAAGGGGTGGGGAAAGGTAAGGGGTTGACATTTGCACTGGACATGAAAATACTCAAAGCACTCAACATTTGATGACAAGATCACAAGCTTGGATGAGAAAAAAATGCACCTTGAGAAACAAAAAAACATGCATGAGGAAGGAATGAAGGCACATCAAATGTACCCACAGCTGACTGTGAGATTATACGGTGAAGCCAGAGACGTTTGTCTTCATGCCTGGCTGCTAATTAGAAAATTAATTCACTGAATCAAATCAATCTCTAAATCCACCGGCTTGTAGGTACTTTTGAATGATCTGAAACTGCATGAGACTGAGAATAACTGCAAAAGTAATCTGGACGAGATGGTGTCCTTCAGCCAAGTCTAATTTTGTGCGCGTGTGTGTGTGTGTTTGCTTTCTTATGTCTAATTGTGTGGCTGCATGGATGCCTGTGTAGAAGCTGCCTGTTGATGCGGTTCTCAGTTCCTCAGAGGGGAGCACAGTCGATATACGACCCCCTGGAGAGGGGGCGGAGTCCGTCGAGTTGGAGCCGGAAGAGTCCCTGGACCCAGAGGCCTGCTTTACAGAAGGTGTGTGTGTGTGTGGTTCAGGTATTCCCTACATTATGGGGACAAAATGTCCACAGTTTTTTTTGGTCATTTTTTGGTCCCCATGAGGAAAACGGCTTAATCATACTAAATATAAGAATATATAGTTTGCACTGTATATCATTATGTCAATGGAAAGTCCCCATAAAACATGGAAACCCAACATATCCAGCTTATTTGGCTGTAAAGAAAGATCTTCTCTCTTTAAACTCAACATGAAATGGAAATTGACCTAGATACCTTATTAATACACATTCAATATTTTATTCTGGATGATTCACTAGTGCATGTTTTTTCAAACATGATAACTTGCTCCGCCTTTGAATCAGTTGGTGAATGTTACCCTATAACCATTATTGGTTAATGGTAATCATTAGCCTAAAATTTAGGCATTATTTTAGGCCTTTGTTGTTGGTAATACAGCCAACTAAGTTATTGCCCATAGTTAACGCTCTAATGCCAGTTAATGTTAATTAGAGAAAACAGCATTACTATTGGCATATGTCACAATGGTCTTGTGGGTGACCCTCAGCCTATACATGCTGGTCAAGGGGGCAGTAACACTCCTCAATCAACTGAAAACATTCATACTTGCTACCTGAGTTCCTTGTGGTTTTGGAATGGCCATTTAGGATCAGTTTCTAATTAGTCCCAGCTTTTTTCACCTTTAATGTTCTCTTTCACTCTGAAATGCAGTTACAAAATGAGTTGTGAGTACTGCATTGATTTTTAAGGGGAGCATAGCTTGGAAAACCAGATTTATTTGCTTTTCTTATGAAAAGGATTTAAAGGCACTAGAGTATGTAAGTACTAATATACTCAATATCCCTCTCTAGTCCATTCATTGTAACAATGCTGAAAAATAGGCTCATTTAGAAACATAAATATGAGCACATTAACATACACTACCCTTCAAATGTTCACTGTCAGCAAGATTATTTTTTTTAAAGAAATCAATACTTTTATTCAGCATAGATGCATTAAATGAATTCAAAGTGACTATAATTGTTACAAAAAATGTTGTTTCAAATAAATAGTTCTTTTGAACTTTTCTATTTATTAAAGAATCTTGAAAAAAAAAAGCATCATGGTTTCCACAAAAATATGAAGCAGCACACCTGTGTTCAACACTAATAATGCTAAAAATAGTTTCTCGAGCACCAAAATCCGCTTATTACAATGATTTCTGAAGGATCATGTGAAACTGAAGACTGGAGTAATGATGCTGAAAATTCAGCTTTGCCATCACAGCAATAAATTATTGATCAGATAAATGCAGCCTTGGTCAGCCGACCCAAAACTTTTGAACAATAGTGTTTGGCCAAGTTCACATATCACATTTACAGTATTCAGCAACTTCATATAAAGGTCCTGAAGGGTACATACAGTAACAAACCAGCCTGTTTAAGGGCTAGAGAGAAGGTTGAAGCCATGGATCTTTGACTAACATTATATTTATATTTCAGAGGGAAAATGCCTTAAAAACTACAGTTCAGCCCCTTTATGTCATACTGTATATAGTACCAAAGCAAGACTTCTAGTATTGAGTTTTTGGGAGAGTGGACTTTTTATACTGAGCTCAATTGTTATGCTGTCCACCCACATTAAGTGACTTTTCTCTGTATCTTTTGCTCAGGCTGTGTGATGAGGTTTCAGTGCTGTCAGGTCGATGTGGAGAAGGGAAAATGGAAGAGTTGGTGGAATCTCAGGAAAACCTGCTTCATCATTGTAGAGCACAACTGGTTTGAGTCCTTTATCATCTTCATGATTTTACTCAGCAGTGGAGCATTGGTGAGCACCTACACACACTATATACTCACCCACTCTCAACTGTCCCAATCTTTTTTATTACAAACATTTAACAAGTAAATTTGTTGCTGTTTATGTGTGTTCAGGCTTTTGAGGACATTTACATAGAGCAGCGTAAGACGATAAAGACGGTGTTGGAATATGCAGATAAAGTCTTCACATACGTCTTTATTTTGGAGATGCTTCTGAAGTGGGTTGCTTACGGCTTCGCCAAATACTTCACCAATGCTTGGTGCTGGCTTGACTTCCTGATTGTTGATGTATGTATGGACCTTGTATATTGCTTTGCAACTATACAGTATATGTGTGTAAGTGCATAGTGTGTGTTCTCTGGATGTGAACACATGCATGTTCCCTACATGAATGGATGCATGTGTTTGTTTTGCAGGTGTCGTTGGTGAGTTTGGTAGCAAATGCTCTTGGTTACTCTGAACTAAGTGCCATTAAGTCCCTGAGAACTCTGCGTGCTCTTAGACCTTTGAGAGCATTGTCACGCTTCGAGGGAATGAGGGTAAGACACTCACACAAGCACACTTAAGCATCATGTATGCTGTGATTTAACCAAGTAAGACATGTTCCTGGATGCCTAACCTTATTTCTAACATTACAGAGTAATGATTGGGTGTTAGTGATGTAATGATTCACATTAGTTTCACTGATTCACTGATTTCAGTAAGTTGTACTGGATCTTTCAACATACCTTCGGTATTCATTCATCCTACGTCCATTCATGTATATTTTGTGTTGTAAAGCGGAAGAGATGATCGGTTCACATGCGCTCTGCCTCTGTTTGAACTGAAGCGCTACAGCGATGTGTCCGTCACACCACAGAGCGCCAAAAAAGATCACGACAGCTCAGGAGACGTTTATGGTCTCACTTCAGTCTATGGGAAAGTAGCCCATTTTCGATTTATTGTGCCTGCAAACTCCCCCTGACACCCCCCACCCCCGAAAAAAAAAAAAAAACTCTTCGGATCTACACGATTCACATAAATGACATATTTTGATTCAAAACAGCGAATTTCGCCGAAAAGCGACTAGTTTGCAGGTATGTAATTATCATTTGAAGAGGTCTTAAATTTGGGGGCTTCACCTCCATTCACAAACCCTCTCCCATGGCCTCATGGGATAGTAAAGTATCCATTGAATCTCGCCAGAAGTAGTAGGTCATCCAGGTATTTTTTGCCTACTCTTTATGTACTGTGAATTCAGACATACTTCTTTTGTCACATACTGCTTTTTTCCTACAATATAGGAGGAAAGTATGTCATTTCAAGTGCAACCTACGCATGCTGCACACGTCAAAAAAAAAACAAAATCGAAAGGCAAAACATTTTGATCACCCGCTGGTTGCTGGGTGCAGTATAGGTCATAAACTCACCCTCTCCATGCAATCAAATGGGATGTGAGCCAAAGAAAAATCAAACTACACTTCAAAAAAAAAATTTCAGAAAATTCTGTAATTTGGGGTTGACCAACGAACATGTCTTACTACTTGAGAAAAGCATGTTAAGCAGCATGCTCTCATACAAAAATACTGTTAAATTTTTAAGTGTTGTTGGGAAGATGTGGCCCTCTTGCATGCTGATGGTGAATATTAAAGAGGACATCCTATTTACATGAATAAGTGAATACTGTATGTTGCCTATTTTTAGACTTCTCTTTAGTGTGCATGCCTCTCTGCATGTGCTTTGGTGAGAACTCTCTGATCTATTCTGATTATTCTGTGGTGGTTGTTGTGTTGTTTGTGACTTGACCTTACATTTCTTTCTCTGTTATGTGTCTCTTTTCATTTGCAGTAAACAAATGTTGTGACGTCATCGTGTCTCCACAAGGTTTTTTTCTGTTTTCATTTTTTGTTTTTTCCACATTTTGGTAGCTCAAAAGATGTGTGATACACCCTCTGCAAGATGTTTATGTTAAAACATTATGTTCTATAAACAAAATTGTAGTGGGTTAATAATTAGAAATAATTAGGTATTAGATATGAATAAGGCAGATTGAATCAGAAATCAAATTGACACTTTAGCTATTGTTCAATTACTCCTTTTTATTAACTAATCGGTTTTAATGTAGGCTTAGCTTTGCTATTCTTTGCTAAACCCTCTAAAACTTGTCATTTCCCAGAATTGTATTATCTTTATCTATGGAAAGGATTTAGCTTTTATTAGAGCGTAAGCAATACATTATAGAAGTTTAGGAAGTTCATTGTAGTTTTCGCAGCTCTTGTGTCGTTAGCAAGAGTTTCTGTGCGTGACGTGAATAAGCTAAGGTATTTGTATGTGACATGATATATTTCTTTTTTTCTAGGTTGTAGTGAATGCCCTGCTGGGAGCCATACCTTCCATCATGAATGTGCTGCTGGTTTGTCTGATCTTCTGGCTGATCTTCAGCATCATGGGGGTGAACCTCTTCGCTGGGAAATACTACCATTGCATTAATATCACCAACGAAGAAATTATTCCCATCAGTGTGGTCAATAACAAGTCCGATTGCCAAGCCCTGATTAATAACAATGATACGGCACGCTGGAAAAACGTGAAAATTAATTTCGATAACGTGGGAGCCGGATACCTGGCACTACTGCAAGTGGTGAGTGAGCTGAACTCGTGACCCAGACTGTGATTTATGTTAAGTATGAGGTTGTCTGTTGTAGTATATTTACACTATTTATTGACTTTTGATTTTGTTCTGTTCCACAAGGCCACGTTTAAAGGATGGATGGACATCATGTACGCAGCTGTGGATTCTCGTGATGTAAGTGTTTCTCTTCACTGTAGTGGACAGATATTTAAAAGCCATTTTTAATTATTCAGGTTGCAATGTTACTTTCAAACCACCTTTGACTCTTATAGTTCCCTGTCACTTGTATTCTTGTTTTGAAGTAAACATTAATTAATTTAAAAAATCTTAATATTTGTGATTTAACAATTAATGAATCAATGGGATAAAGAATATTTTTGCATGGAAATTCTCACATATCCTTTGGTTTTGTTTGAGTACATTACATAGACAACTGTGGTCAGTGTACTAACGCAGATTAAGTTACTTTTAATGCACATCAGTTGTGTGAATGTGTAATAAAATACAACATTTCCTTGTTCTTGCAGGTGGAGCTGCAGCCTGACTACGAATCTAACCTTTACATGTACCTGTACTTCGTCATCTTCATTATCTTCGGCTCCTTCTTTACCCTCAACCTCTTCATTGGTGTCATCATCGATAACTTCAATCAGCAAAAGAAAAAGATAAGTATATAAACTGATGGAGGTGAATTTAAACACTTTAATATATTGTAAGATGCAGTTCTGTTAAGACCTTAGTTATCATTGTTTGTGTTTAGTACAAGTGATGAGGAATATTAAGCATATTACAATATGAAGCCTCAAATCAACCTCTGCGATTTTCAGTTTACTTTCAAAGAGACGTAATGTGATACGTACACAGTCTGTGGTTTTGTTTAGTGAGCACAATGGTACCTTATTGAACTGGTTTTGTTTATAAAACACAATGGTTGTCCATTGAGAGATAAATAGAACCTGGTATGGGCTGAACTGCCTCTGACATTTTCTGAGGTTCACAGGTGAAAACTGGTTGTACTATGTTTGTGTTATGACATTTAATGAAACCATGGTTGTAACCAGTCTTCTTCATTTGCTCTTTACCTTGGAGGTCAGGATATATTCATGACAGAAGAACAGAAGAAATATTACAATGCCATGAAGAAACTGGGATCTAAGAAGCCTCAAAAGCCAATTCCCAGGCCTACGGTATGACACACACAGCTCACTTCCACAGACCGTCACACTAGGCTTATAAGAACATCCATTGTTTTTATTAAAATAAAATTAAACAGCATTATTTTCTTTATATGACATATATATATATATATATGATCATTTCTCTGTACTTCCCTCTAGAACAAGTTTCAAGGCATTGTCTTTGACTTAATCACCAAACAAGCCTTCGATATTGTCATTATGATCCTGATCTGCTTGAACATGGTGACCATGATGGTGGAAACTGATGACCAGACAGATGAGATGGACAATATTTTGTACTGGATAAACCTGGTTTTCATCGTCCTCTTCACTGGAGAATGTGTGCTCAAGATGATCTCCCTCCGGCACTACTACTTCACCATTGGCTGGAATGTGTTTGACTTTGTAGTGGTGATTCTGTCAATTGTTGGTAAGAGATTCTTGGAGGTTCTACAGATATTTTTACTATCATAAAACTATCATAACACTTTGAGGATTTAGGCCAACAACATACTTTATGTAAATATTATGTACATGTTGTTCCTTCATTACAACTGTATATGTGCAGTCACATATACTTTTGCTCGAGGGCAAAAGATATAACTGATTTAATTCCGTCCATGGGCCCCGGAAGCAAACAAATGTGGGTGGATCCTCCCCCAGAAAATTTTACTGGAGAAGATGCCATTTCCAGTATTCTGGTGCCTTTTAATTAAACAAGTAAGGGATAATCTATGGCTAGCTGTGCAATTTTAATGCACAGCTAGCCATTAAAATTGTGTAATGCACAGCTAGTCGTGGATTATCCCGTTTATTTCGTGGTCATTTTATTGTTGATGTTTGCAGTGCAGTGTTTGACCGGAAGGGTAAAACTGACAAACTGTTATTTTCATCAGTGACGGTTCTTTGCAGAATGTGACTGAATGTGACCGCAACATAATTGATCTGAAAGAGTAAACTGGCCAAAGAAGACAGTTTAGGCCAGGGATGGCGAACGTCGGTCCTGGAGAGCCAAAGTCCTGCAGAGTTTTGCTTCAACCCTAATCAAACACACCTGAACAAGCTATTCAAGCTCTGAAGTTTCACTAGAAAGCTATAGGCAGGTGTGTTTTATCAGGGTTGGAGCTAAACTCTGCAGGACTGTGGCTCTCCAGGACTGGAGTTCACCACCCCTGGTTTAGGATAATGTCTGCTATAGTTATATATGATTACCTTGCAGTAATGCTGAAAATGCAATAATGCTAGAAGCATTTACCATAATGTACTGTATTTGTGTAGAGTATGCTTTGACCCTGCCTCAATAGAGTGTTGTATAAAAATTATGGATTCCTGAGATCACTTATTGTTTTTTCTTTTTCTTTTTTTGTCAGGCATGTTCCTCTCTGAGATGATTGAGAAATATTTTGTATCGCCAACCTTATTTCGAGTCATCCGACTTGCCAGAATCGGTCGCATTCTTCGTCTCATCAAAGGCGCCAAAGGCATTCGTACCCTCCTGTTTGCCTTGATGATGTCACTTCCTGCCTTGTTCAATATTGGCCTCCTTCTCTTCCTGGTCATGTTTATCTATGCCATCTTTGCAATGTCCAACTTTGCCTATGTGAAGAAAGAGGCGGGGATCGATGACATGTTTAACTTTGAGACATTCGGGAACTCGATGCTTTGTCTGTTCCAGATCACCACTTCTGCAGGATGGGACGGCCTCTTGGCGCCCATCCTGAACAAGCAAGCTCCAGATTGCGACAGCGAAACAGAGCACCCGGGCAGCTTGTACCGCGGCAACTGCGGAAACCCCTCGGTCGGCATCTTCTTCTTCGTGAGCTACATCATCATCTGCTTCCTGATTGTGGTGAACATGTACATCGCTGTGATCTTGGAGAACTTCAGTGTGGCCACAGAGGAGAGCGCCGAACCGCTCAGCGAGGATGACTTTGAAATGTTCTACGAAGTCTGGGAGCGATTCGACCCCAATGCTACGCAGTTCGTGGAGTACAACAAGCTTTCCGACTTTGCAGATGCTCTGGATCCTCCGTTACGCATCGCCAAGCCAAACAAGATCCAGCTCATTGCCATGGACCTGCCCATGGTCAGTGGGGATCGCATCCACTGCCTGGACATCCTGTTTGCCTTTACCCTGAGGGTACTGGGAGAGGAGGGTGAGATGGATGCCCTGAGGGGACAAATGGAGGATCGTTTCATGGCCTCCAATCCCTCCAAAGTCTCCTACGAGCCTATCACGACAACCCTCCGGAGGAAACAGGAGGAGATGTCGGCGTCCGTCATTCAAAGGGCCTTCCGACGGTACCGCATAAGGCAAACAGTAAAGAAGGCCTCTAAAGCGTATCGGCAACAGCTGCAGGACGGGGTCGTGCATATCCCGGAGAAAGAGGTGCTTGTCATTGGAAAGTTTCAAGAGAACTCTGCATCGGACAAAACGGATATGACTCCCTCTTCTGCCTCTCCGCCATCTTATAACAGTGTGGCCAAGTCAGAGAAAGACAAATATGAAAAAGAGAGGAGAGAGAAGGAGGACAAAGCAAAAGATGCAAGGGACAGAAAAAAATGAACGAGGGATTGAAACAGAGACTGTTCTTTTCAACTGAGACACTGTTTACAGAGCGGAACGCAAGCACCGAGGGGCAATTCACCTCAAGCGGTTTTGGAACTAATGCCAAACTGAGTGTGTGTGGGGCGGAGTGTGTGTATGTGCGTGCGTCTAGACTATTGTGTGCGTGCCCACCGAGCTAGCCTTAGGGTGCATTTATGGTGTTGACGGAAAGCGTTCATTTAAGGACAGTGCCACGACGAACACACGCACACACACACGCTCGCGTATGACTGTTGAATCCCTAAAGACATTGGTGTGAATCAAAATGGCAAATATAGAGTGGTGTGTGAGTTTGTCTTTTAGTTTTGAGTGTTGTCACACAATCCTGAGGACTAAAAGAAACTGTTATAGTCATCAGTAGCTAGTGCTAACACTACCGCTGGTGTCTTTCTTATTGAATGGCGTATTATATACCTGCACATTTTTGTTAGCTCATTTTTTTAATCATGTTGAACTTTTCTACTCATAGGTTTGATTGTCTAAACTACTTCATTTAAGGGCACGTCTGTGGAGGGGCTGGGGAATGTCGGTCATATCCGGTAGTGAATTATCTGAACGCTCCTATAACGGGACCTCATTTACTTTAGCGTTAGCGTATGCCGAACAAAC
>RJVU01051519.1:5040822-5057459 GCA_003731715.1 Anabarilius grahami | reverse complement strand
GCTACAAAATCAATCACTCAGTAAGCTGAGAGCAGAATGCTACTGTACTAATCAGGACTTTTAAAACATAGAATGTTTTTTTATTATTTATGGATGGAGATGTAGACCTGTCTGCACTGCCTTACTGAATACAAAAATGGATTGATTGAACGCAATCTTCCACTGTTGATAGCAGAATGAGCCAAACTCAGTGAATTTGTCAAAATGTATCTGATTCAAAAATGCTGATCAATGTTTTGGGTTCAATACATGTTAAGCTCAATTGACAGCATTTGTGTCACTATAAGGCACTTACAATGGGAGTAAAAATGATGTGATATAAAAATGGTTAAATGACAATAGATATTAAAATACACACTGTTTACAGCCACATGTATAGTAGAGCCACAAAACTATTATATTATTAAATATTATGTACAAAATATTATATAGAATACATGAGACTAGTGTAATATAACTGCTTACTAATCTTGTCTGTTATCTTTAAAATCTGTTATCATGATAACTCTAGTAAAGCCTGTAAACTCAATAATATTTTGCACAATATCTGCACAAAGACACCAAGAAGGAAGGTGAGGCGTTGTACCAAATTACCAGATTTTTTAGTTATTTCTATCTTAAAGGGTTAGTTCACCCAAAAATCAAAAAATTCTCTCAATGTTATGAAGCGACGAGAATACTTTTTGTGCGGCAAAAAAACAAAATATCGGCTTTATTCAACAATATCTAGTGATGGGCGATTTCAAAACACTGCTTCATGAAACTTCGAAGCTTTTGTTTCGAATCAGTGGTTCGGAGCGCGTATCAAACTGCCAAAGTCACGTGATTTCAGTAAACGAGGCTTCGTTACTTCATAAAAGTTTCAAAACGTTTCGAAATTTCAATGGTTCTTGTGACTTTGGCAGTTTGACACGTGCTCCGAACCACTGATTCGAAACAAAAGCTTTGAAGCTTCATGAAGCAGTGTTTTGAAATCACACATCACTAGATATTGTTGAATAAAGTCATTATTTTGTTCTTTTGGCGCACAAAAAGTATTCTCGTCGCTTCATAACATTAAGGTTGAACCACTGTAGCCACATGAACTGTTTTAAATTCGTCTTTAGTAGCTTTTTGGGNAACTGCCAAAGTCACGTGATTTCAGTAAACGAGGCTTCGTTACTTCATAAAAGTTTCAAAACGTTTCGAAATTTCAATGGTTCTTGTGACTTTGGCAGTTTGACACGTGCTCCGAACCACTGATTCGAAACAAAAGCTTTGAAGCTTCATGAAGCAGTGTTTTGAAATCACACATCACTAGATATTGTTGAATAAAGTCATTATTTTGTTTTTTTGGCGCACAAAAAGTATTCTCGTCGCTTCATAACATTTAGGTTGAACCACTGTAGTCACATGAACTGTTTTAAATATGTCTTTAGTAGCTTTCTGGGCATTGAAGGTGTAAATTATCTTGCTATCAATGCAGGCCTCAGAGTCATCGGATTTTATCAAAAATATCTTAATTTGTGTTCTGAAGATGAACGAAGGTCTTACGGGTGTAGAACGACATGAGGGTGAGTAATTAATGACAGAATTTTCATTTTTGGGTGAACTAACCCTTTAAAGGGGCCACATCCTATATTTTTTCTGTGCGTCTTATCAGAAGTTGTTTATTATGTCTCCTTGTGCAAACAACACGTTTCTGGAATAGCACAAACGACAGAAATAAAAAAAAAAAATATCTTACTACAAAAATTACTTTTAACTTCTCAAATAATGATTATTTTTTAAAATATATTATTTATTATTTCCTTTCACAGAAGATTTAATGTAACCTGTTTTATCAAAAATATGAGTTGTACATCTTGGCATGCAAACCCTTCAGATGCTGACACAGTTTACTTCTATTGGTAGTGTCTTACTCTAACCTTGATTCTTATTTTAGGGACTTTATTTCCGTTGGTAATCAATATTATGCAACAAATGCTGTTCATTGAAGCCTAAACATTCTTTTAATTTGTACATCACAGATGATGGCGAATATAAGACATGTATCCATTCCACACCTCCGTGAAACGAGCGCAATGTTAACAGACTTCGGATAGCCTGAATGTACACTCACTGGTGAACGTGATAGGAAACGGCAATGTCACCCTACTGAATGTCTCTGTGCCAGACAGCCACATGTCTCACCTCCTCATTTTATTTTGAACAAAAAGAAAGAAAGAAAAAAAACATGCATAGATCTTCCAGATCTAATACCATTCCGTGCATAGGTGCAGGTCAACCTGTCAGTGGATGTCTACTGAAAAAACAGTTTTCCTCGTTTTGAAGTTCAATGTCTGTCGCCGAGCAACAGCAACACCCTGAGTTCAGCTGAATAATACGATTATGACATGAGCTCTTCTGTTGAATTAGTGGTGGTGATTTTGTATGTATATACTGGCACGCTGTATCTCACCTCTGTACTCAACTCTGTAGAGGAGCACTTTTACACGCCACTTAAACTGTCATTTGGATGCATGTGATCAGTGTGTGAGAGGTGTACGTGCGAGTGTGAAAGAGAAAAAGAATATGAGAGATCTATATGTGTGTTTTGACTGTATGTACTGGGGCCACCATCGATGTGCTTTATTCTCATTTTCTTTATTGTTTATAATGTAAATAGTAGTTTCAAGCTCATGTTATTGTTTTTTTGTTTTTTTAAATTGACTTATTTTGTTTACATTTTTTTTTGCACAGTGCTACATGTGAAGGCCAGGTCCTGGTTTTAAATGTACATAAAAATTTATGAAGCAATCAGTGGTCGTCATATTTCATTCGTAGTGTGGTAGTAAACTGCATGCAATATATAAACCAATTACTTGGTGACGTTATTTTAAAAGCCAAAACAATAAAGATCATATTTTTTGTACCAAAGTTAAACTTATTATATTCGTTATTACACACTCTGAAAGTACATTGCAAATATAATTTCGAGAGAGAATCGTGGCAGAGAAATACATACTTTTTGTTGCATTACATGAAAATGTTTATGATTTGCAATCGTGTACCTTTTGTTTTGAATGTGCAATATGAATTGATTTCCTCTGAGGCGGAGCAGAGTTTGCAGACATCCACTGTAGTTTTCCAAAATAAAGCACATTTTGGGAAACCAGTAACTGAAAAGCCTAAGACGGTTATTTTGGAAATGTTTTTTTGTCAAATAAGCAGCATTTGTCTCCAGTCTATTGGCTGTATTTGTATATTTGTGCCATTCAAAAATTAATAAATAATCCAAATATAACAAATAGCTATCAGTCGATATAGCCATAATTTCGTGAACATTTCACCTCTT
This sequence comes from Anabarilius grahami, assembly GCA_003731715.1. Lineage (NCBI taxonomy): Eukaryota > Metazoa > Chordata > Actinopteri > Cypriniformes > Xenocyprididae > Anabarilius > Anabarilius grahami. The sequence goes on along the minus strand of RJVU01051519.1, from coordinate 5,054,143 downwards.
GACCTCACAAATTGCTGAGAAGAGAAATGGAAGGAGGTGTAGAAGCGAGGTTAGAACAGGAGAGGGTCTAAATTTAGTCTGTTGGGTGAGATTAACTGCTGCAATCATCCTTCAAGCACTGCTAGACTCCTGTTTTAACATAGAACCAAGACTGTGTGTGTGTGTGTGTGTGTGTGTGCATGGAGAAACACTCTGCAATCAGGAGTGACCCTGCTGGAGTGCCTTTCTTCCTGTTGCCTGGCAACCTGACATCACAGTTCACCCTTCAGTGATTGATCACACAGCATCTACCCATAGTGCTCTGGGGTTTTCAGCAGGCTTTCCCCAACCAACACCCCTCATTCTCAGTGTCTCTCATCCCCTCTCTCCCACACTCACTCATTCATGCTTTCTGTTCAGTCATAGAGACACAGGCTCACGTTTCCTGATGTCACACTGTCCCTGTCTGATTCCTTTGAGGAGAGCTGTTTATTTGAGTCTTTTATGGTGAGGTCTGCTACAGGAGATGATGGTGCTTTGTTTATGTATGAGCTGATAAGGTTTTTTTATGATCTGAAAGTGCGTTTGATCATTTTTGTCCAAATCAAATAAATCAAAAAACTTAAATAATTAAGGATAACATCAGAGATGCACAGATTAGTATATATCCACCATATTCTATATTCTAAAAAAAATTAGAGGGTGGGGTTGGTGAGTGACTGACACTGGTACCGTAGCCAGATTTTTAAAAAAAAGAAAAAAAAAAAGTCTCATTCTAAATAGTCCGAGGCGCCCTCTTGTGGTTGAATGATGGGGACACATGTGTTGTATGATCGACGTTTGCCCTTCATAAGCAAACTTGGCGTTGCACCACATGAGCAGGGAGAGTTTTTAATGATTTCTCTCTTAAAGGGGCATAGCCTGCACTTTTTAAATCATGTTTTGATAAAGCGATAAAGTAACTAATCGCTACGCTTTCAGTAAATAATCAGTGAAAAAAGGTGCTTTAGAAAATGCTGATGATCAACACGCCAATTACACCATTTTAAGGAATTCTCCATTTTAGTAATAAGGAAAGTCATGTAGTAATAATGCACAAGAAATATGGGACACTGATATTGTATTACGTTTGAGGTAATGCAATTTGTCACTTAAGAAATTATGTTTTACTGCAATGAATTGGATTTTTAATTGTGCAAGAGGTCAAAAACTCAATATTGTCAGGGGTTGATGTGTTTAAAACTAATTTATTTTCTTGGTATGTATTTAATATCTAGTATTAGATATTTTTGCATCTAAATCTCAGGATTATGATTTTTTTTTAATATTTATCTTTTTACTAAAGATTAAAAACGAAACAACTAATGGGACAAAGTGAATACTGTATGTGTGGAAATGTGCCTGTGAATGTGGTCAGTTGAGCACACAGACTTTGAGCACCATTAACAAATAACCATAATTAAAGTTATAGCATACACCCTGAAATCTTTATGTGTATAAAAAACTTCAAATTAAGTCTATATTAGGGCGTGCATCTTTGTATAATATTATATTCATGTTATAGTGGACATGAAATGAAAGAAAGTCATACAGGTTTGGAATGACATGAAGGGGAGTAAATGATGACAGAATTTTCATTTTGGGTGAACTGCCCTTTAACTTTCTGGATTTAGTATTGTAGACTAATTAAGCACACAATGTGAGGTTTGTGCAAAAAAATCAAAGTCTCTCTTAAAGGGTTAGTTCACCCAAAAATGAAAAACTTGTGTCATTAATTACTCACTCTCATGTCATTCCAAACCCGTAAGACTTTTGTCCATCTTTGAAACACAAATAAAGATATTTCAAATGATATCTGAGAGATTTCTGTCCCTCCATTGACAGTCCACCCAACTACCACTTTGCACTTTCTCGCAAAGAAAATATAAGAACAAATCTCATTGGTTCTTGCGGAATCCATTTTTTAATGGCTCTGGTTCAAACATTCTGCATTACACACGAGAATGAACCTCATTGGTTCTCGCACATCAAGCAAGTTTGTTTGAGCTTCCGTTTCTGATGTGTGCAATGTGAACAAAAGCCTAAATTAAATCAGATAAATCAGATTTATCAGATAAAAAAACTGTCTCTTCAGCAGAATTTTTTTAATGAACTTTTTGAAGCATCAGAATTCATTTAAAATATCTTACAGGTTGGGAACGACATGAGGGTGAGTATTTTTTCATTTTTGGGTGAACTAACCCTTTGAACCGCTTGTGAAAAAGAAGTACAATTTAGTATAGGCCTACTTTTAAAAATAGCACTTAAAACAGAAATAATATACTTTAAAGGAATAAACTTACGTATATGCAAACTTAGTGTAATTTTTTTGGACAGTTAACTGGCATGTTATTTACAGTTAAATGAAGATGTATTAGTTAAAATGTTTTATAAAATGTAGTTAGTTCAACTTAAGAGTACTTTTATGACACATTTAAAGGGTTAGTTCACCCAAAAATGAAAATTCTGTCATTAATTACTCACCCTCATGTCGTTCCACACCCGTAAGACCTTCATTCATCTTCAGAACACAAATTGAGATATTTTTGATGAAATCTGAGAGGTTAGTCAACCTGACTACAGTGGTTCAGCCACAGTCATGGCGTTCTGACGTAGAACCTGGAAGCACTGAACATAAACAGTGTAGGAGAATGACAGGGGAGAGAATAAATTGTTGAATAAATCATAATGTTTGTTTGTTTTTTGCGCACAAAAAGTATTCTCGTCGCTTCATAACATTAAGGTTGAACCACTGTAGTCACTTGACTATTTTAACCATGTCTTTACTACTTTTCTGGACATTGAATGTGGTAATTACATTGCTTTCTATGGAGGATTAAAAAAAAAAACCTCTTGGATTTCATCAAAAATATCTTAATTTGAGTTCCGAAGATGAACGAAGGTCTACAGGTGTGGAACGACATGAGGGTGAGTAATTAATGACAGAATTTTCATTTTTGGGTGAACTAACCCTTTAAGTAGGAATTAAGTACATTTTTATATGTAATTTCATAATTCTATTGTTTTTAATGGTAAACTACAATATACTTTAATATCATTTCTATTGAAAAAAATTGTAGTGTCATCTATTTAAATATGTAAACAGTTGTAATTTTGTATTTAAAATACTTTAATTGTAATATAAAATAACACACTACAGTTACAATTATAATCAAGTATTTTACATGTACTTTCGTTTGTTCACATCAAAACAAGCATAGTTCATTAAAGCACAACAAAAGATTATTAAAATATAATGATCTAAAATTCACTTTTTAAGTAAAACTTTTAATTTGACATTATTACAATACAAAGTGCACTTTTTATTAGTTAAGAAACATAGTCATGAAAGTGTAATGTCTTTAATTAGCCTTTTATGTCATTAATATTACATTATCTATCAATCAAGAGCCCTTCTTTTTCACACAGGTTTATTGTATGCTTGTGTAAATGTGTGTGCGGCTCTTTAAATGCTGTGAGTAACTGCTTCTGAATGTCACCAGCTCAATTTTTCCACCAAGTAAAAATGTGGGAAAATAAAAGAAAAAGCCTGATGATGTTTAAAAAAAGGGAGGGGAGGGGAGGTGGAAACCATCTGCATTTGTGTTAAAGGGAAAGTACAGGCATTTTACCAAACCCAACAAGCTGCAAAGAGTCTAGAAATGTCCCTCTTTGTAACACATGGATTAATGTTCTGATGGATAAAAGTGATGAGAAAAAAGTCATGTGATCCACAGTCTTTCTTTAAAGGAACCATGCATTTAACTCTTTGAGCTGTGTTTCTCCGTGGAATCTCTTATTCCCAGAAGTAGAAGATAAGTAGGTCAAGCGAGGAGAGAGTGAAGGAGAGAAAGAAATAGAGAAAGACAACCTCAATCCAATCTGAAACACTTCTCTTTACCAGTGAGGAGCAATTTCATCTCCACTCAAAGACTGGAAATGCCTTGACTGTGAACAACTGAGATGACATAGATTCAACACATGGTCTAATATACAGTACAATATTTTACTCTCCAGAGTCAGTGTCTTGCATGATAATGTCTGACCACCGATAGCTATTTTCATGAAATTGAAAATGGTCCCAAACACAAGAGTGCAACACAATAGAGTGCCATTTAAAGAGTCTGGGACCACACAGCTAAAGAATGCTCATTACAAGAACATAAAAATTCCTTTTTTAGGAGGGCTGAGTTTTTTCCCCATTGTGAACAAAATGTCACAGGGCCTTCCAGGCCATGAGAAGACTAGTGTGAGACTTTCAGTCTTTGGTTGTCAGGTGTTGATGATCGTTTATTAAAAGAACTGAATGGTAATTGGTGATGGTAATTCATGGTGTTCCTCTAGGATATGTGTGAGGCCCTTTGCTGTTTCCCTTTTTTATTAGCTGCTTCACTTAAAAATCATTTTCAAAGTAAAATGATATAATAACATAATTTTCCAAAAGTAATATTCAAACAAATGGTCTAAATTAGATTTATTTAAATATGCTTAAAGGGTTAGTTCACTCAAAAATGAAAATTCAGTCATTAATTACTCACCCTCTTGCTGTTCCACACCCGTCAGACCTTCATTCATCTTTGGAACACAAATTAAGATATTTTTGATAAAATCTGATGGCTCAGTGAGGCATCACCAGCAATAACAATCTCTTTTTCAATGCCCAGAAAGCTACTCAAAACATATTTAAAACAGTTCATGTGACTACAGTGGTTGAAACTTAATGTTATGAAGTGATGAGAATAATTTTGGTGTGCCAAAAATAACAAAATAATGACTTTATTCAACAATATCTAGTGATGGGCGATTTCAAAACACTGCTTCATGAAGCTTCAGAGCTTTACGAATCTTTTGTTTCGAATCAGTGGTTCGGAGCGCCAAAATCCCATGATTTCAGTAAACGAGGCTTCATTACGTCACAAGTGTTTTGAAACTTCAATAGTTCACGTGACTTTGGCAGTTTGATACACGCTTCCGAACCACTGATTCGAAACAAAAGATTCGTAAAGCTCTGAAGCTTCATGAAGCAGTGTTTTAAAATCGTCCATCACTAGATATTGTGGAATAAAGTTGTTATTTTGTTTTCTCATCGCTTCATAACATTAAGATTGAACCACTGTAGTCACATGAACTGTTTTAAATATGTTTTTAGTAGCTTTCTGTGCATTGAAAAAGGGAGTGTTATTGCTGGAGATGCAGGCCTCATTGAGCCATCGGATTTCATCAAAAATATCTTAATTTGTGTTCTGAAGATGAACGAAGGGGGAGTAATTAATGACATAATTTATTTTTGGGAGAACTAACCCTTTAATTTAGTTAAATTTGATAAGTATAGAATTCAATTAATGTCAGTTCAATTAATGCCAAAGCAAACTGTCGTTTAAAACTTTTTGAATTATGTTTTCTAAGTTTAAGAAGTTTAATTTAAATTAAATATTTTATTTATTTTATATTTTCATTTTTTAGTCAACATTTGAAATATTTTTGAGAGTTATTTCTATTGGAATTTAAGGAATAGTTCACCCAAAAAATGAAAATTCCGTCTTCATTTACTCACCCTCATGTCGTTTCAATGTCGATTGACTTTCTTCCTTCTCTGGAACAAAAAAGAAGATATTTAGAAGAATGTTGGTAATAGTTTAGTGACCATTGACTCCACTGAATGAATAAAATAAAAAAAAACTGAGACATTTCTCAAAATATCTTCTTTTGTGTTCAGGAGAAGAAAGAAAGTCATACAGGTTTGGAATGACTTGAGGGTGAGTAAATGATGACACAATTTTCATTTTGGGTGAACTATCCCTTTAACTTTCTGGATTTAGTTGGCTGCTTTGCTGAGTATTGTAGACTAATTTCAGAGACAACCCTAGTGAAAAAAAAGTATGCTAAGTATACTTGCAGCAAGACTAATTATTAGTATATTTCAAGTGTGTTAATGATTAGTTAACTTAAAGTGTGCTATTTTGAAACAACTCATTTTGCACTAAGTATATTTTAGTTGTAATTAAGTTGTATTAAAATACAACTTTAAGTATATTTAGTGTACTTTTGTGTGCTAAATTGGAACAACTTCAAGTATACTTAGTACACTTTAAGTATATGCCTGTGTAGGGACTAATTACATGCTTAATTAGTGATATTAAAGTGTACTTAATTTGTGTTATAAGTATACTTTATTTTAATATAGATTTGTGTGTACGATTGTAGAATGATTCTGCCAGTGTAAACTTAATAAACATTTACACATATTTGGAAATTGTATAGACTACGCTGCATATATTAAATGGGCTTGTAATGCATTAGTCATACTGAAATAAATAAGCACAAGTAATAAAATGAATTCCAACGATGAATAAGTAAACTTAAAAAATATACTCAAATGTAACTTTAGATACACTACAACTTCAGGATATTAAATAATGTATTTTTTAAATATACTTTCAGTGCATTGTTACAATGATCATTTTCAGCACACAGTTAAAATATACCTCAAATATATTTTTATAAATGCAAATAAATACACTTTTAAAAAATAAACTGAACTTACACTTCAAGTGTATTTTTCTAAAAATATATTTTTTAGAAAATATACTAAAGTACAATTATTTTAAAGTGTGTTAAACGTTGTATTGTGAAAATATGATACTAATATACTTTTTATATATTTAAAGATAGTACATTTTTTGTTAGTATATTTGCAGTGTACTATAGAAAAAGGGAATATATTTTAAATACAATAAAGTATACTTTTTTTTCACTAGGGAAAGCACACAATGTGAGGTTTGTGCCAAAAAATAAATAAAAATAAAAATCTGGCCCACCTTCAAAATGTCTAGAAATATTGTCCACAAATGAGTAAACGTTAGCAGAATGTTTCTCTCTCTGTATTTTGGTGTGTGTGTAGTACTGTATGTAAGATGAGTGGACAGGCCTGTAAGCGAGCTGTGTTTCTGTGGGTTGAATAATGCATTTCTGTGACGTTCTCCTCCTCTCTCTCCTTACAGTCGTGTCTTACTTCTCTTATCATTAGTTTGTATTAACCTGACCCCATCATTCCCTCTCTTCCATTATCTCTCCTGCTCTGTACTTGCAATCTCCATCTTTTCGCCTCATCAGACATTCTTACAGTCTCCTCAGTGAAGTACAAGCATCCACTGTAGCAGAAGGTAAGAGCGTGTAAATCTAGGTCGTATGCTTTCACCTGTCTCCGATCCATGACTCAGCTGTCTGAACGTGTGCTGTATGGAATTCATTTACTTAAGTAATGCTGGTCACAGAATCCTCCCACTAGTTTATATATATAACGGTTTTCCTCCATTCATCCGTCTGTCTATGGCCATTTCCTGTAAGATAAATGCAGTCCTGATAAAACTGTTCACAATAAGAATGAGTTTAAGCACAGCAGCAGACTGTTTTCTGCTTACAAGCTAAGCTCTATCAACAGCATCTATGGCATTACCACAGGAAATCATTTCAACTGTTTGTAAAAACAAACTGAAATATGCAATGTCCTAACCAGGCACAACGTGATACAATGTAGTGATAAAAGCTCTCTCTTCCATGTAAAAAAACTCATTACAGTTTTTGTAATATCCAGCTGCGACCATGACAGGACATTTTGTCCATTGCCTGATATCTATTTACGCTGGGCAGCCCCACCTACTGTGAATCTCATTGGCCCAAAATCTAGTTCTACCGTATATACCCTACAGTTCAAATGTTTGGGGTCGATTAGATTTTAAATTTTTTTTTAAAGAAATCTGTTCAACAAGGCTGCGTTCATTTGATCAAAAATACAGTTAAAAACAGTAATAATGCAGAATATTATTAGACTTTTTTCTATTTTAATATATTTTAAAATGTAATTTATTTCTGTGATGGCAAACCTGAATTTTTAGCAGCCATTACTCCAGTCTTTAGTGTCAAATGATCCTTCAGAAATCATTCTAAACATTATTATCAATACTGAAAACAGTTGTGCCGCTTCATATTTCAGTGAAAAAAAGGTCAAAAGAACAGCATTAATTTGAATTAGATCTTTTGTAATACATTAAATGTATTTACTGTCATTTTTGATTAATGTGTCCTTAATAAAAGTATTAATTTCATTAAAAAAATTTTTTTTAACTGACCCCAAACTTTTGAACAGTAATATTGTCACTTTAAACGCTTTGTGTCATGCCTGGTTAGGACACGATACAGTGTTTGTCCCTTAAACATCCATTTATTTATTTATTGCAACTGAGATACAAGTAAAAATATAAATCAGTTATTATGAACAGATACTAACAATAGAGCCTAAATTTTAAAAGATATTTATAAATATCCAAGGATGGATTACAGTATGGCAATGAGGCACTGCAAATGGAGTTTGGTATAAATGTTATTGACACCATGATGTTTTCACTTTTGTAACTGTGATTTAATTTCTCATCATACGCAGACCAAATACTGATACAATTGTGAGCTCTAATGTGTAAATCACAATATGCCATCTTATTTTTTTCTTTTCAAGTTGCAGTAAGTGGTCCGGCAAATGCTAACGTTAGCCTGCTAGCAGCATTGAAAGCATACAGTCCCATCCCTCTGTCCAAAGCCACACCACCCCCCAAAACACAAGTATACATACAACTATCGGCAAAGTGGCACAAGAGACGGCGTTAAACTAGCTGTCTCAAAGCACATAACATTACAATAATAATGAACGTAAACAATTTAGAGAGCTTGTACCTGACTGCTGCAGATTCATTTCGGTGTTGATACTGTTCACATGGAAATGCATATTTCCGAGTCTGACTGAACATCTCCGGTTAGAACGTCACGGGTTGCATCTCTTAATTACGGTAGTTATGGCATGAATACAGCATAAGCTTGTTGTTTTGATTCAGTAGGAACTGTAAAAGGTGGCTGCTCAGTGACAGATGTCTGTCTGTATAAACTCTGCATAGCATGAAACTCACTGATGGCGTGCGATGTCTGCGCGAACAGGATGCGCAAGGGTATGTAAAAACATACGTTGACAGGCAGGTAGTCATCCTGTTATTTCATTTNGCGTTAAACTAGCTGTCTCAAAGCACATAACATTACAATAATAATGAACGTAAACAATTTAGAGAGCTTGTACCTGACTGCTGCAGATTCATTTCGGTGTTGATACTGTTCACATGGAAATGCATATTTCCGAGTCTGACTGAACATCTCCGGTTAGAACGTCACGGGTTGCATCTCTTAATTACGGTAGTTATGGCATGAATGCAGCATAAGCTCGTTGTTTTGATTCAGTAGGAACTGTAAAAGGTGGCTGCTCAGTGACAGATGTCTGTCTGTATAAACTCTGCATAGCATGAAACGCACTGATGGCGTGCGATGTCTGCGCGAACAGGATGTAAAAACATACGTTGACAGGCAGGTAGTCATCGTGTTATTTCATTTGGACCGAATATAATAATTGGATGAACATTTTATGGTTCTACACCTTCTACAGACGGTATATATTTATAAAAAATGTGTTTAACATGGTATCCAGGATATGAGGAGACTTTCAACCAGTATGAATCACCTGCACATTTATGTCCCTAGCAAAAAACATGTGCGGCGGGGAGGGGGTTGATTTCCAATGGTGGTCTCCAATGAAGGTGAAGATTATTGAAGTACGAAGAATGAAGAATTTATGTTTTATGTTTAATTCAATGTTACCTGCCGTTTCTTTGTAATTATTTGTGATTTTCTGAGTGGAAAGTTTTCAAAGAAAATCCTACGCCAAATGTTTTCCAGTGTAGTTCAGTAATCTGTCTTCATTTAAATAAATGGTTTCTTCTTTTTCTTTTTAAGTTTTTGGGAATTTTAAGGATGTGTGCAGGATACAGTCTTTGGGTGGGTTCTTTTTTTTAGGAAATGTGTGTGTGCTGAAAGGAAAGGGTGTTGGTGTCAAAGCCGTGGTCAAGTTTCCATGATTTGTTCAGGGGTGATGTTTGTTTCCTGTTGCCAGGAGTGTGTGTGATTATGTTTTACTGAACTGCAATGCTTTTGAAACCCTTAACTTTGGCATTATGTGTGTACGTGTGATTGTGTTTACTGGAAGGAAAGTCATAGCATGAGTTCACAGAGATGTTTTTTTTCTTCTTTTCTTTCTATTTCTCCTCCTTCAAGGCTGTCCTCGGTTTGTCCGTCTGGTTCGGCCTCCTAGACACCACAATTGTGCCACGCAGTCCTTCCTCCACATCCCTCTCTTGCTCTCTTTTCCTCTCTCTCACCGTGTCTCTCTTCCTCTGTCCACTCTGTCAGTAGTGGTCCTCTCTGCTCTCGTGGGGGAGGCTGGAATATCTGGTTTCATGAACAATGGAAACTCAATCAGGAAATGGACCCGAGGTGTTGAAAGAAGGAGAGTACGCTTGTTCATCTCCTCTCGCCCTGCGGCCTGTGGACGCTAAAGAGGACCTGGAGGAGAACAGGCGCATTGAGAAGTTTGACATCCCACTCAGCAGTCTGAAGCAAATGTTTGAGAAACCGACGGCGCAACATGTGGTGAGTCTTAGAGCGAAAGAGAAAGAATGAGAGAATGAGAATGTGCAGAAGACAAATTATGAGCTCTTGAGTCTGTTGATGAAAAGAAAGAGTGTGTGCATTAGGATGTTTTTATGATATTTCACTGGTGGCTGCAACATATAGATAGATCCTAGGCATTCTAAACTAAATCTGAATATTTGTTTCCCCTCATCATTCTTTGGTATTTAAATGATCTGTTTTCGTACATTTTTTATTGTTGTTTTGTTGACTTCCAACTGTCTCCTCTGTCTGTGAGATCCTGTTTGAAAATGAGGTGCCTATATGTTAATAGTAACAGATAATGTACTGAAAGACATGGTTAATGTTGGGATATTTTACAACAAACACATTCTTTGAAGCACATTCACAGGTTTGAGAGCTGGACTACCAATAAAGGTTTGGGGTCAGTAAGATTTATTAATGCTTTTGTCTTACCAGGGCTGCATTTGTTTGATAAAAAATACAGTAAAAACAGCAATATTGTGAAATATTACTACAATTAAAAACAACTGTTTTCTGTTGTAATATATTTTAAAAAGACATCCTGTGATGTCAAAGCTGAATTTTCAGCATCATTACTCCAGTCTTCAGAGTCACATGATGCTTCAGAAATCATTCTAATATGCTGATGTGGTGCCTAAGAAACATTTCTTATTATTATCAACACAGAAAATATTTGTGCTGCTTAATATTTTTGTGGAAACCATTATACATTTTTTGGTAAATTCCTTGATGAATAGAAATTTGTTTGAAATAGAATCTTTTGTAACAATGCAAATAAATAAATACATTTATACGACAGTTCTTTCTGGTTCTCGAATCTGATTGGCTGATAGCCATGCAATATTTTAGTGATAACTTTTCACCATTTGTATCACTCCACTTGAAGCGACTGTCATGGCAGGTGAGCAATTCCACCGTATTTTTTACAAATACTACACTTGTTGTAGGTTTAAGAGTTTTTTAGGTGAGAATGTAGTTGTTTAGACCAGAAATATTTAATCTTATTTAATCATAGCGCCTATTTGAATGTTTGTTTAGATGTTTTTGGAGATGCGAGCTCCAGGCCGTCAGCGATCCTTCAGTGCTCGTGTACCCGCTGAGAACAGCTTCATCTCGGCCAGTGCTTCAGGGATTTGCCGCTGGCTCTTATAGTGGTTAAACATGAGATATAATTCATTCCGGGTATAAAACGTGTAATCTTTGGTCTTAAATCTATTACTTTTTCCAGAGAAAATTTAATTGGGCTATGTTAAATTTAAACTAAATATTAATTATTAAACCGGCGGTGTCATTGCCAACACATCAAACCAAACTTTATTCATGTTATCGTAACTCTTCAACCAATTGCACTATCAAAATAATTCAAATTACTCATACATAAATATATAAATAAAAAAATCTTACTTGTTCCAAACTTTGAATTTGTAGTGTTTATCCATATGCATTTCCACATCTGGCATCCTGTCCAGTCTGACAACAGACAGAAGATATCTAGAGATACATTTCACTGAGTTTTGTGAGCATCAGTTTGTTTCCCCTAATCATGTTTTGGTATATAAGTATTTTAAAGCATTGCTGCTTTTTAGTTCTGTAACGACATATTCGAAAGTGAAATGCTGTGCTAATAGTTTGAGACACAATGAATTGAAAGGAAAAGTAAAGTGACCTGGGATCCCATTCTTTCTCTGGACAAGTTTTGGTTTCACTTGCAATAAACCTGGGATTTTCTGTTTTCCAAAGCATACTTACAGATTAATCAGCTATGTTATCAAAGCAACATATCCAATTTCTAAAACCTGATCACTAGCAGGATGGCCTGCTCAAAAGACCAGCTTAGGCTGGCATGATATCCCATGCTGATTCATGCTTATCTGGTCTAATTTAGAATATTGACAAGCTGTTTACCAGCACAAGCTGGTGAAACTGGTCAACAAGCATTAAATTTATAATGATACAACACCAGCACACCGTATCCCATGTTGGTGACTAGCATTAAAGGTGCCCTTGATTCAAAAATTGAATTTACCTTGGCATAGTTAAATAACAAGAGTTCAGTACATGGAAAAGACATACAGTGAGTCTCAAACCCCATTGTTTCCTCCTTCTTATATAAATCTCATTTGTTTAAACGACCTCCGAAGAACAGGCGAATCTCAACATAACACCGACTGTTACGTAACAGTCGGGATCATTAATATGTACGCCCCCAATATTTGCATAATGCCAGCCCATGTTCAAGGGATTACACAAGCCAGTATTAACGTCTGGATCTGTGCACAGATGAAGCATCAGACTAGGTAAGCAAGCAAGAACAACAGCGAAAAATGGCAGATGGAGCAATAATAACTGACATGATCCATGATATCATGATATTTTTAGTGATATTTGTATTGTCTTTCTAAATGTTTCGTTAGCATGTTGCTAATGTACTGTTAAATGTGGTTAAAGTTACCATCGTTTCTTACTGTATTCACGGAGACAAGAGCCGTCGCTATTTTCATTTTTAAACACTTGCAGTCTGTATAATGCATAAACACAACTTCATTCTTTATAAATCTCTCCAACAGTGTAGCATTAGCCGTTAGCCACAGAGCATAGCCTCAAACTCATTCAGAATCAAACGTTAACATCCAAATAAATACTTTACTCACATAATTCGAAGCATGCATACAGCATGCATGACGAACATCTTGTAAAGATCCATTTGAGGGTCATATTAGCTGTGTGAACTTTGTAAATGCGCTGTAATATAGATTTA
>RJVU01051519.1:4944058-5040609 GCA_003731715.1 Anabarilius grahami | reverse complement strand
TTAACATCCAAATAAATACTTTACTCACATAATTCGAAGCATGCATACAGCATGCATGACGAACATCTTGTAAAGATCCATTTGAGGGTCATATTAGCTGTGTGAACTTTGTAAATGCGCTGTAATATAGTCGAGAGCTCGTTTGGCAGGGAGCACACGATTTAAAGGGGCGGCGCTGAGTGTAAATCAGTGCATTGTTAATGATGCCCCAAAATAGGCAGTTAAAAAAATTTATTAAAAAAAATCTATGGGGTATTTTGAGCTGAAACTTCACAGACACATTCAGGAGACACCTTAGACTTATATTACATCTTGTGAAAAATTATTCTTGGGCACCTTTAAAATCTTACTGTATGTTGGTCTTTTCATGAGGGTAACTACTTAAGTGGTTCCCAGGTTTGTGCTACTGAAAGTTACCATACTTCAAAGGACGGCCTTGAAAGTTTAGTGTTAAACAGTCACAGTTCAGTGAAGTGACACTGATGGGATGGCTGAGAATAAAAAATGTATGAGACAGGAATGAGAAATAAGTGATACAAGAATGAAAATTGAAAGAGCAGACATGAAAGGAGTAAGAAAAGATTAATAGAGACAGTAGATTAAGAGAGCAAATCAGTTTAAATTGTGTGTTTCATAGTTTTCATACCTTGGCAAACTGCTCTGCACTGGAAAGCTCTTGTTTTGCTGCCCTTTTACAGAGGAACATTTAATCCCTTAAATTTTGTTGTGAGCTCACAGAGAGAGAGACAGAGAGAAAGGTCACAATCTGGTAATACAGAGAATATGCGTCAGCACACACACACACACACACACACACACACACACACACACAACAAAGCTACAGACACTCACAACAGAAGCAGCTACTGGCAATAAACTTGTGGGAAGCAGAGCAACTGTGTGCTGACATGCTTTCACTCACACACAAAATGTTTCACTATGTTATTTAAAACTTATTTTGGGGGTTCTTTCCGCAACACTGGCTTTTGTATAAATAACCCTATAATTTGCATGCGGGTAATGTGTGTGTGTGGGGGCAGAGTAAAACCAACAGAAGAAAGTGAGAGAGATATAGACATATAAAGAGAGAGAAAGAATGAACTAATTAGTTCAGCATGGTTTGGTTTTACTCATACTTGCAAGTACACACACACACACACCCACACACACACAAACAAACAAAACCTGCGAGTTCAAAAGAATAGTTTTAATGTTATTGAAGTTGTAATAATGACCAGTGTTGGGGGTAAAACATTACAAGTAACTTGAGTTACATAATCCGATTACTTTTTCAAGTAACTAGTGAAGTAACAATAGTTTTTCAATTTACAACAAAATATCTAAGTTTATTTTTCAAAAAAGTAAAGCAAGTTACTTTTTCACATTTATTGACTGACAGCTCTCCTGTCCTCACGTTGAGAGAAATAAAGAGAAGAGGTGTTGTGTGCGCTGTGTGAACATGATGGGTATTGTAGTTCTACACTAAATGTGAACATGCATTTACTCATCTCACTTGCACAAAAACATTCAGTATTCCTCAAAATGAATAAAAACAGTTAAATGCAATCTCAGAATTGTATGCAAACTTGTAATAATTAACTATATTAAATTACACAAATATACTTTGTTTAATCTCACTTATTAACCAATGTCTTTGCTGCTGACCTTCAATGATCTAATTCAACCATAATAAGCAAAAATTACTTGAGATTAGATTTAGAAATAAGAGTGTTGAACTTTATTCTGCTGTATCCTATTCTTCTTTAATCCAGAATGGCAGCACAGCTGAAAGGTTTGTCTGAGCTGCGCCCTCTACTGTACAGGCATAAATATGCATTTCCTTCAGCCTGAGGCTTATTCATTTCACTTCTGGTGNGACCTTCAATGATCTAATTCAACCATAATAAGCAAAAATTACTTGAGATTAGATTTAGAAATAAGAGTGTTGAACTTTATTCTGCTGTATCCTATTCTTCTTTAATCCAGAATGGCAGCACAGCTGAAAGGTTTGTTTGAGCTGCGCCCTCTACTGTACAGGCATAAATATGCATTCCCTTCAGCCTGAGGCTTATTCATTTCACTTCTGGTGTGAAAGGGCCAAAAAACATTTGCCAAAAATATAACTTTTTTTGTTGTTAGTAAAAAACAAACAAGCAAGCCCAGCCCAGCCCAGCCCAGGTGACAAAAAGTAACGCAAAAGTAATGGAACGCATTACTTTTTATAAAAAGTAACTAAGTATCGCAATTAGTTACTTTTTTAGGGAGTGATGTAATATTGTAATGCATTACTTTTAAAAGTAACTTTCCCCAACACTGATAATGTCCATCATGTTCTTAGGATACTAGGCCAGTTATATTTTATCAGATGTATATCATCATACTTCAAAACTATTTTAATTCTTCTAAAAATGGTGCTTTTGCATAGTAACCCTACACACAAACCATCAAACGATTAGCCATATACACATGAAACTATACACGTATGTCTTTTGCTTGTTGAGTGTGCAGTGGAGTGCACAAGAGTTTGTCATAGCACTCAAACACATGTATGTGCACAAATACACTGTATATGTATGCACAATTGTTGCAATCCTGTTTTCACTATAAAGCTGCTTTGAAACAATCTGTATTGAAGTACTATATAAATAAAGGTGATTGACTGACTTTACAGTTATTAAAGTGATCTGAATAAACATTGAACTGACTTGTATAATGACATTATTGGGTTGTAGAGCTGCTTTACAGCAGAATTTGAATTTGTTACTATTGTGAAGCTGCTTTGAAACAATCTGTACTGTATAAAGTGCTATAGAAATAAAGGTGATTTGACTTGTATGCTTATTCAGTATATATTTACAAAATAAACAGAAATGCAAGAGTGAAAATGTATTGTTTTTTTCTCTCAAAACATTGAGTTTTGATTTCTAAGTGAACAAATTATGTATAAGTATTTTCACACATGATCATTAGGTGTAGTAATGGGAAAATGAGTGTGGCATTTGAATGGCAGTGTTTTCCAATGAAACACAAGAGCTGTTGGTTTTGAATGATGTGTCTAATGTAGACAATTGTGCTTGCAGTTTTGTAGACTTGGTCTGAAGATTAGGTATACAAGTGAATGGTTTCACTGAATGGGCCTCATGTACCACTTTTAGTGTGCAAGCAATACAATTTTTTAAATATTTTGTCTATATACTATTTTGATATCAACTACCAGTAGGAGTGTAGTACTCTAAGCTCAGTTTAACTTTTCACCATGTGTACATCCATTCTGCAGAATTCCACAGAAAATGCTCTTTAGTATGGATCATCGTCACACTAGGAATGATTCATTTCTCTCCCATTAGTTCTCAAAAAAATGTCACAATGCCAAAATACATCAGGTAACGGAAGTAGCAACAGATCTTTTCTTCCATATTATGATATCAAAATGAAAAAATGTAGGGTGGGGACTTGGCTCAAACCATTGGTTGTTGATTGGATAGAGGCAGATCTGAATACTACGGAAGAGGATTAGGGCCAAGCAATAATAAAAAAAATAAAACCATTTTGAGATTAAAGTTGTTAAATTTTGAGAAAAAACTCGTTAAATTTTGAGAAAAAAGTCGAAATAAAATGTTGATAATAAACTCATTCAATTACGAGAAAAAAATTGTTACATTTCGAGAAAAAAGTTGAGATAAAATTGAGAAAAAAGTCGTTAAATTATGAGAAAAAACCCGTTCAATTTCGAGAAAAAAGTCGAGATAAAATGTTGAGAATAAAGTCATTAAATTACGAAAAAAAAGTCGTTAAATTACGAGAAAAAAGTCGTTAAATTATGAGAACAAATTCGTAATTTAACAAATTTGTTCTCGTAATTTAACAACTTTTTTCTCGTAATTTAATGACTTTATTCTCAATATTTTATCTCGACCTTTTTCTCGAAATTTAATGAGTTTATTCTCAACATTTTATCTCGAATTTTTTCTCGAATTTTAACGAAATTTTTCTCATAATTTAACAAATTTGTTCTCGTAATTTAACGACTTTTTTCTCGTAATTTAATGACTTTATTCTCAATATTTTATCTCGACCTTTTTCTCGAAATTTAACGAGTTTTTTTTCGTAATTTAACGAGTTTATTCTCAACATTTTATTTCGACTTTAATCTCGAGATGGTTTTTTTTTTTTATTATTGCTTGGCCCTAATCCTCTTCCGTAGAANACTAACTTGGAGTCGATTGTAAAAAAAAAAAAAAAAGAGGCAGGGTTTATGCAGGCAAATTACTGCCTTAGTGAGCAATCGGTCGCATTCCAACTTACATACTTATGCTGTGCACTAAAAAAGTATGTACTTAGCACTAAAAGTGCCCTAAAATTATGTACTGAGTATGTATTATAGTAAGATGATGCCCTTGTACTGGGTTATTGTCGCATATTGGTAAAGATTGCAAATTTACAATTTTAAAATGGAGCATTAGCACTTACGTTTTAGGTTCACATTTAAAAACTGCAGCAGTTTGGCCTTGCATTTTTCTCTAACTGAAAAAGTCTAAAGTTAGTTGTCTCAAACCTAATACCAGCTGCAAAAATATCCAGGGATGCACAATTTTCTCTGCTCTATGATCTGGAACAGACACATTCTTATCTCACTCACCATTCAAGATGGAGGATAATATGCAAAATGGTATTGGCAGCAATTGTTTCCACAATAAAATGGTGATAACTTGGTATTACCTATCATGGTCACCTCTGTGAAGAAATTAAGAACATTAGTCATTTTACAGCAGCAATAACTGTAGTAACTATGGTATTTTGATGGAAACCACTGTTGAATATTTTTGTTAGAGTCTCCAGGGTAATCAATGCATAAAGCTTGAACTTGACAGGAAAAAAAGATGTAACCTAGAATGCTTGTTATGTGACTTAAAGTGATAGTTTAGCCAAAAATGAAATTTCTGTCATCATTTACTCCTTAAGTTGTTCCAAACCTGTATAAGTTCTTTCTTCTGCTGAAGATATTTTGAAGAATGTCAGTAACCAAACAGCTGAAGGGCCCCATTGACTTCCATAGTATTTTTTTCCATACTATGGAAGTCAATGGGGCCCATTAACTGTTTAGTTACTGACATTCTTCAAAATATCTTCTTCTTTTCAGCAGAAGAAAGAAATTCATACAGGTTTGGAACAACTTGAGGGTGAGTAAATAACTACAGAATTTTCATTTTTGGGTGAACTGTCCCTTTAAGATGTAGATTTCTTCATCCTGGTGGTGAAACATGCCTGTCTGTCTGATCGGATGCTTGAGTCTCGATTCTGAGGGGGTTTTGGACAAGAGCAGAATGAGTGAATGGTGTTCCTGATTGAGTGGCTAATTGTTGGCTAGATAAACACAGGAAGAGGAGAGAGTTTGCTAGAGATCCATCTATCGTTTCTATCTGAAACATGACCTCTCCACCCCATGGGGTTATTAATATTTAATGATCCCTTTGCATAGACACACACACACACACACTTGAGTCTTTCTCTCTGTCTCTCTCATTCATTATTACTCAGTTAGGGTATACAGAGAGACTGCCATGATTAAAGGCTGTGAGAAAGAGACTGAGAAACTTTCATTTCAGACATGAAATCCTTCTCCTGTTATTCATCAACCACTTTAGAACACAAAGGAATACAAATCCTCACATCCTGTTTAAAGTCTAGCTGAATTTTAATTTAGGTTCATCCAAGGTTTAGATAACACTTTTAAACTCTTCAGCTGGCCCAGAGATGTTGTTGTGCATTCTATCCAGTAGAGGTCACTATCAGCAAATGTAATGCTTCTGCCTGCAGTACTATATTAATACTGCATTATTGTCATAATGAACTGATACCTAATCAATGTTTTCCCATAGTATAATTATTCAGTTAAAACTTCATAAATCTGCCTAAAATGTCAGCAAGGAAAAGAATGCTTCTTACCAAAATGGAGTAATTGAAATCATTGTTTGGATATGTGGTCTCAATATAAACAAATATCTTCACAGTGCTTGAGCGGATCTAATTTCGCTGTTTGTTTTCTTTCAAGCAAAAATGTTCAGAATTCAAGGAATATAGTGAAACACTTAACACACCCTGGTGAAAATACCAGTATAATCCATCATGAATTCCCCTGATGGTCCTGGATCATGCTGGCAAGTGGTTAGTGCTGGTTAGGTATTGGTAGTCCATCATATCTACAGGTTTGCTATTTATCGAGTACTGGCAAAGTTAAAGAAATATTCTTGGTTCAGTACAAGCTGACAGCTTTGTAACATGCTATCGATTACCACAAAAAATTACTTCCCTCTGCCTATAAAAATCAATAAAATCTTGTGTACATTAGTGCTCTTACAATGAAAGTCAATGTCAAACACTGCTTCAAAAGTGTACCTTTGTGAAAAATAAGTGTGCTTAATTATATTGAATGTTCACTTGTAGTGTACAGTACTTCAAATCTTAAAAGTATAACACTTTACAATAAGGTTTGTTAGTTAACATGAACTAATAATGAACTGCACTTCTACAGCATTTATTAATCTTTGAATAATGTTAATTTCAGCATTTATTAATACATTACTAAAATCAAGGGTTGTATTTGTTAACATTAGTTAATGCACTGTGAACTAACATGAACAATGAATTGCTGTATTTTTATTAACTAACACTAACAAAGTATTGCTCATTGTTAGTTCATGTTAATTAATACATTAACTGTTTAAGTAATGAACCTTATCGTAAAGTGTTACCAGTATATATATATATATATATTTTTTTTTTTAACTGTATATGCTGATAATGTAAAATTAATGACTTTCATGACTGTTTCTTAGCACAGTTAACACATTTAAAAAGTGCACTTTGTGATTAATGCAAAATTAAAAGTTTTACTTTAAAGTACATTTTTAATCATTATGTTTTAATATGTTTTAAAAATAGTTGTGCTTTAAAGAAGTACACTTATTTTGATGTGTTGACTAACATTCTAAAGCACAAAGTGACTATAATTTTTACAAATGTGTAATTACAAATATATTTAACGAAATACATGATATTTAAGTTTACCATAAATGTTTGTCAGCAGATTATAACCATATACTATAAAGTCAAATAAGCACTCTAAAGTTCAGCTAAACGCATTTAATATAAATTTAAACTATGAATACATTTTCCCTTAATTGCAATTAACATGCATTTAAGAGCCCAAACACATTACATTCAGTTTATACTTCTATTAAAGTATATTATTTACAGAACAAGTGCTCTTTTTAAAAGTAAGCTTTCTTTTGACAAGGGTAAATCCACTTAAACATTATAAATGTTAACTTGAAATCAATGTGATAAAACTGTTTCCTAACCTTGTCTGTGCGAAGTTATATCCAATTTTTCCTGTCATAAAGCTAATAAAATCTGTAACTTTCGCATGATATGTGCAAACCCACCCATAGGGATTGGTTGGTAATGCATAATTACACGTTCATCTGCCTAAAATAGTCCCACCACTAAAAGGATGATTTATACTACTTGTATACTTTCCATTGTAAGTATATTACTTTTAAGTATTACTGATTTTATTTGTTTTTATAAACAAGTCAAAATTATTTTCTGTAAAAATCAACAGCACTGTCAAATGTCAATACAGCACAACTTGTTGTTAACCCCCTGACATTCCTTTAACGTTTAGTTTTGAATAGACATGAACTCAAGCTACAGACTATAGCTGACAGTTAACATTAACAACTGCCCAGTCACTGCTAAATATACCCTACAAACACAGTAACTTCACTGCTAAAAGTGTAGAAAGTATTAGGTGCTGTCATCTCACTCTTTTATAGTTATCCCTGCACTATGTGTGGAGCTCAGGCTAAAAGCAGCTCCTTGTGACTGTTTCTGGCTGCCTTTAGTGTTAAAAAAGAAAAGAAAAACAGAACTGTCGGTCAAGGCCTGGGGACAATAACTCAGATGTTTAGATGTTCACGCACTGTCACAGGATGTTCGGTATGAGTTCTTGTGTCATCTCAGGTGCGCATGGTAATCATACCATGTGTTCATGCCTTGTTCTGATTACAAACCACCATTCATCATGCTTTCTTTCCTCTGTGTTTGCATAAAAGCCTCTCAGTTTGTTTTAAAATTGTTGGTGGGAATTGTTTGTGTTAGCAAGAAGATGGTTATACAGTGGGTACGGAAAGTATTCAGACCCCCTTCAATTTTTCACTCTTTGTTATATTGCAACCATTTGCTAAAATCATTTAAGTTCATTTTTTTCCTCATTAATGTACACACAGCACCCCATATTGACAGAAAAACACAGAATTGTTGACATTTTTGCAGATTTATTAAAAAAGAAAAACTGAAATATCACATGGTCCTAAGTATTCAGACCCTTTGCTCAGTATTTAGTACAAGCACCCTTTTGATCTAATACAGCCATGAGTCTTTTTGGGAAAGATGCAACAAGTTTTTCACTCCTGGATTCGGGGATCCTCTGCCATTCCTCCTTGCAGATCCTCTCCAGTTCTGTCAGGTTGGATGGTAAACGTTGGTGGACAGCCATTTTTAGGTCTCTCCAGAGATGCTCAATTGGGTTTAAGTCAGGGCTCTGGCTGGGCCATTCAAGAACAGTCACGGAGTTGTTGTGAAGCCACTCCTTCGTTATTTTAGCTGTGTGCTTAGGGTCATTGTCTTGTTGGAAGGTAAACCTTCGGCCCAGTCTGAGGTCCTGAGCACTCTGGAGAAGGTTTTCGTCCAGGATATCCCTGTACTTGGCCGCATTCATCTTTCCCTCGATTGCAACCAGTCGTCCTGTCCCTGCAGCTGAAAAACACCCCCACAGCATGATGCTGCCACCACCATGCTTCACTGTTGGGACTGTATTGGACAGGTGATGAGCAGTGCCTGGTTTTCTCCACACATACCGCTTAGAATTAAGGCCAAAAAGTTCTATCTTGGTCTCATCAGACCAGAGAATCTTATTTCTCACCATCTTGGAGTCCTTCAGGTGTTTTTTAGCAAACTCCATGCGGGCTTTCATGTGTCTTGCACTGAGGAGAGGCTTCCGTCGGGCCACTCTGCCATAAAGCCCCGACTGGTGGAGGGCTGCAGTGATGGTTGACTTTCTACAACTTTCTCCCATCTCCCGACTGCATCTCTGGAGCTCAGCCACAGTGATCTTTGGGTTCTTCTTTACCTCTCTCACCAAGGCTCTTCTCCCCCGATAGCTCAGTTTGGCCGGACGGCCAGCTCTAGGAAGGGTTCTGGTCGTCCCAAACGTCTTCCATTTAAGGATTATGGAGGCCACTGTGCTCTTAGGAACCTTAAGTGCAGCAGAAATTTTTTTGTAACCTTGGCCAGATCTGTGCCTTGCCACAATTCTGTCTCTGAGCTCTTCAGGCAGTTCCTTTGACCTCATGATTCTCATTTGCTCTGACATGCACTGTGAGCTGTAAGGTCTTATATAGACAGGTGTGTGGCTTTCCTAATTAAGTCCAATCAGTATAATCAAACACAGCTGGACTCAAATGAAGGTGTAGAACCATCTCAAGGATGATCAGAAGAAATGGACAGCACCTGAGTTAAATATATTAGTGTCACAGCAAAGGGTCTGATTACTTAGGATCATGTGATATTTCAGTTTTTCTTTTTTAATAAATCTGCAAAAATGTCAACAATTCTGTGTTTTTCTGTCAATATGGGGAGCTGTGTGTACATTAATGAGGAAAGAAAATGAACTTAAATGATTTTAGCAAATGGCTGCAATATAACAAAGAGTGAAAAATTTAAGGGGGTCTGAATACTTTCCGTACCCACTGTACTGTATATCTGTTTGTGTGTATGTGTGTGAGAGAGAGAGAGAAAGAGAGAGAGCTGCCCTGCTTGTTTTTCTAACTCCTGGTCAGTGACTCATGTTTAAATATGTCCACTTATCACAGAGACAGGAGAGTAATGGGAGACTCTCAGTGGCGCTTACAAAAACAGGAAATCCCCTTACATATACAAACACACGTAGATGACCAGATTTCAAAAATGAAAACCAAGGACATTTCTAGATCAGTGATTCAACATATTAAAATTTCCAATGTAATCATCATTCCAGTTTTGTGTATTTTGACCATTGTATAATATGAGTACTGTGATGAACTACAGTATAGTAGGCCTATGTCATATACTCTTAAGAAAAATGGTTCTAAACAGTATCAAATTGGGGTTCTTCGGTTTGTAACAATAGCAGAACCCTTTTTATAAGGTTATATAAAGAAGCATGATTTGAAAGTACTACAGGACCTTATTAATGGTGTTATAAATAACCTTTTTAATAAGTTTATTTTCATCAATATTAGTAGGCCTATCTTCATATTATTAATATTATTCTTATATAGCCTATTATTTATTAATATTTTTTTGTTACTCCTCTATCTGCCTGTCTTATATTGTTGCCTCTATTTAAAATGTATAGACATTTTAAGAAAGAAATCATTTACCTGCTGAGAGTGTGAGGACCTCCAGAAAATCAGTGATGAGGTGACGTTGACAGTTAAAGATTTGAAAAACAAAAAGGCGGGAATAAAGAACTCTAAACTCTAACTCATAGAATCATTTCAGCATATAAAGGGTTCTTCAGGACGATACGGTTCTAAATAGAACTGTTGCTACGTGTAAAGAACCTTTAAAGAACCATCTTTTTTTTTACCTTATGCGCCAGAGAAACAAGCACGCTGCCTTCTTTAATAATATTGTCTTTAAACTTCCGTTTTAGCGGTAGCTAAGCTCTGTATATTTCGTTGGCATCGCTGTCAAAGAATACTTAGCTGGTGAAGTGGATTTACTTGTTGTAGAGTTAATGAAAGTTATCATGAGCATTGTAATGTTTAAGGCAGATGTCTTAACAAATGTAAGTAGACCGGGAAGATTTTAAAACGAGCAGTTTATTCATAAATACGTAAGATCGCTGTGGAAATACAAACCGGAAGACAAAAGACACTGAGCGCAGCGCAGAAAAGGGGCGGGGCTTTTGTCATTTATATATATATTTTTTAAATGTTACCTTTTAGGTTTATTTTTAGTTCAGTTTTAGTTTTTATTTATTTCCAGTTAATGTTTCAACTTATTTCAGTTACGCTACAGTAATTTCCCAAAATAATTTTAATTTTTCATCTAATATACTTATATTTTATCAGCTTTATTTCAGTTGACAAAAATGTTTTTAATAGTTTTAGATTTAGTTAAATAATAAACCTGCTTGCAACTAATGATCATCAACTTCTGTTCAATACTTGTTCAATAAGCTCATTAGATATTATTTAACTTTACAGGCTGTTTTGAATGGACAAGCCACCAAAAATGGGAACATAGTTACAAAAAAAAACAAAAAACACAAAAAGTACCATGTTAATACCATGTTGTTGTCATTTTGGACATGATTTTTGGTGACATCATGTTTTTTGAACACTACCATGATTGTAGTCACATGGTATTCTTTGAAGTACTTTGGAATGCCATGTAAATACCATGGTATATGAACTTAGTATCATTTAGTACCATTATATGCATCAAAGTACCGTATGACCATTTGATAAAAGGACAAACTTAGGGACACACAATATTGGCAAGATCTTTACAAGTAAATCCCTTTGGTTTTCAACCTTTGATTGAAACGTTCCACATGCTTCTTTCATGAATGATAGAATAAACAAAATTCACAAAAATACATGCATACTATTTAGGAAATAAATAACTAGAATCTGATCATATCTCATTCATTATCTGAAGTTTGTTCAGGTGAATTAACTCACAGCTCTTTTAATCTTTATCCAGGTCAAATGACCAACTGCCATTGAGAAATGTGAAAAAAACCTGAATTCACCCTACAGTTTTTGACAGCTAAAATTCTGCCAAAATATCGGTGCATTTAAAAACACAATCAAGGTGTTTGACGTCACTGTGACGTTGATGACAACATGAGAAACCTACACGCATGGCTGTTTATTAGAATTAATTTACAGTAGATAGCCTTTAATTTACTTGCCGTGTAACTGATAAAGTGAAACTCAGCCTTTCAGTGTGTGTAAATGAAACCACCTGTTCTCTGCTGGGCAGGGTGAACCTTGACCTCTCGGCTCAGTGTTCGACAGACTCTGTGTGTGCGTCTTATGCCAGATGAGCTGAATAGTGAAATGCGACTCCACATGACACAATCAATGTGTGCTTGTCTGCATTAGCATGTGTGGGATGGTGTTGATTTTCCCTTCCTGATGTTTTGAACTACAGCTGCATGAGTATTATAGAAGAGCTGATCTCTCTCTCTCTCTCTCTCTGATTTGATTTGCAAATCAGAGAGAGAGTGAAACAAACTGAGTAAAACAAAACAGACAGAGAGGGGGTAAAGGAAAGAGAGCACTAGATGGCGAAAATAGAGTTTCATCCGGTTTTCACTGTATATGTGAGTAATATGTATATCATGTGATGTCTGGATAGCTGATGTGTGTAATTTTTCTTTTTTTTTTTAGGGTTAATAGAAAAGTTCACACAGAAAAGAAAATGATGTACTCACCCTCACGTCATTTGTAAACTATGACTTTTCTTCTGTGGAACACGGATATGATTTTCCATACAGTTAAATTCAATGGTTACCACAGCCATCAAGCACGATTTTCAAAGCATGATTTTCAATTTCAGTCTGTTCCTCACAGTTATTATATGACTTGAAATAAGTCATATGGACTACTTTTATAAGGCTTTTATAGGTCTTTTTTTTGCTTGTTTAAATGTTTCTGGTCCCCATCCAATAAGAGCAGCTCAGACATTCTGCTAAATTTCTTTGAGTTTAACCACATATAGTCTTAAAAGTACCTCTACTGTACCCCAATTTTATTTTACAATGCTCGTATGTATATGTTTTGAAATGCAGTGACAATATGCTAATAGGAGACCTGTGTAATTTAAAGGGTTAGTTCACCCAAAAATGAAAATAATGTCATTTATTACTCACCCTCATGTCGTTCCACACCCGTAAGACCTTCGTTCATCTTCGGAACACAAATTAAGATATTGTTGATGAAATCCGATGGCTCAGCGAGGCCTCTATTGTGAGCAAAGCCATTCAAACTCTCAAGGTCCATAAAGGCACTAAAACATATTTAGATCAGTTCATGTGAGATCAGTGGTTCTATCTTAATATTATAAAGTGACGAGAATACTTTTTGTGCGGCAAAAAAAAGTAAAAAAATAACAACTTTTCAACAATATCTATATGGGCCGATTTCAAAACACTGCTTTGTGAAGCTTCTGAGTTTTATGAATCTTTTGTTTCCAATCAGTGGTTCGGATCTCCTATCAAACGGCTAAACTGCTGAAATAACGTGACTTTGGCACTCCAATTCACTGATTCGATTCGTAAAGCTCCGAAGCAGTGTTTTGAAATCGGCCCATATAGATATTGTTGAAAAGTCTTTATTTTGTTTTTTTGGTGCACAAAAAGTATTTTTGTCGCTTTATAATATTAAGATAGAACCACTGAACTCACATGAACTGTTTCAAATATGTTTTTAGTACCTTTATGGTCCTTGAGAGTTTGAATGGCTTTGGTCTCAATAGAGGCCTCACTGAGCCATCGGATTTCATCAACAATATCTTAATTTGTGTTCAGAAGATGAACGAAGGTCATACGGCTGTAGAACGACATGAGGGTGAGTAATAAATGACATTATCATGTCATTCCAAAACCATAAGACCTTCGTTCATCTTCGGAACACAAATTAAGATCTTTTTAATGGAGTCCAAGAGCTTTCTGTCCCTCCATTGACAGTCTACACTACTAACACTTTCCAACGCGTGTTCAGGTGCTCCCGCATGCGTCGTAGTGCTCTCGTGAACGGATGTCGATATATTTTGTAAATAAAGTGGTAAATTATGTTTTTTTGCACGAACAAAGCACTCGCGTTTAAATTAAGTTTAAACTACTGGAGTCACATGGATTACTTTAATGATGTCTTTACTACCTTTCTGGGACTTGAAAGTGGTAGTTGTAGATTATAGTAGTAGACTGTCAATGGAGGGACAGAAAGCTCTCAGATTTCATTAAAAAGATCTTTATTCATGTTCTGAAGATGAACGAAAGTCTTACGGATTTGGAATGACAATAGGGTGAGTAATTAATGACAGAATTTTCATTTTTGGGTGAACTAACCCTTTAATAGGTTTGTTTGACAGGTGAGCTGATTTGTGTATGGTCAGTGTCTGCATGTGTCTCTCTTTTGTTATCCCTCTTTCATTCTTTAAATTGGGCTATCAGCTTGCCTTTGAAATAGATAACCTTGTTTATGACCACTCCACATTCACACGTTCATATCCTCCTACTCTGGAAATGTTGATGTTAATCCCTTCAGTGTGTTGGAAACAAAACGAGGGTGAGAAAATGATAACAGAATTTTTATATTTGGGGTGAACTATCCCTTTAAAATATTATCTTTTTATCTATAATATCTTAGGGTACATTTACAATGATGTACTAAAAACAGAAATGTTGGTGTTCACTGTTGTGGTGTAAATAACTGGCCAAAACGCATTAAAAGTTTGTAGTGGTGTAGTGTAAACGCCCCCTTAGCTTAATATGTAGAGACAACTGTAAGCTTGGTTGATTCCCTTATAAAGTTTAAAAACATTAGGCAAGGCAAGGCAATTTAATTTGTATAGCACATTTCATACACAATGGTAATTCAAAGTGCTTTACATAAAGAAGAACCAAATACATCATAATAAAAATGGAACGCATAAGAAATAAATAACAGTAAAAATAAAGAATTCCGCTATCTGGATGGAAGAGTTAGGAAGTTTCAGGGAGTTTTTTGTTGTCCATCAGAGCGTATCTAAATGGATCTTCCTCACGCAGAGGGATAACTATTTATATTTGTCAGGTAGCTGTGCCTTTAAACAGTACTCTTACAGACAAATCTTCCTGGACTAACTCTGTCAGAGCTCCTTCCAGGGATAACAAATGCTTACTTCCTAATTTTCCCAGCTCTTTCAACCAGACAGCAAGATTTAAATGCATTAAAAGTCAGAAATAAAAAGATGATACATAAAAGATTGATATAAAATGCATTAAAAATGAAATAAAAACAAGAAAAATAATTAAAAGAATAAAAAGATAATACGTATAAAGTAAAGTGCAAACAGTTCGGACATAGCACAGTGCTCAATCAGTAAATGCATAAATAAAAAGATATGTTTTGAGTCTGGATTTGAATGTGGCTACATTATCAAAACATTACCTGACACGGCAACATTGACTCAACCAGTGAGCTCATCCTAAACTCCTTACTGATGTTAAAGTTGGACACCTTCATTATACATGTTTGTTTAATTATTTGTCATTAATATTCAAAAAGCAAACGCACAGCCAGTGATGATGATTAGACACGCTGAGCTCTTTTTATTGCATGCATGGACTATGCAAATTTAGCAGCTTTGAACTGTTCAGATACTTGCTACAAAATAAATCAAATATTAAAATATTGCAAAATGTTCTATTATTTCACTTAAACTCAATGTGATGTTGACTATTAACTCAAACTCAGTGTAAAGTGTTAGTTTTGAGCTGTGTGTTTTGATGACAGTGATGTCAAAATGATGTACACACTGGAAACACATTTATATGTACTGTATAAATATATTTCCTTTTCTTTTTATGCAAATATGTTTTACAGTTGGCCATTTATTTCAGTGTTCTCTGTCTCCTTCCCCATTCATGTTCCTCTTTCAAGGCCATTACTATTGACCTGGTGACAGCTTTCAAGCTTCAGGTGAACTCTTGCTTATATAACACAAAACTGAGTCTTGTTGATATACTGTTAATGATAGACTAAACAAACACACACACGCTTCAACACAGCTTCTCTGTTCTGAACTTTTGTTCAATGTCTCGTGGAACGCAAATGAAACACGGACTAGAAATTGTTCTTTAACCACACCTGCCTCTCTCTCTCTCTCTCTCTCTCTCTCTCTCTAGGAAGTGAGTGGTTCACATTCATCCAGCGGGAGAGTTGCAGACAAATATAGTGGTGTAAGGGAAAAAATGTCAAATCAGGATTCAAACTTTGGAAACTGTGAGTATTTTTTGGCTTTTATGCTACAGTAACTCAGTGTTTTTTAATTGAACACCAGAATTTTTGAATTCACCCTAAAGATGTTTAAGTTTGGCTCTATAAAATCTGATTCAGGAACTTTTACACCGAACCATTTGTGATCTCTTGTTTCTTATGTGATTTACATGTTTGTGACAG
Source organism: Anabarilius grahami (assembly GCA_003731715.1). Lineage (NCBI taxonomy): Eukaryota > Metazoa > Chordata > Actinopteri > Cypriniformes > Xenocyprididae > Anabarilius > Anabarilius grahami. Next base: position 5,024,326 of record RJVU01051519.1, on the reverse strand, counting down.
TTCAGTGTGTGTGTTTGTGTAAAAGTGACATGATTAAAGACCACACATTGCTGTCTCGCATGATGACAACTGTGATGACAGACTTCAGTTTTAGTGCTCATGCATGTATGTGTATGTACTGTACATGTATTTGGACTTCTGCTGCAATCTTGTTCTTAAGGCACTTTATTTCTGTTACTGTGAGTTTAATCAGATACAGGATATAGTCTTAAAAGTACCTCTACTATAACTTTATTTTACAATACTCGTATGTTTTGAAATGCAGTGACAATAGTATGCTAGTGGGAGGCCTGTGTAATTTAATAGGTTTGTTTGACAGGTGAGCTGATTTGTGTATGGTCAGTGTCTGCATGTGTCTCTCTTTTGTTATCCCTCTTTCATTCTTAAATCGGGCTATCAGCTTGTCTTTGAAATAACCTTGTTTATGACCAGTCCACATTCACATGTTCATATCCTCCTACTCTGGAAATGTGGATGTTCATCCCTGCATTCACTTGAGTGTTGGTATCTGGTATCATTTGACACTTCTGATGCATGGCTTTAGTGCTGTCCAGGAGCAAAGGAGGAAATTCTGATTGCTATGATTATATCATTACAATATTTCCCACTTTCTTTCTCTCAACGTTATCTCTTTTTATTAACCCCTTAGCTATCCCATGTAGCGGGACGCTTGGCACTCTTTTTTTTATTGCTTTTTTTCCTATCACATATTTTATTAATCATCATAAATTAGGTATCATTTGAAAGCTTACACCCTCAGTATTAATTCTGTGAAAACCATTTTGAAATTGGACATTGTGTTACCATGGAAACAGTGCTTAAATTCCTTTTAGCGGGATCCTCCCTGTAGTGTGCGGTGTCGGTATTCATATTACAAAATGTATTTTATAATATTTTTCTAATCTTTTCAAAACACATTGTTGGAAAGGTCTGAGACTCAAGGTTTCATATTTGGTGAGTGTTTTGTGATATTGTGACATATGTATTTATGTATTGTGACAATTTTTGTGATATCAACTTCAAATTTGGAACACAACTTGGTTATACATATGCCTTTGATTTTATAGCATTTTTAAGGTAAAAAAATATTTAGTAAAATATAAATTTTGTATAAAATAAATACTGTTTAGTACAGTACATTTGCTTTACAGTAAATTTAAACTTCTATAACTTCTTTACACATTAACTTCAGCAATAATATGTGAGAGTGTCTTCTTTAAAAAGAGACCAACCTTAGGTCTGTATTCCAATTTTTATACGAGAATAATTTTCTAACCATATAAAAAGCATTAATTTGGCCAAAAAATCTATTTCTTCTCAACAATTAGGACATCAAATACAAAACTAAACAGATGCTCAGCTATCATTATTTTAAATGTAGTAAATAATAAAATACATAATTTTTTTAAATAATATATATATATATATATACACTGTATATATATTATTAAATTTTTTTTAGAATTATTTAAAATAATTGGCTGGTCCCTCTGTTAGATTATACAGTTCTCTACTGTCAGTAAATGAGGATTTTTATATTGAAATTGTTGAAAGTGTTTTTTGCCATTTCTGTCACTTTGAGTGACCAAAATCCTCGCTATTTTCTGACCCTGACGGCAACACATACAAACAGATGTTAGATCTTTCTGTAAACGCATTATATTAATCATAGCCGTGAAGTCGCTGTCACCTCCTGTGATCCCCTTCAAATGGAAAAAGTTCTCTGTCATTGAAAATTGTGTTCATCATTTATTAACCCTGATGTTGTTCCAAACGTGTATGTTGTTTTTTCCATGGAACACAAAAGGAAAATTTTCGAAGAATTTTCCATACAACTTTCATAGTTTCCATGTCTGTTAGGCTCCAAAAACATAACAGAATAGAGGTAGTCCATATGACTTGTGCTTTAAAAGTAACAGTCCGAAATTTAAATCATTATTCACTGATTATCTTCCTCTCAATTATCCAGTCTCAGTGGTTCTTTAGTTTATTGAGATTATCAGCGAGCTGTTCCTCACACAAATCAATCTAATGGCTTTAAAAGACTAGATGCGTTGTATGGACTACTTTAATGATACATTTATGTATTTTTTGTGTAATTTTGGAGCTTTACAGCTGTGGTCACTATGAGCTGTAATTGTATGAAAAAGATTTACTACAGAAAGAATCTTCTGTATTTTGATATTATTTTAATAATTATGCAAATTTAAAGACATGAAATTGGATGTTAGTGCATTTTATTAAAGCCAAGGATGAATGACCCTAAAATCTCTCAGACAGCAGGGTGCCTCTCCCCCTCGGTGTGTCTGTCTGTCTGTCTGTCACTCTGTGACTTCAGGTTAAGGGCATGTTGAGTAGCTTATCTAAAAAAAGGCCTAGCAGACTGGCAATCTTTTAAAGAGGAGGAGGGTAATGGTAGGGGCCTCTAAAATACAACCAGCTGTCTCTGCCCTCCATCACTCTGAGGCGAACCGGACAGTAGACTGGAGCTGGTCTCCAAACATACACTCAGACTTTCACACGGACGCTGGGTGTCTAGGGGGTCTCCAGGTGGGATCTGGTGTCCAGGTGACACTATAGTATCGTTGAGGAACCGAGAGGAAACGTCAGACCACTATAGGTGAGTGTGGTTCGACGGAAGTAGTTTCTGATGTACTGTAGATGTCTGTTGAACGTGTTTGGAAGATAATTTAACCAATTTTGATAATGAATTACAGTAATCAGTGCTACTCAATAATTCATCATTTGACAATAATCTAAATTTTTTTTTTTAAATGGTAAATTGGGTTGAGATTAACTGAATAAGTGAAATATATTTCCAGGTTAGTGGCGCACATGCACGTGTTTCGAGAGCGCTCATTAACAATGCAAGAGGACACATGGCATATTGTTACATCATAATTGAGTTGAACAAAATGAATATTGATGAGTATTTATATGAACAGAAAGTAACAAAAGGGTTCTTTTGTTATCTATAAACCGAGCAATTTTCCAGTACCTTGTTCACTGGCCTATTTTTTGGGTTTTAGCAATTCTAAACTCGTCCTGCTTTTCATTGTACAATAGTAACAGTTTAATGTATTTAAAGAAAACTGTGATAACTGGTTAAAAGAATTAAAAGTTATATGAACAATTATGTGAAGAAAAATGGAAAATGAGATGAGTGAAACATGTTGACTGTATAAATTGTCTTTATCCTAATGAGCATTTTGGTTGCTTTAAGACATTGAGTCTCATATATGTCGACTCCATGAGTGTCTCAGAATAGAGTCCCAAAGACTGGACTTTCTGAATTTAGCCTGTAAGCTACTGCTGCATTCCATAGACTAGAGTCTAGAATATTACAGGCCTACTGACATAATGCTAACACATACGTGTATTAATACGCAGTTTAATCATACAGTACATTTAGTAGACGTCTAACACATTTATAGAATGCTAATACTGAACCAAAACCAAAGCAGTAATTTATCTAAATAACAAAAAAGCTATCAATCTACACTAATGCCTATTTCTCTTTGTAAACATTTTCAGCTGGTTAAACTTAGAAATGAAAGTTCACCTGCTGCCTTAAAAATGTGAGTTAACTCAACTAAACGTAAGTTAACTCAACTTGAAGATAACCTATGTTTCAACTTACAAATAGTCAAGACAAACATTACTTTAAGTTTAATTTTTAACTTAAAGTAATGTGTTGTCTTGACTATTTTTGAGTTGAAACAAAGGTTATCTTCAAGTTGAGTTAACTCAGAATTTTAAGGCAGCAGGTGAACTTTCATTTCTAAGTTTAACCAGCTGAAACTGTTTTACAGGTGACAGAGGAAGGCAGAAAATACCGTATTATTAGAGAAGTAGAAATTTGAATTATAGACAAGCGACCGATATAAAGATTTCCTTGGCTTCGCATTTTAGGACGTCACTCTTCCTGGGGCACCTCTCTCTCTCTCTCTCTCTGAAATATGAAACTAACGGGCCTTGTTTTAAAATAAGTCTTCTTTAATTGCTCTCAGTACTGTGGTTACTTCACGTCATGGTAATGCGCATGGTCTAGAATGCCGCCAGCCCCTGCGGTTCTAGATACTTGGAGGTTTTCTGGAATGTTGAGCCTTGCATCGTCCATCTTCCCCGCTGATGTCTTTCTCTTACCATAATGACAAACGAGTGCGTGATCCCACATCGTCTCTTGAAAAGTGTCAGATACCCTTAGGTGTAGAGTTTCTGTTCAACAGCTACTAAAGCCTGCTTATTCTGGATCTGAATCATCTCTCTCCCTCTGCTGGCTAGCTTTACACTGGCATGCTCTGAATAACTGCTCTGCTAAAATTAACGGTTCAGGGAACATATCTTGGTCACATGGTGATACGGTCATGCTTTACTGATGCAAGAAAAGCAGTGTGGTTGTATGACACAGTACAAAGATCTGGCTTGAAATAATCCACGAATAGCATTGCAGTACATCCTCCAGTGGCTCTTATTTTTAACAGTTATGGACAGAATTCAAATATTCAATGAAGAATTTAAAATGTGCAACTATTAAAAGAGTTACACTCTTAGAAAAAGGTTCAGTAGGGTTCTATATAGAACCCTAGGGTTCTTGACTCAATTTTAAAGAATCCTTTATGTCAAAAAGGTTCTTTATAAAGAGAAATGTCTTAAATGATGCATAATAATCTTTCATGTTTAACAGGTTATTTAATTTTTTTCTAGTGATAAAGTATGTTTATGAGCTGTGTAATACATAAAATTTAATGAAAATAAAAAATGAAGTAGCCTAAAATGAATGAATTAATAACAAAATCCCTAAAATTATCCCATGATGGAAACCCCTAAAAGGTTCTATATATGAACAAAGACTATAGAATAACCCAAGACGTGTCACTCGTATTGTTTTGAATGGGAGAAAGTGCAACGCACAGTATTGCGGAATAAGTCCCGCTTTCAAAATAAGAGCCAATCGCCGACTGGTAAAGTAATCGCATCACTGCAGCGGTTAGCGGTTAGAAGCTCCGGTTCCGATAGAAACAGTCAGACACGTGCTTCTGAAATGAGACATAAGAGACGTGCGCTTAGGACTGCGCATGCGCATTAGCTTGATCCAGCCTGAAAAATAATTTTTTTTGTCATGATTCGAGCGCTTAGAAACTAAATTTATGAGACAGTTGTTGTCAGATTTCATTGGTGATTTCAAATATGAAATTTAATCGAAAGCTTGACAATCAGCTTTGGAGAATTTTATGTTTCCCAATTCAAAGAGATAGGAGCTGCACTTGCATGCCTGAGAGGCGTTTCAAAGATGGCCACTGAGTGAAATGACTTGTCTTAAATGGACTTTAATATGAAGTGTCTGACATCATGACATACAGTTTTGTGTTTGTTTTTACATGTGTTAAGTGACTTCTTGAATGTAAGAAAAGTTACGTTTTTAAATGCTTCAAGTGAACTTTATAATAAAACATAAAAATACCATTTTCATTTTTAATTTCTGCTAAAGATTATAGTGGTGTTATAAAAAAATACTTTAAATTAGTCTGAAATGACAGATGAATATCCGTTATTAACAGATACCAATAAATTAAAAAAAGAAACCTTAATATTGTTACTGACATATATGGTAACCATATATTGTGTATCCTTAACCTCATTAGTAATATGTGTAAATTACCTTATATGTGTACAACCCTTCCCAGAGCTGGAGGTGGTGATGGCTTGGATGATCAAACTTCGAAAACAGTGATTGATGTGAACGACGTGCATGCTTTATGACATCATTCCTCATCTTGTCACTAGAGCCATCTATAGACTGAGAGACAGAGAGAGAGTCAGCATTAGCTGTCACAATACATCCCTGTTGTCAGTTTGGCTTTGTCTGGCTAAATTTACTCTTAAAATATGACAGATGAGTTTCCCTGAACCAATCATGAGGCCTGAGTCAGGGTATAGAAATGCATCTATTTATGTTACAGTTTCAGGTTTAACAGCAAATGATGCACACGCTGCAACCTGAGTGTTTGTGTGTTTCAGCTGCAGGCAGCGCAGGTGTTTCACAATCAGGAGAGACACACGCAGACGGAGAGACTGAGACCTTGCCTCTCAAGCAGAGACTGGCCCTATACCAAGCTGCCGCTACCAAGGAGGAGAGAAGCCCATCTGTGGTATTTACCAGCATGAACACACACACACACACACACACACACACACACACGCGAACATAAGCTACCCCTCAGACTCATATTATATACCTGTAAGATTTCTTATTTCCTGTCGAAGGCCTTCCACTTCCTGTTTAATACAATTCTGTGAAACTTTCTTTTAGCCCATGTGCACATTTTAGCACTTAATGTGTAATACATAATAGATGCATAAAATAAACATTTAACGATTTACACTTTATTAATCCAATGTGGGAATTTGAGTTGCATTAAGTAAATTGAGAAGCCAGTTACTGGATGAAGTGGAGTATGACATATGAGTCCTAAACAGATAAAGAGAAACAGGCTAGATCTGTAAATAAATCTGTTTGTGCACTAACCACCTACAATCATGGAAAAACATTTCATCAATTGCTTGTATTTTATAGAGCTGTATTTAAAAAAAAAAAAACTGTTGTTTTAGTATCATTGATATACTATTATAGTTTTTGTTAATATTTTAATTATATTTCATATTTTCTGTTTTCATTTTAATTTCAGTTAAAGTTTTAGTAAATTTGTTGTTTTGTGATTATTATTATTTTTTTTTTTTTAAATATGTCTGTGTAGTTTTTAAGTTTTAGTTTATTTCAACTTAGTTTAGTACTTCAATTTAAACTAAACGAAAATGAGAAATATTTCCTTGGCAACTAGCTGAAATAAAATATAAAAGTTTAAGTTTTTAAATATTTGATTAATGTTTATTTTATTTCAAGTAATTGATTTTTTATGGTTTTAGTTAATGATAATAACCCTGCAGTAATGGTGTCAATTTGTAGGTCAGTCTGGAAGGTTCTGGAAGGTAGTCCGCCCATTGTGAAATCCCAGTGGTTGAAAATTAAATATCAAATATGTTCTGATTGTTTGCTATTGCATAACTGAATAATAAATTATTAAGAATAACGAATAATGATTTGACTTATTAAATGATAATTTGTGTTTCAGTTCTAAGAAAAGAGGAGATTAAGACTTTGTTTTCAACCTTGTAGTGCCCCCTAGAGGAGAATGTACATCCTGATTTTGCCAAGTTGGACACGTTCCTGGGTCAACATATTTTGTTGATCCTGGATCAACATTCTGAAAATGTAATCATTACCATATCCCTACCCCTAAACCTAACCCTACCCATAAGATAGCACTAAAATCAGAAGAAAATGATAGGTGAATAACACTGATGTGAAAGCACCTAACCCTGGTTGTAAGCCTAAACTTGACATGTCCCTCAAATCTGATTGGTTGATTGGAATGTTGCACTTGGTGAAATCAGGTTCCGCAAGGAGAATCATGTATATGTATATTTATGAATGTGTCTGAGCAATTTATTATGTGTTATAAGGTCATGGACAGCTCTGAGCCGTGCTCTCTGCCAGGTGGACTGGCCAGCGTGAAGAAACAGTTTGAAAGCCATGAGCTCAGTTCCTCTTCTGCATCCCAAAGCACAGTTACACAATTCCACTACCAGCAGAGACAGGTACAGCAAAGAGCAAACGAGAACAATGGGATCCACAACACACACTCGATTCCACAAAAACACATTCATAGACTTAAACAAGACTTGATTAAAGAGTACAGTTTGCAATACTACTAAATCCACTATTTGGCAATTACCAGTTGTGCATGCAGTAAACACCTGACTGATTCCACGATGTTTAATTTTCATATCACTAGGCATTGAGCAGTGCTACGCTGTTGGTTATGCATACTAACAGCAGTGAGTTGCATATTGTGTATGTTTGTATTACAACAGATGTTCTCTGACTTAATAGCAGGTAGTGAGCTCATCAGAGGTGATGGTACGAAGCAGTGTTAAAGAAAGTAGCACTTCAAATGCTCAGGTATGTCCACACAAGATAGGATATCAAACCTAATACAGTTTGCTAGAAAACCTATATTTTGGGGTTAGGTATTCTTTTTATAAGGTCTTAAATTATGAAGACCTGAAGTGTCACTGTTTTCATGTTAGGTTTCCCTGGACCAGAATGTTCATCAGAGTGTGGCTTCAAGTTTTGGGGATCATTACGATGAGAAAGGTAGTACTGTGCAGAATTATTTGTTTTAAATAATAAATTGTGAGAAAATGGTGATTTACCTCATAACTAATTATTTTTCCTCATTCTGTCTTTTACCCTGTTAAAGTGATGGTAATTGGAGGAGAAAATTTGCCAAAAGTTTCTACACACGCTCTGAAACAGCAACATGAAAAAAGTATTGAGGAGGCCACTCCACCCAAACATATCAAGGTAAAAATAGAGTAGACTGATGCACACAGTGAAGTGTTTTACTTTCAATAGATTAAAAAGAAAAAAAAATCATTACACGTGTTTCGCACTGGCTAAGCAAACAGAGCTGGAGCAGCACGCACCCATTGTGCTTTCACACTGGCAGCTAAACTTGGTACTATCTAATCCAGCTGTAATTTTGTTAAATTATATAAATTTTTTAAAATATTATTATATTTTTAAGATACATAATATACTAGATATGAAATTAGCCTAAAGTTTAAAATGTAATTTCCACCTATGAATAAAATTAAAGACAATAAATAATTCGAGATGTGTTGGAAATTATACTTTGATGTAAAAATGTACATACTAAATTAAAAACAAACTAATAATAGTGTAAAAAAATTTTTTTAAGAGTTTACTAAAAGTCCACATCCCCAAAAGTGGCAACTTTGTCAACACTGAATATTCAATTCATGCATATTTCTTTGTATCACTCCTTTTCTGTACTTATACATGGAAATTATTTCACAAAAGTAGAATATATTCCATATGTATGTATGATGTATTGATAAAAGGTTATGCTTGTCTTTCCCATCTATAACAACAAAGATTGATCTTGATTACAACCAGTTTCCTTGGGCCCCAGTAAATGTTTCTTCAAAGACTACTGCCACAGGTAGCTATGAGACCACGTCTGTCACTAAAACAATGCAAGAGGCCTCTACCTCCTCTGTGGCCTCCTCACAATATGAGGCCGTGGAGAACTTCTCACAACCAGTATCTGCTACACATCAGATTCAAGTGACTTCCCAAGTCCCAGGACGTTGTCTTTCCCCTAAGCCAACAGATGCACCTACTTCAGCCAAATATGCAGTCAATAAAGAGGAGTACTCTAAGCAGAGGAACCTCTATGAACTTAAGCGCCTCTACAAGCACATTCATCCAGAAGTACGTAAAAACCTGGAGCGTGACTTCTTCACTGAAGTGACAGACACAGAGCAAACTTACGTGGACAGTGACGAGGAGGTGAGCAGAGACATTCAGCAAGCACGTTATGTTTTTGAAAACAGCAGAAGTACCAGTCCTGGCAAGTGCATAAGCCCAGAGAGAGAGTATTTGGAGTGGGATGAGATCCTGAAAGGTGAGGTTCAGTCAATGCGTTGGATGTTTGAGAACAAGCCCCTAGATTCCATTAAAGATGAAACACCAGATGAGGATGAGGGCAAGAACATAGCCCAACAAGAAATTATTGCTGGAAAAGATGTGAAGTATACCACATGGATGTTTGAAACACAGCCCATCGATGCTCTAGGTACAGAAAAAACAGACTCAGCAGAGCATAGTGGGAAACTAGAGCTTGCAAGGGGAGATGTCCAGACTGCAACATGGCTATTTGAGACACAACCGCTAGACACACTCAACAGAATTTACCAGGAGGATGAGCAAGAGACACAGGTGATGTATATGAAAGACATTTCTGGGGGTGATGTGAAAACTGCTAGGTACTTGTTTGAAACACAGCACCTGGACACACTTGGACACACTGAGACTATTGATGAAAGTCACTTCCTGCAGCTGAAGTCAGAGCTTGAAGAAATCAAGGGTGAGGTAAAGAGGACAACCAAGATGTTTGAAACACAGCCTATGTGTGTCATCCGCGGTGACTCCGGTGAGATGCTGGAGATTACCAAGGTGCGACGTGAAGAAACTGAAAAAGGTGATGTCAGGACATCACGCTGGCTCTTTGAAACTCAGCCACTGGACCTGATTAGCAAAGATCCAAGCCAGGTAAAACTAATCTGTGGGGTCTCCATGGAGGAAAACTATCAGGGTGGGGTGAACAGGGGAAGATGGCTGTTTGAGACAAAGACACTTGATCAAATCAAAGATGAGGAATGGGAAAGCACAAAGACTCAGAAGCAGGAGATCGTAGGTGCAGATGTGAGGAGACACTGCATGATCTTTGAAACACAGCCGATGGATAAACTTAAAGACAATACCAATGCAAGACAACTGGAGCCAGAAGACATTATGGGTGGTGATGTTGCTTCTGCTAGGCATTTGTTTGAAACAGTGCCAATGGAGAATCTGAAAGAGTTACCAGAAGTTGGAAAGCTACAAAAGGTGATAGCTTCAGAAGAAGAGAAAGGTGATGTGAGACACCAGAGATGGTTGTTTGAAAGCAAACCTCTTGAGCAGATCAGAGAGGAAAAGAAAGAGATCACAAGGACTATTAATCTAGAGGAGCTTGAAAAGGGTGATGTCATAAATTACAAGGAGATATTTGAGACAATGGACCTAAGCAAGTGTACAGATACACAAAAAATACAAGTGGAGGGTGTCACCAGCGGCTCAGTGCAATCAAATAAAGTGTTATTTGAGTCAACACCCTTGTATGCTGTACAGGACAGCTCAGGACACTACCATGAGGTCAAAACCGTGCGCAGAGAGGAAGTTGTGAAAGGAGATGTGAGAAGCTGCAAATGGATGTTTGAAACTCGTCCCATTGATCAGTTTGATGAGAGCATCACTAAGTTCCAGATAATTAAAGGAATATCTAAAGAAGAAATCCAATCAGGTGATGTCAAAACTGCCAAATGGCTTTTCGAAACCCAGCCCCTTGATGGAATTAAATACTTCAACTTAGAGGAAGAGGACAACAGGAAAAATGAGAGCATTGAGATTCAAAGAGGTGACGTTAAAACATGCAGATGGTTGTTCGAAACCCAGCCAATGGATGTATTGTATGAGAAAGTAGAGACAAAGACTGAGGACCTCACAGACATCCAGAAAGGAGATGTAAAAACTTGTACATGGCTTTTTGAGACTCAGACTCTTGACAGCATTAAAGATGAGTCTGAGACAATCCTGAAAACTTGCACAGTAAAACAAGACGATGTACAAGGTAAGGATGTACGCCTAGTGCGTTTCCTATTTGAGACCGAAAACCTGGAAAACATCACAGACGATGAGGATCATAGTGGCTTTAAACGAATCACTGAGATTGACATTCACTCTGGAGATGTATCACGGATGAAGTACATCTTTGAGAATCAGTCATCTGATATAATGACTTCTACATCAGAGGAGACCATGCAGAAACTCAAATGCCATCAAGCAGAGGACATTCAGAAAGGAAATGTGGTGAACTGTACCTGGATATTTGAAAACCAACCAATTGATTCCATCAGGGCAAATTCTGAGGAATTCAAGGAGTCACGCACAGTAACGGATATTCAGGGAGGTAATGTTGATAAAGGTCGCTTCATTTTTGAGACATACTCATTGGATAAGATTCAGGAGGAAGCATCTGATACTGAGATCAGCAAACTCCAAAGCATCATACACAAGGAGATTGAGAAAGGGGACGTAAAAAACTACACCATGATGTTTGAGACTCAACCACTGTATGCTATCAGGGACAAAGAAGGACACTATCATGAGGTTACTACAGTCACAAAAGAAGAGATTCTGCGAGGAGATGTGGTTGGGGCAAGATGGTTATTTGAGACAAAGCCCCTTGACTCAATTAAAGACACAGATGAGGTTTATGTCATCAAGGCTGTTACTGAAGAAGACATCCAAAAAGGAGACGTCAGCACAGCCAGGTGGAGGTTTGAAACTCAGCCTCTAGATGAGATTGCAGAGGATATGAAAGTCGCTGTTAAAACGGTAGCAGACATCCAAGGGGGGGATGTGAAAACAAACAAGCAGCGTTTTGAAATGGATGACCTATCAAAAAAATATGTGAGAACCGTTAGTGTCAGTGAGATTCAGAGAGGTAATGTGAGAAGCTCCACATGGATGTTTGAAACTCATACCATTGACAAGATCCGTGGTGAAGGTTCGGAGTATGACGAGATGGAGAAGGTGACACGTGAAGAAGTGGTAAAAGGTGATGTTAAGCAGTCTGTGTGGCTCTTTGAAAAGGAGCCACTTGATCGTATCAAGGAAGTTGATGAAACAGATATTGTAATTTCTCGTGAGGAAATCCCAAAAGCCGATGTGAAGACAACAACATGGTTATTTGAAACTACCCCCCTAACAGAGTTTAATGAGAGCAGTGTGGAGAGAACAGAGATTGTTGGTAAGAGCATCAAGACAACCCTAGAAGAGCTGTATTCTCAGAAAATGGTTGAGTCACAAGGGATTTTAATTGAGGCAGATGAGATTGGAGACGTCAGAATGGCTAAATACAAACTTCTAAACCAGGAGACTCCAGAGATCCAGAGAGAAGAAGTAATACATGGAGACCTGAACAATATTATGATGAACCTGCTCAACAGACGAGAGACAACAGAGAGGGCAATCACCATAGATAGGGAAGAAAGAGGAAATATCAACTCAACTGTCCAACAGCTCTTTAATCAGGATAAGAGTGATAATGTCGAGAAAGAGGAAATTATCAGAGGAGACATCCAAGAGGCAATTAATAACTTGCTCAAGCAGGAAGGATCTTCCAAACATGGCATTCTCATTCAAGAAGATGAGAAAGGAGATGTGAGAATGACCATCTACTCACTTCTCAATAAAGAAAGTGAGAGCAATGTTGAGAAAGAGGATATTGTTAAAGGAAATATTCGTGGAATACTGCATAGGCTGCTGGGTAATTCTGATGCAAAGGACCTATCCTCTAAGATAACTGTGGGAGAAGCAGAGAGGGGAAATGTCAGTTTTTATTCTACTTGTATTGAGTCTGGGGCACTGGACTACCTCAGACAACTTCAGGTGGGGACTGATGAAATTGTTCAGGAAAAAATCAAAGAAAAGATTATTGGAGGTGATGTAGAACAAACAAAGCAGATTCTAAGAAGAAGCCAGCAGACAATAGGACGAACGGTTGCTGAAGATGATATTGTACCAGGTGATGTAAATAACACAGTACAGGTGTTTATGATGGAACCTGTACTATCCCTGCATAACATGCAGAAAGAGGAGATAGTGAAGGGAGACTTAAGAGCAGCTCTTGACTCTCTTACGCAAGCTGTAAACCAACGTGTTGTCATAGAAAAAGAAGAGGTAGTCAAAGGAGATATCAGCACAACACTTAGGTCTCTTGAGGAGGCTCAAAACCAACTAAAAGAAATAGAAAAACCTGAAATTGTCCCTGGTGACATTAGGGGTGCATTAGAATCTCTTGAAAAATCAACATCTGTAAAGACTGAGGTAATTATTGAAGATTTGGTCCCAGGGGATATTAAAGGTACCTTAAAATCCCTGGAGGAGGCAAAGCAGGCAGTAAAAGAGGTTGAGAAGGAGGAGATTGTTAAAGGTGACATTCAGACTGCTCTTCTTAGTCTTCAAGAGGCTTCAACAGAAAAGAGGGGTTTTCAGCACCAAGTAAGTGAACAGGGTGATGTGAAAGGTACAATTCAGCTCTTACTGGAGCCAGCCTCATCCCCATGTATGCAGAGGAGGCCAAGCACAGAGGGTGACATAAAATCCTCCATCAAATCCCTTTATGAACAGGAGCAAATGCAAATTGAGAAAGAAGAGGTGATTAAGGGAGATGTTCAGGGCACTATTAAATCTCTGATGAAGAAGAAAGAGCAATCAAGCCACAAATCAAAAATGAATAAGAAAGCTAAAGCTCCCATTAAGAATCCTGTTCCCCCTCAACAAGCAACTCGTGAATGCCCGGCTGGACCTAAAACTGAGGAAAAGCCAGAAAATCCACCTCCAGTGAGAAACATGCAGCAGAGCAGCACACAAAAGACATCAGAGATCAAATCTTCAGAATGTCAGACTTCTTCTAAAGATTATCATTCTACTACCAAACAAATGACTACAGCTCTTCATTCACAAGAGTCCTCTTCTCAAGGCTCTCAAAAGATGAATGTGAAGCAGCAACATATAAAACAAAAACAGAACACTCCTAGTCCAGTGTTAATAAAGAAGAAGAATGTTGGAGGTCAGATGAGTGAGAAGAAATCTGAAATTGCAGCTGTGTCTTTAACAAATGCATCAGTGGAGGTATCACAAAGTAATATTAGCATGAAGCAAACTGAGGAGACAAAGACAGTCACACAGGTTCAGACGACTAAGACAACCGAGCACACCACCATAACCCAGAAGCAGAGCAGCAAGAATTTAAAATCAGAGAAAAATGTTAAAAGCCTGAACCGCAATCTCAGTCCCAAAGGAATGATAAAAAAAGTGAAGCCACATCCAGAGATTCACTTTCCACCACCTCCGAGTTCTCCTCCACCCCCCTCTGAGTCAGAGCTCTCTCTGCCGCCTCCTCCCTCACCAGTGGCAGAAAGTGACGTCCAGTCAGCCCTCTTACCACGCCCTCCTCTGGTCACGAGACAGGACAGCGACCTTCCCCCTCCACCACCTCCACCCCCTATCATGGAGACAGACACTGAATTCTTTCCACCACCTCCTCCACCCCAAGACCTCCTCCCTCCTCCTCCATCTCAACAGGAACTCAGCTCGGCCACTCAACCTGGAAAGCCAAAAGGCAGAGCTCTATTCAAAGTGCCCAAACCTGAGCCTCCCAAGCAACCACAGCCCAAAACATTTAAATGGCAGAAAAAACAAACTGCACCTGCTCCACCACTTCCACCTCCTCCATCAGTGGCAGAGCAGAGTGAAACAGTTGCATTAAACATAACTGCAGTCACTGAAACTACAGAGAACATCACCAAGCAAATGGGACTAGTTAAAACAATTGAGCCTCCAGCTCCACACATTGCTAAAGCTTCATCAGCAATACCTGTGCTACAACCAGCAGCTGAGGAACCACCACGCCCTAAAAAGGTTTTCGTTCCGCCAATTAAACTCCCACCTCCACCTGACACTGCTGCTCCAAAACCAAGACCTTATGCAAGTAAATTCAAAACCCCTCTCATGCTTGCAGAAGAGAAATATCGCAAACAAAGAGAGGAGGCTGAACAGAACAAGGGAGAAAGTACTCCCACCTCACCCCCACCTACTAAAACATTTAATGTCAGTGAAATGAAGGCTGAAGCAGAGTCAAGCACACAGAAAGCTGAAGAGCCTCAAATAATTTTTGAGACACAGCAAGAAACATCTAAAGTACTAGAGCCTAAGCAGAAGCCAGTCATGTTGTCCAAAGAAACAGCAGAAAAACTTGCCCCCCCAAAAAGCCCACAGGCCCCTCCAAAGCAAAAGCCACCTGCAAATTCTCAGATAAGCAAACCTTCCATTCCCAAAGTTGGTAAGAAAACAACCACAGAACCATCCGACACTGTATCAGATAAAAAGCAGCCATCTATCACGGCTGCCTTAGAAATTAAAAGCCATCCAGCCCCTACAGTCCATCCACACTCTGTTACAGAGCAAATTGAGAGTACAAAAGCTCACTCTGTAAAACGAGAGAGCATCCAGGCCACGAAAAGTATTCAAAGTCAGATCACTGCTTCTGCTCAAGAAGAAGAGATCAAGAGCCTAGAGGCTTGTGCGGCTCAAGAAGTCAAGAAGGTTCCCTCTCAGCCCACAAAGATCCCAAAAGTGACCCCTAGCTTTAAGGTGAAAACATTTAAGGTGCCTAAGGTAGAGAAGCCAGAGAAACAGGAAGAGGGAAAGGACATAGTTCAATCAAGTGTGCAAACAAGTGTGTCTCAAGTGTGCATAGGTCAGGAGGGCCTCCAAAAATCCACCAGTGCCATGGAAAAAACTGAAGTGAAAGTAGAGAAAAAGGAGGAAATGAGACAAACCAAGCAAGACACCAAAATGGAGGTCCAGTTGAAGAAACAAAGACAAACATCAGTTAAGCAGCCACCACCTGTGGCACCAAGACCATCAGTTGAGATACATCAAATTCAACCAGCAATATCTATAGAGGTGCATCAAGGTCAAGGGCAGACAACTGTCATTCAATCCCATCAAGCAGTGAGAGAGGAACATGTACAGATTCATGAAGAGAGGATGGTCACTCAGAGCACAGTTCAACAACAGAGCACTCAACAAAAAAGTAAATTCCAGATCAAAAAGCAGGTAAAGCCTCCACTGCGGCCTCCAAGCAGAGAGGAGGCCATAAAACAGTCAATGCAGAAAGAGGAGCAAATCAAAACAGAGATTACAGAATCAACAGATTCTGAAAAGAGTGCATCAATGACAACAGAAAATTCTAATGCACAAAAATGTGAAGAGATTCAAAGATTATTGAATTACATCAAGGAGTTTGAAGGATCCCCTGCAAAAATGAATCCAAAGTCATTAAAGACCATGCTGAGTATCATTCCTGATTGGCTAGTCAGTTCTGAAGAGAAGGCTGATTTAAGCCGTACTCAGTACAACAAGCAGAAAATGATAGAGGTCATAACCTACGTACAGAACCTTGCCCTGGCTAAACTGATTTTTTTAGAGGGAAATTTGTCTGTTTCAGAGTCGGCAAAAAGTGAGTCACCACAGGAGAAGAAAATAGTAGGTGGAGCCACACAAAAAATATCTAAGATTACTATTGGCTCAGCGAAAATAGAGACTCAGAAGAAAATAGTGGAGGAAAAGAAGACAGAGTGCCAGAGTGAATCAAAGACAGCAGAGCACAAAATGCCACCTGAGCTAAGAATGCGGACACCGTCACCAACGTATATCTGCATTGAGTCTGCCAAGAGGACAGACTCTCCGTTGAGAGTGACTCCATCACCGCCTTCCTCTTACAGGTCGGGCGCCACACCAACACCTCCACCTCGCTGGTCTGAAACACCAACACGCCTGAACCAATCCACACCCTCCCCTACAATGAGTCGCTCAGAGAAGTTAGCTAAACTAAGAGATACCACAGCCAAACTCTCACAAGGCATGACTCCACCACCCATGCCTTTGCCAGAGTACATGATAAAGGCCCAAACAGATCTGGAAGGGTCTCGCTCATCCAGCTGTTCAGAGATTACCTTTGAGACTCAAATGATGGACTCATCTCTGATGGATATCACAGATATCCACGGAGACTCAATGATGACCGTGAAAGACAAGCGTGAGTTCTTTGAAGAGGCTCAGAAAGCAGAGGTCTCTCGTACATATGTACGCAAGGATCCTATTGACATCCCAGTGCGTCTTGAACCAGATACAGAAGATAATGAGTCAGAGATCCCGAGATCCATAGATGCACATGAGAGAATGTTAGAGGACTTGCCCAAGGTTGACCTGTCCAGGCTTGTTAACAAATTTGAGTCTCCCCAGCCTAAAGTTTATGTTCGAAAAGACCCCATTGTGATTACTGAGAGACTTGGAAGTGACACAGAAGATCCTGAACCTGAGAAGAAGTCAGCCATAGTGGAGGACATACCAAGCTTTGATATTAAGGCCCTCAAGAATGTCTTTGAAATGGGTGAGCAAGCCCACCAATACCTAAGGGAAGAGAGAAAGAGTCTTGAGAAACAAGAGGGAGCACCTGAAGGATTTTCTGAAACTAAATCTGCAACTGAGCAGTTCTCCACTGTAGATGAGTTTGGAAACACTGTAACGGGCTCAAAGACTGAAACAACCTTCCACTCTGAGAGTGTGACAACCCGAGGTGATCCACCAACTTATGCAGATGTAGTAAGAGGGAATGTTGCTGTCCTGGATGTTCCACCAGAGGCCTCTGCAGAAGAGTTACTAAAGAGCTTCCAGCAGACATGGGCAGAGAGTGAAAACGTCTTCAAAAACCTGGGCTTCACTGTGTCTGAACAACACAGATTACAGACTGTTTCACACGAGCACCAGACTGTTGTCACCGGTAAACCTATGTGATGCGCATGGAAAGGTTAACAAAGAGTACAGTTTGGATTACTAAAACAGTGATGGTGTGTTTGCACTTGACAAATTGTGATGCTTTAGGTAGTCCTTGTGCCTGTACTTTTATTTCGATCTTTTAGTTTGAGTTGATAATGGAGTGCTGCTAAACTGGATATCATGGTCAAAGTGAATGTGACTATTGTTTTGTGATAACCAACTGAACATTTGCCCTTTAGATTTTATGAGACTGTGCTGAGGTCCAGGTGTAATGTGTGCAGTTGTATTGAACCTAACTAAATGCATGTAGTACTTAAATATTTTAATTCCAGCAACTACACTAACAGCTTTTGTGTTTCTTTTTCTATATTCCTTAATCATTAATCTCATATATATTTGGCATGTACCTCGGTATTAAAGTCACGGTTCGGTATGGGTTCAGTACAGCAGAGAGGAGAAAACTAAATATAAAATTGCTTCTTTTTCTTCTTTTTTATGAAACAGTGGTTTATTGAACAAATGGTATATCTCTCTTTAAATAAATTCAATTATAATTTACATTTTCTTAAAGATAAAAAAAAATCTATCTCAGCTATGCTGTAAACTATATACAGATTATATTAGAGTGTAAGTTGCACATAAGACAGATTTTACATTAACTTCTGAATCCAATAATAAAATTATTTTTCAATTATTTTTTCTACTCCAATTCATTTTTAAAATATAATCATTTACACTGTTACTGTCATAACTTGTTTTCATGACACATTTATTTAAACATATTAACTACTTAAGACATTACTAACAGGTATAGTAAATATAATGAATATATAAGCTAATATAGTGCATATATTTAATTAAATGCTCCCCTCTAGAGTTCATTTCTTTAGTGAACTAACATGCTGTAGACACAAAATTACTTGCCTGAGGTAAATGTAATGTGAAAATATTATTCTCAAGCTGTTTTATTTGTCTTTCCACGGTTGACACATTGGTTGAGAGATTACACGTAAACATGTCTATGCATATCTGTTCTGCACTTTTTCCTGTTGTGGCGGTTAGCAAATGTTAGCAAGCGTTGAACTGGAGTGTGGATCGCCTCTGACTGACTGTATTCGTCATCTGACTGTATGCACCGAACCGTGACGTCCCGTACCGTGATGATTCAGGATGAATACATGTACCGTTACACCCCTAATATGTGACATATTTAAAAGCATTTTCTGATGTCAGTCTCTCTCTCTCCAACAGAAGGTACGGGTGCCAGAGTCCGAACTGTGTCAGGTATGTCGGAAGAGGGTGTATCCCATGGAGTCTCTCATAGCAGACAAGCAAAACTTCCATAAAAGCTGTTTTAGATGTGCCCACTGCAGCAGCCAGCTCAGGTAGTGGCTTCTTTTTTACATTAATCCTAGATGTTTTTCCACATTTTAATGTGTTACAGCAATGGAACAAGTGAGAAGTTTTTCTTGGTGAAATGCATCATGAAAAGTCAGTTGAACTTGATTTGATTTGAATACTTGTTATTTAAACTGATTACAACATTGGCAAGAAGGTTTGAAATTTGAGTGAGCTTGTATGATTTCTTCTGTAAGTTCTAGTTCTTATCAGATTCAAATTATATTTGTGTTTATGTCTGTGCTTCAGTCTTGGAACCTATGCTTCTCTCCATGGACGAATGTACTGCAAGCCACACTACAAACAACTTTTCAAGTCTAAAGGCAACTATGATGAAGGGTTTGGAGAAAGGCCCCACAAAGAACTTTGGAGTACAAAGAATCAGAACAACTCGTTAGAAACAATTAATGTGAAAAACAATCCTCCTGTCAATTTGAATGTCAAAGTAACTCACAGCCCACAAGAAAATGACCCTACAGAGAATATGACTCAAGCAAAGATGAACGATGACATTAAGAAGGCAGCAAGTAAAATGGCAGTTGTGTGGCCACCCCTCTGTGATTCACCAAAGAAGGCATTTCATTTAGAGGATGACATAAAGGTAGTCAAACCTGTCTGGCCTCCTCAAGTTGAATCAGAACTCTCAGGTAAAGAGAACAATGATCCAGCAGTAAATAAGAGGCAAACCACAATTACTAGTGGAAATCCAGCAGAAAATGGGCCCAAAGAAAATGATGGAGGGCTTGTGTCACCCATAAATATGCCAGAAAAGTCATCTACAGATGCTAAAATAACCCAAGAACCAGAGGAGCCAACACCAAAACCTGAAACAGCTGAGGGGGGAGAGGATGCCAGTGATACAGGCAAAGCCATTGAGTCCTCCAATGAAAGCCAGCAAACCACAGAGCAGAAAGATAATGTGACAACTCAAGAAATGAAGGCAAAAGAAGGAAGTGAGATGAATGGTCAAAAAGAGGAAGAATTGGAGAATGGAGTTTCAGAAAGAACTAAGAATGTGAACACAGATGAGGAGAGTGACAATGCAAAAAACACTGATGAAAATGGTGCTAAGGAAAGTGAAAAGAAAGTGCAAGTAAATGAGGGGGAAGAGGTAACGGTGACAGTGATAGATGGTGAAATACCAAATGGCCAAACAGCCAATGGCAATGCAAACAACAATAATAATAACAGTAACCTATTATTGGACAACAATGCCAGTTTGGCAGGAATTCATGAAATTAAAGAAGAACCAGAGCTGCTGGACTTGTCCTCCTCAGGGGCACTTCCTTCACAGGAATCATTTAAAGAAGAGATCAGGGCTTCTGACATTTTCCAGCAACTTCAAGAGGACAGCTCATGTGCCAAATACTCACAAGACATGAAAGAGGCAGAACAAGAACATCCCACTACCAAAACATTGGCTTTCACGGAGACAGATGACAACAAAAAAATGAGTGCCTCGAGTTTTCTAGATGACATATTTGCAGGTTTTGATGACAGTTCTAGTTTGTTTCATGAATTTAAGGATGACATTTATAGCAAGGAATCAGCTTCATCTCAGCTGGATGACCTTCTGGATTTTGGAATAGAATCAAAGGGGGAGATGGGCCAACATGAGGCAGAAACGAGGAAGAATCCGCTCGATAAAAATGACACCAAAGCTTCTGGGTTGCTGAGTGAAGCCAGCAGCCTCTGGCAGGATGAAAATGACTTCTTGTCCGTAGAGGATCAAATTAAACAGAACCGATATTATGATGATGACTGATGGGGGGGGAAATTAACACTCTGTTTAATCTGCCATACACTCATTTATACACAATCAAAGTTTCTGTTAACATCCTTTAGAACAGTCCCAAAGCTCTGTTCATGGAGAGATGAATGTTAGCATGCTTGTATTGTATTTTATACTCAGCTCGCAGCAGACAGCACATTTAACTGCATTCTGAACGTTTTTAAAAGCTTTATTTAAAGCACCTGGTGTGCAAGACAAATTTGGGAAATATGATAGTGATTCTTTTTGTTTTTGCTGTAAACATTTAATTCAGAATACATGTATCTTTGCCTGTGTCTGTGTTTGCAGATACTCTTTTACTTTCTTTATAGAACATTCATAGTGGGTTATGATTTCTGCTTTTGTTTGAAAGAATTTTTGACAGATTGTCTATCTTAAGGTGGTTAGAATGAATTGTTTCCATTATACTGCTAATGCAATGACAATAAATAAAAAACATGTTTCTGAAATTATCAGTATTATCTTTTGTTTCATCAGCATCATGGTCGTATTTTTCGTATGATATATCCATGTATAGCCAAAGAACATTAACAGAAGTTAATTTGTAAATGAGTCACCTACCAAAAAATAGTTCAGTAATCATTTAAAATTAAAAGCCGAAGCGAATTATTTTACAAGATAATGCTTTATGCACTGCCCCCCTTGGTTACTGTTGCTAACTCAGGCAAACTTTAAAAGATTCGAATGAATAGAGTGCATGCCAACTTTTTCAGCTGCTTTGGTTCCATAAGTATTTTTTCCATTCATTTCTCCCATAGGGATTTCAAAAAAGTCTTCTTTAAAGCATTATGAGCCATGAACCGAGCCATGAACCAAGCCAACCAGCTACAAGGTGAATCACAACATTACAAATTTTGATTTGATTTGAACAAAGGTACAAGACTGTGTACTTATTGGCTTTATTGAGGTAAAGAATTACAATACCATGAAGCATTGCAAACAGCATAATCAAATTAAAAACAATGGAGAATTATAAAACTACTCATTAAAAAATGCTGATTATATAAAAAACAATCTATTTTTGATCACGCTATTTGCGGCACTTGGGAGTGGGCAGATCTAAAGAGATCTTTTGCTTGTTTCAACTCTGATTGGTGAAATTTTCTGTACAGAATCATGGGTAATGTAGTTTTTCACCACAAATTCCAATAATAATAATAATAATTCCTTACATTTATATAGCGCTTTTCTGGGTACTCAAAGCGCTTTACATATTGAAGGGGGAATCTCCTCAACCACCTCCAATGTGCAGCATCCACCTGGATAATGCGACGGCAGCCATATTGCGCCAGAACGCCCACCACACACCAGCTTATTGGTGGAGAGGAGACAGAGTGATGAAGCCAATCAGTATATGGGGATGATTAGGAGGCCATGATGGACAGAGGCCAATGGGCAAATCTGGCCAGGATGTCGGGGTTACACCCCTACTCTTTTCGAAGGACATCCTGGGATTTTTAATGACCACAGAGAGTCAGGACCTCGGTTTAACGTCTCATCCGAAGGACGGTGCTTTTTGACAGTATAGTGTCCCCATCACTATACTGGGGCATTGGGACCCACACAGACCACAGGGTGAGCACCCCCTGCTGGCTTCACTAACACCTCTTCCAGCAGCAACCTAGTTTTCCCAGGAGGTCTCCCATCCAGGTACTAACCAGGCTCAGCCCTGCTTAGCTTCAGTGGGCAACCAGTCTTGGGCTACAGGGTGATATGGCTGCTGACAATGTTAAACATGATGTTTTAAAACTGTTGAAATAATAGTAACAGTTAGTAAATCTACAGTTTCAACAGAAGAAAATACTATCGATTAACAACCTTGTAGGTTAAACATTAATTAATTACGCATTAACGTTTTAAAACTTGCACAAAACAGAATCAAGGCAAATATCTGTCAACTGACAAAAGAAAAGCCTCGTTTGAAGAACATTAGTGTAACTGGATATACAGCAACATAGCCACTGTGGTATTGTGATCTATAGTAAACATTTGAAGTGGATCAAAAAAGTTCATCAAAGTTGTCCTAAGAAGAAGGTTTTAGGACAACTTTGATGAAAGGTTCTGATCCACTTCAAATGTTGACTAGTGTATTTAGTTATCGACATCTCGCATAGCCAGACCTTCCGACTGTGCAGAATGTCTGGACTCCATAGTAGCTTTCATTGGCCAAGGACTGCCCAAGAATGTCTGAATGACATGTGAAGCAACCAATCAAGTTTGTCTGTTCAGCATCATGTTTAGGGGCGTGAAGATGTAAAGCCAATATCCCCACAATAACAGACCGGACTGCAATTCATTCAAGAACATTGTGCAAGTTTACTGCAACAATGGAGCCGCGAACATCACATACTTTTTAAAATCCAGAGTTTAGTTGATCCTGGTAAGCGCTCATTGTCACAATTGTAAACATGACGGCATTCTTCTTTCATGAGGGGGTTTGGCGTCACGGCATTTGTTTCCAGGCGGACCGTTAAAGAACGCAACACACACGTCTCCCTGACATCCTGAATTCAACCAACCAGATGACGACTTTGAAACTCCTGAAGTGTTTCCAGTTAAGTGTGCCATATCAAAGACTATAGAATAACACAAGACGCGTCACTCGTACTGTTTTGAATGGGAGAAAGTACAACACGCAATATGGCAGACTAAGTCCTGCCTTCTAAATAAGAGCCAATCGCCGATTGGTAAAGTCATTGCGTCACTGCAGCGGCCGTTAGAAGCTCCGGTTCTTATAGAAACAGTCAGACGCGCGCCTCCGAAATGAGGCACAAGAGACACGCATTTAGGACTGCGCATGCGCATTAGCTTGATCCAGCTTGGAAAATACAGGTTTTTTTTTGTCATGATTCAAACGTTTAGAAACAAACTTTCTGAGAAAGATGTTCAGATTTCATTGGTGATTTCAAATATAAAATTTAATCGAAAGCTTGGCAAACAGCTTTGGAGAATTTGTTGTTTCCCCATTCAAAGAGATAGCTGCACTTGCATGCCTGAGAGGTGTTTCAAAGATGGCCGCCGAGTTAAATGACTTGTCTTAAAGGGACTTTGGCCGTATAAATCAGCCAACGGTCCGTGGGCGTGACGTCTGAGGCTGAGACTACTATCGACATGACTACAATGACCAGAATCAATATGCTGCTTAAAAGATATTGCATTATTTACCTTGGAGCAGGTGTACACCAATGGCCATTTGGGGATGTAGAGAGACACTTAATCCACAGCATGCACTTTTTTAAAAGGAAAAAAAATACTACTTGTATGCTTTGTATCCTTGTACATTGGAAAATGGCGGGTGTGCAATGTTTACGAACTGGTTTTTACAGCGGCCTTACAGCAAAGGTGAGTTAAGATTATTATTAGGCTACTGTACTTTATATAGATAGATGTCATTTTATATTTTTACAAATTAATGCTTTAATATAGAATTGCCATGAAACTTTAATATATTTATAGACTACATTAACTATCGAAGTGTTATCTGGTAACTTACCAATGAATATTTGACCGTTTACAGTGAAATTAATTCAGTTATCAGCCTCGCCTTATCAGAAGCAGTCGACATCTTGACCTATGGCTTTGTAGAGCGAGGTTGCAGTATGAAGTGGAGGGTGTAGGTTGTTCAAATGTGCAGTAGCTGTAGGCTGGCACTGGTTCTCCTTCTGCGGGCTGCTGATTGGACAGCGCTTTATAACCCGCTGCAGCGCACCACCTCGCAACCATTCGTCTCGTTCACTACACAGTCCGTTCCCTTTGTGCCTAGCAGACAAATGGCTGGATTTCACCAAGGCAGATAATCTGACCGAAAAGGTAGGTTCGCATTGCCTCGTTTTAGTTTACCGAGTGTGTCGAGCATCTGCGTTTGCAGAGCGTCCTGTTCTTTAAGGTGAGAGGAGCAGCGCTACAATGTGTCATGTGATGTTATTTTCGGGTTTTTGGGTGAAAGGAGCGATGCATAAAGCAGTCTCTGCGTATATTCTGTGTTCTGTAATCAGGAGACCAGCATACATCCATTTTCATCTGCAAATATTATAAAATAGAGATTATGATTGGCTATATAAATGTTATAATACAAAGTTCAGCTTTGGCGATTTTAGACGAAAATCAGTTTGTAATTGTTGTTGCTAGTATTGTTATGTTGCTAGTAACTACACAAAAAAGACTAATATTATCTTTTTTTATAGTATATTTATTACATTAGCACTTCCAAACAGTAGGCTAATACTATCTATTTAATCCATTTAGTATCTATTTAGTTATTAGTAATTATTATTTAAAAACTAGCCTACTAATTCCTTTGCTGCTAGTAACTATCCCTCTAGTGACAGGTGACTGTTCAGTTGTCACTGGTAACAACTGAAAAAATGATTTTTATTAATATTCACTATTTTGACAGCTATTCACTACTGACTAGTAGTTTAACTATTGCAGTTATCGCTGATACCTATTTCAGTTTTACTAGTAGGCCTCATTATTTATCACGTAATACTAGTATTTAATCTTTAGTTAGATTGGATTATAGTTTGACTTTTTAAAAGGTAATGGCCACGCCTTCTCATGAATAATAAGGTACTAATCACACATTTAAATCCAGTGTAAGTCTAAACACAAATACATCACATCTGTCAAGTTCACTTAGCATTGATTTCAAACCTAGAAATATAGCCTCTAAATTAAAATCTCTAAATTAACCAATTTTCTCCTTAAAATTTAAAATAATGTGATGACATAGGCCTATTTTTGTAAGCCAATCTGGTTCCCTCAACCAAAACCCAATAGGATCTTTCCTTTGGCTTTTGGATTATTGCAGAAAATAAGCTCTGTGACCAACAAAACTGTATAATTCTTACACATTTTGTTTATGATGTTAATCTTCATAAATGAACACAAATTTTAAATCCTAAATACAATTTGGCAGAATTGAAAAGCTTTAGGAGATGAAAAGTGTTTTGGTATTTGATGAGACTTTAAAGGGATAGTTCATCTTACTCAAAAATGAAAATTCTGTCATTATTTACTCACACTCATGTCACTATAACCTATAAAAATGTTTTTGAAATTGGTTCATCATCGTACAGAGCCCCGCATATGACATGCAGGAAAAAAAGTAAATTGTGCGCAAGCTTTACTAAGTCGTTCCCTCGATTTGCTAAATCATGTGCATGATTTACTATTTCGTTCCCTCGATTTAAAAATCGTGTTCATGATTTATTATTTTGTTCACTCGATTTATAAATCGAGGGAACGACTTAGTAAAGCGTGCACTCGATTTAGTCTACTATTTTTTTTTTCCTGCATATCATGTGCGGGGCTCCGTAACATTGGACCCCATTGGCTGTCATTGTATGGGCAAAAAACTCTTTTCAAATGATCTTCTTTTGTGCTTCACAGAAGAAAGAAAGTTTGGAACGAGATAAGGGAGAGTAACTATCCCTTTAATTCAGTGGTGTAGATCCTAGGGCGAGGACAGCACAGAAAAAGCAACAAATTGTCAATAGTATAATCAATATTGTGAAGACAGTTTTGTGTTCAAATGAGATCTACACCCCTGCCTGGAGGCCATGTTTTTGTACTATGAAGGAAATGCTGAGGTTTTTGTGTTTTGTGGCTAGTGTACTTTATATGGAGCTTTTTGAATTGAGTACTGCTATGCATCATATTTTGCAGTTTGAATGGAGGCCATCCTACACACCTGACCTCTGTCAGTCTGTTAATTTTTGTTTAGTGGAGAGAGATTATTTATTCATGAGGCTGTTGGCATGCTCTTATGATTTGGGTGGTTGGCATGCTTTCGATTATGTGCTTTTGGGGATTAATTCTGCTGAGCTATAGCAATTACAGCCTCCTGCATAATCAAGAAACTTTCATGGATACCTTCAAGTTGTAATGTTGCTATTTTAAACTTTCTCATCCCTCTGATCTAGCATGACATTCCAAAAGGTATCTGAGAGCATGACTTAAACTGGACTTTTACAGTAAATATTTAGGACCCTTAATAGTGCATGTCCCTCACCCTGAGGCCCTGATATACCACATCTGTCTGAGCTCCTAAGGTTTCTGTCTGAGCTCCACATTTATAGCAGAATGATGTAATGCATACAGTATTGTGAGTTACTTTAAAATTATACTTTCTCTATGTTGATCACATCTGTTAGTGTGTTTTTACTTTTATAGTGATATTTCATAGTTATTGTGAAGTGAGAGGTATAAATTCCCATTCATATATTTTTTCCCTGATTTTCATAAGCTGACGAATTAGTTTTACCGTAGCGCTGGTAATATAATGTCATTGTATTAGTGTATGTGTGTGTGTGTATATGGTTCTGGTAAACCCAATATTGTGGGAAACAAATGTTCCCACTAGGATAGTAATACCAGAAATTTTTGACCTTGTTTGACCATGAGGAAAACAGTTTATAAATCATATTAAATCACATTGTTTTTTTTGTTTTGTTTTTTAGGGGATAGAATATACAGTTTGTACAGTATAAAAATCATTACATCATTAAGTCCCCATAAAACATAAAAAAACAACGTGTGTGTGTGTGTGTGCGTTTCAGGACACAAATTTGTATAATGACATGGGTATGACATAGGTATAACAAGGAGAGGGTGACTTATGAGGACATTACCCCATGTCCCCATTTTTCAAAAGGCTTATAAATCATACAGAGTGAGGTTTTTTGAGAAAGTAAAAATGTGCACAGTTTCCTGTGATGGGTAGGTTTAGGGGTAGGGTTGGTGTAGGGCGATTAAAAAATACGATTTGTACAGTATAAAAATCATTAAGTCTATGGAATGTCCCCACAATTCACAAAAACAAATGTGTGTGTGTGTGTGTGTGTGTGATTTCTATCTAAGTAGAGCAGCTTCTCTCAGAGCTGAGGGAAAACAAACCCACTTGCATACCAATTACATTTTCTTGTTTAAGCATTTCTTATCCACATAAATATTTAAATAGTGGAGATTTCTGAAGTGCAGTTGAAACAGTTCTGATGTATATCAAAGCAGTTATTAGACAGAACCCAACATGCTACCAAGAATGTAAAATACATTCATCAGTATTGAGACAGAATGAAAGTGCTCCTGACCATGAAACGTTTGTCGCCTGCTGGGACTCTATGATTCATTGCCTATCATTGGGTTTAAAAATTTTAAACTAGAACTCTGCAAAAATGTAAATGTGAGATTCAAAATAATGGACTTTGGGGCTAATGTGTTAATTTTTTCATTCTCAGTATATTATTTACTAACAATATGCTAAACAATCATACTCAATTCTTGCTTTTTTCACTTTGTATTTGACTCCCGTATTTAACAAACTACCTGGTAAACCTGGTAACTACATGTAAACATGTAAATGTGTCAGCAGCTATTGATGGAGTTTGTATTTATTTATTTCTTATTGTTAGTGTGAATGTAGCTTTATTTATGGGTCAATGACATGGCGGGTCATTTTTTGAATCCAAAATGTTTTAATTATATTTTGGTACATATAAATGTATTTTAAAGATTTTGAAGTGTCAAAAGGTCATTCGGTTTAACCGTCCAAAGGCCAATACAGCCATTTCTTTTGTGATTAAAATATCTTAAAATGTAATAAATGTATATATTTTTTATTAAGGCATCTTATATCAACATAAATGCAAAATGGTATTAAAATTATGTGTAGAAGTTGTTGCTTTGTTATGACAAAGAATGTCTGGAAAAATTAATTTAATTGATGTCATTTGGAGTAACCAATATAAAGGGACCATTTTGGGTCAAGTCATGCGGTCAATATCATGTGACAGGATGTGACATCATTCAGACACCTGCACTAACTCTCTCTTAACTATTTGAAAAATCCATGTTTTCACTTGCTCATACGCATGTCCCGAAACTTCTGGTCATTCGGTACAACCGCTATAAAACATGGAAAATGTTGTAATATTTTAAAAACTTGTACTAAATATAAAATGATTGATTGTCCTTTTGTTAGCTAGCTAGCAAGCTAACTAGCTAGCATTGTTTGAAAATATCGTCATTCGGTAAAACCAAAAGTGTCATTCGGTAAAACCGAAATTTTGGTTAAACTGTTTTTTTGGTGACAAATTTTGTCCATCTTGTAAAAAATGACAAAAACAGTGTTAATTGATCATAAAAACCACATAATCTCAATGTTAACACTTAATAAAACTTCTAAATTAATTATACTGTATCTCTATTAGGTTTTCACTCTTAAAAACCTTATTCATCAATGACCCTTATAGTGCAAGGACCAGAAGTGTGCACCATTCAGAAATTGATTTTAGGATACTATTTAAATTCCTGTTGATTTCCTATAACATTAGATAATATTAATAATTGATTTTGTTTGAAAAACCACCTACATCAAATGTATTTTATGTATTGTAATGTACATATTTAATTAAGCATACTTACTCTAATTTACCTCAGAGTTTTCAAATGGAGGCACACAATATGAAGAAGACTTAAAGGTGCAGTGTGTACATTAGTGATGAGGCGGAGGCTGACGCCGAGTTAGAATCCATATGCAGAAGTTTATTAGAGATCGTGCAATCAAAAACCAAATCGATAGGCAGATAATCATAAACGAGAAAGCAGGCAAAGGTCAAGTTCACAACAAAACAGTCCAGTCCAAAGGGAAATCCAATAACAGAAACGAGGAAGGCAGGCAATGGGTCATACACAAGAAATAACAGGCAAGGGTAAATGAACACTCAGTAAGGCAGGTAAAACTGGCAATACTTCGCACCTTCTGTTTTGCATGGCTAGGCTATATGGCTGCCAAACCGGACATCGCTGCAGAGCTAGCAGAGGGAGTGGTTACAGTCAGTACTGGGTGAAGTCTCCCTCTGCTGGTGTGGCGTTACAAAATTTTAGCGGCATCTAGCAGTGAGGTTGCAAATTGCAACCAACGGCTCAGTCCACCTCTCACCCCT
Source organism: Anabarilius grahami (assembly GCA_003731715.1). Lineage (NCBI taxonomy): Eukaryota > Metazoa > Chordata > Actinopteri > Cypriniformes > Xenocyprididae > Anabarilius > Anabarilius grahami. The sequence goes on along the minus strand of RJVU01051519.1, from coordinate 4,994,094 downwards.
CCATTTCGAAGCATGTAGAGAAGCTACAGTGGCCAACACAGGACAAAGATGTTGTCATCTGAGACAGCAGAGAGTATAGCCAGTCAAGCAATGAGCAGTTTGTCCATTTAGGGCTACTGTAGTAACATGGCGGCGTAAAATGGCGACTTCAATGTAAGGGGGCCCAAGGTGTTTGTAGATATAAATGGCTCATTCTAAAGTAATAAAAACATAACGGTTTATTATGTAAGGTCTTTATACACCACTGAAAACATAGTTTTAAATATTATTGCATTTCTGTCAAGAGATCATCATAAATATTACACACTGGACCTTTAAAATGCTTATTATGTTTATAAAGAAGTCATCATAAATTAGCCATCCAGGTTTGGCCTACAGATTGATGCCATGACTATTACAATTAAACATCCTGTGGAATGTGGCCAAATCAATTCAGATTCCAACTCATCAACTGAATTGAATAATCCTGGGAAGAACATTTTGTCGAATTGGAACATTTTTTAGAAGGGTTTTAGAATATGTAATTAGTGTATATCATGTTATATAATTTAATTATATAATATCTATTTTTCTATTATGTTTTTGTTATTTGTTTATTTTGAATGGACAATATGATTAGAAAAAAAACTGTTGAAGCCAGTGCCAGGAAGGATAATACATACACACACTGCCTCAAGATTTGATAATTAGTGAGAGAAGCAGTGGTGGCCATCTGTTTATTGATCAATAAATCACAGAAAGCCTTATGTTAGCAAACACAATTATACACATGACAAATATGCAGCCATTGAACCGAGAAATATGGTTTAGTCTCCGGCAGACATTATTTACTTTCTTTCATAACAGACTGAGTCAGTCAGACAGAGAGAGAGAAGAGACCAAGATAACATTGGCCATGACTGAGTTGTTTTAATGATCATTTTTCTCACTTTTTATTTTTTTATTAAAAAACAATAAAAGAAGATTTGCCAGTGGAGTAAGAAAAATATATTGAGTACAGTTTTGCTTAAGTATTAATATTTGTTTTAAGATTGTAATATGATTAGATATTTTTACTGGAAAACAAAACAAAACAAAAATACTGATGAAAACTTTTCTTTTCTTTTTTTTGCAGTTAATTTAGTACAGCTAAATATAGTTATAGTAGCAGTAATTGTCAGTGGAAGCTGACTCAATGTGTGAATCTAATTAAATTACATCTGCCTGAGTCTAAAACATAATCCCCATCCATCACTATTCAGCTGCCTGTCCTGTTACTTGCCAATAACATGAAGTGTGTACATGTACATGTCTAGTTTGTAACAGTTGGTTATGCTGTCAAGACTATCCAGAATATACTGTATATACACTCACCTAAAGGATTATTAGGAACACCTGTTCAATTTCTCATTAATGCAATTATCTAATCAACCAATCACATGGCAGTTGCTTCAATTCATTTAGGGGTGTGGTCCTGGTCAAGACAATCTCCTGAACTCCAAACTGAATGTCAGAATGGGAAAGAAAGGTGATTTAAGCAATTTTGAGCGTGGCATGGTTGTTGGTGCCAGAGGGGCCGGTCTGAGTATTTCACAATCTGCTCAGTTACTGGGATTTTCACGCACAACCATTTCTAGGGTTTACAAAGAATGGTGTGAAAAGGGAAAAACATCCAGTATGCGGCAGTCCTGTGGGCGAAAATGCCTTGTTGATGCTAGAGGTCAGAGGAGAATGGGCCGACTGATTCAAGCTGATAGAAGAGCAACTTTGACTGAAATAACCACTCGTTACAACCGAGGTATGCAGCAAAGCATTTGTGAAGCCACAACACGCACAACCTTGAGGCGGATGGGCTACAACAGCAGAAGACCCCACCGGGTACCACTCATCTCCACTACAAATAGGAAAAAGAGGCTACAATTTGCACGAGCTCACCAAAATTGGACAGTTGAAGACTGGAAAAATGTTGCCTGGTCTGATGAGTCTCGATTTCTGTTGAGACATTCAGATGGTAGAGTCAGAATTTGGCGTAAACAGAATGAGAACATGGATCCATCATGCCTTGTTACCACTGTGCAGGCTGGTGGTGGTGGTGTAATGGTGTGGGGGATGTTTTCTTGGCACACTTTAGGCCCCTTAGTGCCAATTGGGCATCGTTTAAATGCCACGGCCTACCTGAGCATTGTTTCTGACCATGTCCATCCCTTTATGACCACCATGTACCCATCCTCTGATGGCTACTTCCAGCAGGATAATGCACCATGTCACAAAGCTCGAATCATTTCAAATTGGTTTCTTGAACATGACAATGAGTTCACTGTACTAAAATGGCCCCCACAGTCACCAGATCTCAACCCAATAGAGCATCTTTGGGATGTGGTGGAACGGGAGCTTCGTGCCCTGGATGTGCATCCCACAAATCTCCATCAACTGCAAGATGCTATCCTATCAATATGGGCCAACATTTCTAAAGAATGCTTTCAGGACCTTGCTAAATCAATGCCACGTAGAATTAAGGCAGTTCTGAAGGCGAAAGGGGGTCAAACACAGTATTAGTATGGTGTTCCTAATAATCCTTTAGGTGAGTGTATAAGAACACAAACTATATATCCTCAGTATCTCTTTCCTTCACTCTTAAAGGGACAGTTCTCCCAAAAATTTCAATTTAGTAATCATGGTATTGACTCTCATCTAACTGCCCATTGCTCTTCTATGAAAGAAATTGTAGAATAGGGTGATTTTGCTCCTGTCAGGTCTGTCATGTCATGTGACTCCATCGCCCCTCATGTGATCAGGTCATGTACTTATTTTGCTCTATGGGTGCTTCTCAAACGGAAGGCTGCATCCTACCAAAGAACTTATACAGACAAAAAGCGAAACTCAATAGAATGTTCCATTGCAACACCAGCGCTCAGAAGCCTCCCTATGCTTCCGCCATTTTGGGGTGAAAGTGACCCGGCAGAATAAAATACTATCACTAGTGATCATCAAATCCTTTTAACAGTTTATTTTACGGACTTTGTGTTTAAGTCTTCCACTTTTTTCACAAAACCTTTGCTCTCTAGAAACCCAGTCAGTTTGGGTTAAAAATCTTTGAAGTTCAAGCATTATAAACACTGAATTAATACCAACATATGAAATGAAATTAAGGACATGCATCAGAAAAATTGGGAATGTTGGACAATAAATATATAACAGAATATAACAGCTTGACAGTAAACAGTTTTTGCAGTGTTGTCTTATATGAATGTACGTTAAAGCAAGACTATGTAAACAAAAAAAACACAGCCACTGTGTCCAAAAGTGGGAATTATGGGATAACAGACACAGCAATGCAACATGTTCTATAAGGTCATTATGTTTAGCATGATCCAGGGGATTAAAACGTATATATTTTAGACCTAGTGGAGTAATTTATATTACTTTAATCCCCTGGATCACGCTTCAAACATGATGATCTTAACTTTATTAATTATTAATTTACTATTAATAGTAAATATGTAAAGTTGCATTAAATGGAAACTACGTTACCTCAGATGTGTACATTAATGGTTGGATTAACTGATAACATAAAACTATATAGGCCAAGACAATACAACATTTACTGTAGGTGTCATAAAATTTACTGAATTTGAGAAATTTTCTGTTGTGTTTCTGATTTGGGTGCGTAAGATATGATGGTTTCTACTGTCCAGTTGCCATTTTCACCCCAAAATGGCGGCCGCGCTACCGAAGCACCACCTAGTGGCTGTTACCAAAAAAGCATCAGAGTTTCGCCTCTTGGGTTCTATGCTCTTTGATCCTGCCGAGACTGCGTCCTCCCTAGTCCAGTCCTTCTGAGGCTTGTAAGCCTGTGTCCTCCTCAGCATTAAACGCTAGAATGAGACGGTCTAGTAAGTGTGCATGGCTGCGTCACACACGTTCCTGCCCCCACAGTCACAACAAGAAAATACTATTAAAGGCCCACTGAAGAGGGTTGGCACACGCAGCATTATTCAATGTGTTGACGTAATTTCAACTGAAACAGGAAGACAGGGCGATATATTGAACAGCCCCGCCCCTTTTTTAAATAGCCAATAGCATTTTGTTTATGTTACAGCTTGGCCAGGGCCGTTAGACTCTGTAAAACATCAGTTTCCTTCTAATCTCTAACCGTTTCTCCTCATAATGTCCTTTATATCGCTTATATACAGCATTCTTTGCAGAATTCAAATGGGTGCGATACCTTTTGTGGTCTGAGCCGACTCGCTCATATGATCCACTCTCTGCTCTCGTGTCTCTGTGCCAAGTTTGAGTGCGGAATCTTGGGACATGTGGTCTCCACCTCAACGGACGGTGCAAAAGAATAGGGATAGGACTAGGGAAGAAAATATGTTCATGGATGCGATTATTAACGCTACTGTAGTATGAAGCAGAGCAGGACCGAGTGTTGTGGGAGCTGAACGAGGCCGCTGGAGCGATTGCGCAACACACGCCTCACGAGCAGCGGAACTTTTATTATGACACAGTCGCCGGCGCCGCTTCCGCTTTTCCGGTCATGAGAATGAGGTAATGCAGCTCTGTTTATCATATTAGATACATTTGAGTGTGTTGAAAATGATGTTATAACGTTACTCTGTGCGTTCCCTCGGTGGCTGCTGCGAGACACTGTTGCACACTGCAGTAAGATAGATCGATTTTAGAATATCATATTAAATATTGGATGGCTTCCATATTCATTTTAAAACGTATTGTATGATGGAGAAAATTATGTATTACTGTTACTAAAAATAAAGCTGCATCTGATTATGCTATGTTAGCTACTTGACAAAATAGTGTTTTTCTCTGAATCATGGTAAAGCATGGTACTCGCAAAAAATCAAGAAAATTGATTTAAACAATTAGACGAAATGTGTTGAGCTATATAACAACAATTTGTTTTCTGTCTATAAATATATCAAAACAGATGTTCCCTTGTCTATTAAAACGTATAATATATTAAAGCGTCTTTGGTGTTTCCATGGTTTCTACAAAATAAAACCGGAAACCGAGGGTAACGCGGGTATGACGCAATTGACAGGCGACTCCTCACACGTCCCGGAGCCTTAGTTAAACTTGCAATTTTCTCACGATTTACAAATAGTTGGAAACATTTGGGATATTGTAAGTACTCAAGTGAACATAATATATAACACTGGCCTAGTGGTTTTTGGATATTTTACTGCAAAAATCTTACATATTGCACCTTTAATGTGAATTTTGTCATTGTTTTGGAACACACCAGCTCATTACCTTAAGGCTAACATATTCATAATAAAAGCTAAAAAACTTAAATTTTGATTTCAGCGGGACTTTAAAACTTAAATTTAAAAATACTATGCATTACAAATCTTTATATTAACTGGCTTTCTAATACTGGAATACAGTGAATGACGGCTGTCTGCGGTCTCCCAGTGGCTTACATTAGTGTTAATTGATTAATTCACAGCAAAACAAAAGATTGATAACGTGGCAGTCAAGATATGCAGCCTTCGTAGGATGCAGCCTTCCGTTTGAGAAACACCCTGTGTCTTTCTTTCATTGGTTCATTGTTTAATCACTTTGTGTACCTTGGTGTACCTTGTCACTAGTCTTTGTGTATAAATAGCCTTCATGTTTCCATTGTCTTGTTTAGCTTTGCTTCGTGTTACTGATGTTGGTGAGTTTGTTTCCAGTTCATGCTCTAGTCAAGTCTTTGTTTATTTTGTATTTGTTCATGTTTTGTTTAAATAAACTGCACATAGGTTTGCACTACTCACCTCCAGAGGACTTATGTGATTTATATTATATTATATTAGTCCACTCAATGGTAAAAATTAAATAAAATGTATTTGTCTGAAATTGCGTTCCAGGGTTCTCTTACAACCTGAAACATATCTCAGAGAGCTACAACATGAGCTCTAAGCAAAACAGAGTATTTATTCAATTAAATAATACATATTCATTTATTACTGAACGTCATATCCATGTTACCCTTGATTTCTGTAGAAACCGTGGAAACACCGAAAACTCTTTATGTATATGTTATGTGTTTTATTAGACAGGTGAGCAACTGTTTGGATACTTTATCGACAGAAAAATAATCGTTATATTGTTTAACACGGTTAGTTTTATTGTTTGAATCTCTTGTTTTCTTGATTTACCGTGAGTTTTCACCATGCCTCAGAGACAACACTGTTTTGTCAAGTGGCTAACATAGCATAATCAAAAAGAGCTTTATTTGTAGTAATGGTAATACAGCGTTTTTTCCACCATACAGTATATTTTAAAATTAACTGCATTCCATTTAACACAAGTCATCCAGCTTTTATTATGGTGTTCTAATATCGATCTAGCTTACTGCAGTGTACAACAAGTGTCTCATAGCAGCCGCCGAGTTGTTATAACAACTTTCAACACAGTCAAATGTATTTTAGTATGATTGTTTTGACCAAATAAAACAGCATTGCGTTAAAACAGCGACTTCTAGCGGCAAAACATACATAGCCTACTGTGCCTTTAAGAAAGACTCATGAAAGTATATTCTCTTTAAATACATTTAAAGGGTTAGTTCACCCAAAAATGACATTTCTGTCATTAAGTACTCACCCTCATGTCGTTCAACACCCGTAAGACCTTCGTTCATCTTCGGAACACAAATTAAGATATTTTTGATGAAATCCGGGGGTTTCTGAAGCACATATAGGCAAAAACGTCATTGCACTTTTTAACAATTTGTCATACGCAGTTGATGTAGTGAACGCAGTTCAGTGCTTCTGTGTTTATGTCTGAACGCCGGCTCAGTATTATATATATATATATATAAATGGTTAATGTCCCAGAAACATTTTCATGCCTAATGTATGCAAATTTACTGTTGCTAGAGAGAGACACACAAACATTCATAGGGGTGCTGCTATACTTAGTTTTGTCCAAGTACAATGTTGAAGGTTAATCACTATGCTCAGAACTGTTTGACTGGGTGCCCCATGGCATCAGCAGAGTGTCCCATGGCAACAGAAGACAGATGCTTTATTCCGAAAACCAAAATGGAACCATCACTTGAAAATAGAATACTAAACGAAAGACTGAAGCATCAAGATGGCGGTTACATGTGATGGAAGTTTGTTGGTGTGCATGTGTGTGATCATCCATAAAACATACGCACATGTTGGGTTTTTGTGTTTTGTGAGGACTTTCCATAGATAATGATTTTTATACTGTACAAACTGTAGATTCTATCCCCTAACTCTACCCATCTCAGAAAACTTTATGCATCTTTACATTTTCCAAAAAATCACTTTATATTTATCACTTAATATTGCCATCTTTGTGGGGATGTTTTGTCCCCATAATGTGGGGATTACTAGGACCATACACACACATTTATTCCAGGAAAAAGTACAGACTTGCTAAATCAGTATGTAATGTGTATCACTCTAGAGGTTGTTCTTCTTTAGCTGTGGCATCTGCAGTATTTGCATGTATCTGACCTTTTAAAAGAAAAGGAAAGGGAGGCCGGTGTTGATCTGATGCAAAGAAGGGGGAATCAAGAGGAAGAAAATATTCTGTTTGTATAGTGGAGACTCTTGTATACCCAGTCTTATTTTTAGGACCAAAACCCCATGATTCTATCTATCAATCAACTAGTCTCTGCCTTTTCACTCTGCCCTCTCTCTCTCGGTTGTGGCTAGAATGGATACAGCTATGGCCAGAAATGACGCAAAACCTCACCATAAAATAATAATAAATTATATTTGCTACTTATCAGATTGTGTTTTATTAACGTCTACACCAGGGATGGACAACTCCGGTCCTGGAGGGCCAGTGTCCTGCAGAGTTTATCTCCATCCCTGATAAAAACTCACTTGCCTATAACTTTCTACTAATCCTAAAGACCTTGATTAGCTGGTTCAGGTGTGTTTGATTAGGGTTGGAGCTAAACTCTGCTGGACACTGGCCCTCCAGGACCGGAGTTGTCCATCCCTGGTCTACACCTATACCCCAACCCTAAACCTACCCTTACAATAATGCAAATGCAGTAATTAATTGTTGTTCAGCGTGACAAATAAATGATGCAATATTGATATGTGCATGGTAAGCTCTGGTAGGACAATCTGGCCATAGTTGTATCCCTTCTAGCCCCAACCCTCTTTCTCTCTCTCTCTCTCCCAGAGTCCTCTGCTATTTCTACCTATATTTGTTACACCTAGTAATAAACATGTTAACAAATGCCTGTAACAACCTTCCTGATTTGACAGGTAGACCTATATTAGAAAGTGCTGTCTGTTGGTCTGTCTGTCTGTAAAAACTGTAATATTTTGAAATATTGTTACATTTTAAAATAAATGTATTCTATTTTATTGTATTTTAAAATGTAATTTATTCCTGTGATGGCAAAGCTAAATTTTAGCGGCCATTACTCCAGTCTTCAATTATAAAAAGATGTGCACACTTATGCGATTAATTTTGTCATAATATTCTCCCTGTTTGTCCCTGGACCGTTATGTTAATTCCTGTCCCGAGTGCCAGGTTTGTAGTTTGTTGTAGTTTTTCCCGGTGATTAGTCCCTGATTGTTTCCAGGTGTGTTTTGTGAGCTTGTTAATCTCGGTGTATATACCCCTGTGCTTCATCTGTTGGTTGTTGTCTTTCCATGGACATCGTGTGTAGTAGTTTTCTGTTTTATCTCCGTGTTTTCTTGTGTTTCCTGGTTGTGACCTTTGTTTATTTCATTAAAGTAAAGCTGCATTTTTGGATCTGTCTCTCATAGATTTCTAAGTCTGCCTGCACATTACAATTTAAAGTTTTTCACTTATATATTTGTATTGGTTTTCTGTAGGTAGTCATTTTCCCATTAAAGATGCTAATGTTCTAATTTGATTCATGTTTGTTTAATTTTTTTTACAATGCAAAAACCTGCTGTTTTAACAGGGGTGTATAGACATTTTATATGCACTTTATATGTTAAATTAGATTTAATTATATTTAATTAATTATTTTATCCAAAGTGACTTAAATTGCATTCAGTGTGTACCCCTTTATTATTCAAATATTGTAACAAAATATTTTATTTATTTACATTGTTATCGGTAGATATTTAAACTGAAAAAATCAGAATATTAACAAAAACTATAATAGTACTGTGTATCAGTGATAAAATAACACTGGTGTGGCAAATTATGCCTGGTCTCTTATGTGCTGAAGATGCTTTATACTGACTTATACAGAAAACATAGCAGTGGCTCAGTCACTCTTGGATCTAACCAAGGTTAATCGAGGTTCATAGAAACATTACCAACAGGCCAGAAAAAAGGATGAGTCACTTTTCTCTTCCAAGTGAGGTTCAGAGGGAGCGGAGGGGCCTGCAAATCGCCTCTGGCTCTGCTGTTGGAATCCTTCCCAGACAATTGCTGCTGATGTTGTTTGTTTGTCGTCTTCTGTGTCTTCAGGTGCAAAATATCTGCTGAAGTGCAATTTTGTTATAGAGACAGATAGATATTTTCACCTGGTCTGCCTTACAGGCCCACCCGTAATACCAGCACCATCTGTTTGTGTATTTTTGTGGGGGATTTCATTAAAAAGTATTCTTTTTAAATGTGCAATTTATTATGGTTTATATATATATATATATACACACACACACACACACCAATCAGGCATAACATTATGACCTCCTTCCTAATATTGTGTTGGTCCCCCTTTTGCTGACAAAACAGCCCTGACCCGTCGAGGCATGGACTCCACTAGACCAAGGTGTGCTGTGGTATCTGGCACCAAGATGTTAGCAGGAGACCCTTTAAGTCCCGTAGGTTGCGAGGTGGAGCCTCCATGGATCGGACTTGTTTATTCAGCAATCGCTCCAACGGCCTGCTCCCACAACACTCAGTCCAGCTCTGCTTCGTTCTACAGTAACGTTAATAATCGCATCCATGAACATGATTTGTTCCTGACAATCATGATTTGTTCCCTATCCTTATTCTTTTCCACCGACCGTTGAGATGAAGACCACATGTCCTAAGATTCCGCGCTTAATCGAGCTACGCCTTTGTTTTGAAGCGACCTCTAGCGAACTGAAAATATTACATAGTGCACCTTTAATATCAGGGAATTTTAGTTTTTTAAAAAAAGGTCTTTATAATTGTAACACAGTTCGTATATACGGGAAGGAGGAGGCGGGAACCGGCGAACGTTCAAACTAATTTTAATACCAAAATAAACAAATACAAAACGAAAGTAATGCCGGCAGACCCTCGCGGACGTCTGCCGGCCACACAAACATAATAAAACATAAAATAATATCCAGGCCTGGTCCTCTCTCGTCCTTCACTGTCGTCGCTCCTCCTTTTATGCCCCCGGAGCTCCTCCGTGAGAGACTCGAGGCCGGTGCGCCTCACAGGTGATGCTCATTGTCACTTGCGTCACCGGCCTCGCGCCGTTCCCTCACGGCTCTCGCCCGCCCTGGTCGCCACATACCCCCATCGCCCCTCGCAGGCCGGGGGGCTACTCCTGCGACTGCGCTTAATCCCCCCCGGGGCCTGTCTCGGCGGCCGCAGCACCTGGGGGTAAGGACAGACGAGACGAGAGAAAGGAGACGGAAGCAAGGGGAGCGACAGAACGAGAGAGGGGAGAGAGGAAAAAGAGAAAAAAAAAATCTTGGTCCGGTTCCCAGACACACTGCCGCTCGGTCCTCAGCCAGCCGAGAGGCTTTTCCTCGCGGTGCCATGCGATGGTACTGGACGCTCCGTGGACGGCTCGATCCTCCTCCGCCCCCTGGCGGCCGGCGATGGCTCCTCCGGCTGAGGGCAGCCGGCAGCGAGTCCCCCGTTCCCTGCTCATCCCCTTCATGGCGGACGGCAGCAGGCTCCGGCCCACGGCGAACGGCGGCGACTCCTCCGCTCCCTCTTGGACGGCAGCCACCCCACCTCATCCCAGGGGCACGGCACCGAGCTTCTTCGTCCCACCGGTCACTATGCTCCAGCACCACCGCCTCGGGTAGCCTCTCGCGGTCTTCACTCCGAACTCCGCGATCCCCCTCAGCAGCGAGGGCTCTCCGACAGCATGTCCCTCCTTCCTCCCGGGTTTCGGCACCAATGTAACACAGTTCGTATATACGGGAAGAAGGAGGCGGGAACCGGCGAACGTTCAAACTAATTTTAATACCAAAATAAACAAATACAAAACGAAAGTAATGCCGGCAGACCCTCGCGGACGTCTGCCGGCCACACAAACATAATAAAACATAAAATAATATCCAGGCCTGGTCCTCTCTCGTCCTTCACCACTCCTCCTTTTATGCCCCCGGAGCTCCTCCGTGAGAGACTCGAGGCCGGTGCGCCTCGCATATGATGCTCATTATCACTTGCGTCACCGCGGTCGCCACAATAATGAAGTGAAGTGAAGTGAAGTGACATGTGGCCAAGTATGGTGACCCATACTCGGAATTTGTGCTCTGCATTTAACCCATCCAAGTGCACACACACAGCAGTGAACACACACCCGGAGCAGTGGGCAGCCATTGCTGCGGCGCCCGGGGAGCAGTTGGGGGTACGGTGCCTTGCTCAAGGGTCTCACCTCAGTCGTGGTATTGAGGGTGGGGAGAGCGCTGGACATTCACTCCCCTCACCGACAATCCCTGCCGGACCTGAGACTCGAACCCATGACCTTTGGGTTACAAGTCCGACTCTCTATCCATTAGGCCACGCCTGCCCCCAATATACTGACAACCACCGTAAAAACGCAGGTGGTAATGAGAAAGCCATACGTAAGGGAAATACTGAAATATGGTACATGGTGTCATACACACAAATACAAAACACCATAATGGTAACACACGGTAACGCTAAAATAACGCAATAAACATTAATTTAACAACATAAAATGACATAAAAGTGTAATGTACATAACTATTAATAAAACTAAAGAGAAACATTTATTTGATGAAAAACACACAGTTTATATATCTACACATAGTTTTCTAAAGATTATACTGAAGTACATAAGATATTTACTGTACATTTATAATAGTCCTTTACGATTGTTGCTTGTCAGACTGTACGAACATGATCCTCATGTCACACTGTGGGATCTCAGCTGTCATGTGTCAGACTGTACGACTGTCAAAACGGACGCGCGCATGAACACTTTTACATCATCGACCCACACACATTCGGTGACAGTAAGCTGCATTACACACGGGACTGAAATGGTGGCTAACAAAGACATCTCTACCGTTAATTTTGATAACGGTTTGTCTTAAAAAACGAAGACAATTTGACGTTCGCCGTAGAAGAAATCACACTGCAAGACTGTGCGCCAAATCTTCTGACACTGCCAGAATTTCGCCGGAGGTAAAATTTGATCGGCTGTCGGTGAACATGTCAAACTAGCGATCAAAGACTACAGATTTTAGTCTAGGATTGTAGGAATCCTTTAGGATTTGCAAAATTGGTCTCAGATGTCCAAATCGTGGCCAAAATCGCACAGTGTGCACCAGCCTTTATTCGAACACATTGATTTGTGCATAGTTTATTTTAGTAAGTATTGTATTTATTGAATTATCTGTCTAATATCAGATGCAGTACAGTAACTGAAGAACCTAATATGCTGAGAGGGCTAAAGATAGAATGATGATCATGTGATATCAGTACTGTGTGTGCGTGTGTGTGTGTACAGGCAGTACATACTGTAGGACATTCAGATTCATTTACATTTGTTATGTTTTTCTGTTTTTCTACTTTAGATTCGCTTTTAGCCTAAAAGTGGGATCTGGGAAGACAAACACCCCTCAATTGCAAAGAGGACAGCTTGGCTTTCTGTGACCTACAGACAAAGAGACATCCTGCTGCACCTGAACTGAGAAGCATCTCGGTCCACTCCACCCCATACTGTATGCTTTATTAATGATGTCGGAACAGACGCGTCAGAGGTCAATCATAAGAAAGTGGATGCAAATCTCAGCAGATCGGAATAGTATAGAAGCTTCTAGAAACATCTAGAACAGTGGTTCTTAATCATTTTAACTCAAAGGCCCCCATGACAATGCTTTCTTGTTATTAATCTTTTTTATAAACAAACAGAGATACGTATTGATACTTATTAAAATATATATGATTTCTTGATTGTATGTATTTTTAAGCATTTTAATAACGTTCGATTATTTTAATTTATTAAATGTTACAATAATAATACATTAATTTGAATAATTTTATCCCTTGGATGTTTGCTGATGCCCCTAGTGTGTCCCGTCCACCTGGTTGAGAACCACCGATCTAGAATGAGAGTGAGTAAAGAGAACACCGCCTTTGTCCTTTATCAACAACTGCATATGAAAGAACCTTAATATCCGTTTCAATAACAAGAGATGATCGGTGGCATTTGAGGAAATACGTGAGGAAATATTAAATAATGTTCGTGTTTCCAGAACAAATGCTTCTAAACAAAACTAAACCAGCACTGACATCAAAAATGGATGGTTTGTGCTCATTCGAGCGATGTTTTCCAAATAACTACACGTGATTGGCCTGTGGGCTGAACACGTGTGATTGACAGGTGATCCAGCCAGTGACGAGATGCCATCCAAGGTGTCATGCCTGTATTTGCTGACTGTGGTCTGCTGGGCCAGTGCTCTGTGGTATCTCAGCGGCTCCCGGCCCTCAACCACCTACGTGGGTCAGATGACCTTCGCCCGCAAACCTCTCCCGCGGCTCTCGAAGAACGACACGTTCAGCAATATCCGCACGCGTACTCTGAACCCACACAATTTCAAGTTCCTCATCAATGAACCCAAAAAATGTGAAGGCACAACGCCCTTTCTTGTGCTCCTCATCAGCACCAACCACAAGGAGTTTGACGCCCGGCAGGCGATCCGAGAGACGTGGGGAGATGAGAACATATTCAGCGACGTTCGCATTGTGACGCTGTTTCTTCTCGGGTACAACACTGAACCTGTGCTCAACCAGATGGTGGAACAAGAAAGCCAGATCTTCCATGACATCCTAGTTGAGGACTTTGTGGATTCCTACCACAATTTGACCCTGAAGACTCTCATGGGGATGCGGTGGGTGTCCTCATTCTGCCCAAATGCACAGTACGTCATGAAAACAGACAGTGATATATTTGTCAACATGGACAATTTAGTGTTTAACCTGCTGAGACCCAACACCAAACCAAGGCGCCGCTTTTTCACGGGTCACGTGATAAACGGAGGACCCATACGTGATGTTCACAGCAAGTGGTTCATGTCTAGAGATCTCTACCCTGATAGCAGATACCCACCTTTTTGCTCTGGGACTGGATACGTGTTCTCCGGAGACATGGCGGAGCTGCTCTATAAGACTTCCCTCCATACGAGACTCCTACATCTGGAGGATGTGTACGTGGGACTGTGCCTGCGGAAACTAGGCATTCAGCCCTTCCAGAACAATGCATTCAATCACTGGAAAATGACCTATAGTCTGTGCCGTTACCGAAAAGTGTTGACTGTACATCAGATTTCACCAGAGGAGATACTGAGAATATGGAACGATATGTCCAACAAGAAACATCTCAAATGCTAACAAATAGTTGAGGAATATGTTGAGCCAATATGTGATACTGAAAACATAATGTTAATGTTATTTATTGGTATTAACAAGGCTATTTAGGGCTTTTCACATTTGATCCTGGGTCATTCTAAACCCTGGGTAATCTTGGTTCATGTTTAACAATTAATCCTGGGTATTCATAAGCTGATGTTTCACACTGTACATTCCTAAACCCTGAGTTAACATTCTTATTTGCATTTTTGCTGTGTCAGTGTCATTGATTGGGCGAACGCTGCACGTGACCTGTTTACATAAAGTGTTGCTCTAGTGTTGCATATCCTCATACTATATATTATCGACTGTAATATCAAGTTTGTCCTGAATGGATTGTTCGAACTATAAAAGGTAAGAATGAAACTCTCTTCTTAACTCGAATTGGCATGTTTTCTGTCACCATTTTAAATTTTTCCCCTCAAAACATAGCCTACTGTTTATATAATGTGTCGTGCGGTGTTTCTGTGGCTGTACAAAGCATTTGAATATGAGGCACACAATCGGCTGTCTGTTACTAAGCATCTAGCCATAACTTTGTAACACTACTTCGTTTTACACTGTACACATTTGGCACCGCAATGCAGTTAAAGGGTTAGTTCGCCCAGAAATGAACATTCTGTCATTAATTACTCACCCTCATGTCATTCCACACCCGTAAGACCTTCGTTCATCTTCAGAACAAAAAATTCAGATATTTTTGATAAAATCCGACGGCTCAGTGAGTTAATTTAGACTTTTAAACACCCAGAAAGGTACTAAAGACATATTTAAAACAGTTCATGTGACTACAGTGGTTCAATCTTATTGTTATGAAGTGACGAACCAAATAAAAAACAAAATAACAACTTTATTCAACAATGTCTAGTGATGGGCGATTTCAAAACACTGAAGCTTCGAAGCTTAATGAATCTGAAAATCATGTGACTTTGGCAGTTTGCGATCACGCTCCGAACCACTGATTCGAAACAAAAGATTCATAAAGCTTCAGAAACCAGTGTTTTGAAATCATCCTTCTCTAGATATTGTTGAATAAGGTCCTTATTTTGTTTTTTGGTGCACAAAAAGTATTCTCGTCACTTCAGAACACTAAGATTGAACTACACATGAACTGTTTTAAATGTTTTTAGTAGATTTCTGGGCATTTGAAAGTGTTGATTATCTTGCTGGGAATAGAGGCCTCACTGAGCCATCGGATTTTATCAAAAAAAATCTTAATTTGTGTTCTGAAGATGAACGAAGGTCTTACGGGTGTGGAACGACATGAGGGTGAGTAATTAATGACAGAATTTTTTTCTTTTGGGTGAACTAACCCTTTAACACCACAAAAGCGGTGATAACCCTGTTCCAGAGCAGGGTTTCATAACCCCACTTCTAAATTACAAGTGTGAAACGTTCCTTTACCCAGGGTTAAAAGCGGGGTTTAGAATGACGTTAACCCGGGGATAAATGCAGTGTGAAAAGCCCTCTTGTGACCCTCCGATGTCAGTCTGTAGAGCAATATTCGTTAGGTCAAACTGGATCCACAAGGTATTTTCAGTGGTTATAATGGTTTTAAACAGGACCTTGCATATTTACAAACATTATTCATATACCAAGTCGCTGTGAATTGCTTTATAATAATAGTACCAACTTTCAAAGGAACTCAGTATTATATAAGAAATAGCAGTGCAGTATTTACTATGCCAAATGTCTGCTATAAACTACATTTATTCTTAAAATGAATGATATCTAGATTAACCCACAATAATGCATATTTATGTGTAGTTAAAGCCTTTGCAAAGCAGTAGAGCTCAGTTCTATCTTGGTGAGAAGGAACATTATTTTTCTTTTGTTTAGGTTACAATGAAATTATGCAAAAATAGATGGGATATACACACTTTAATTTTGCATGCAATACTCACTTTCTAATTCTTTTCTTAAAGGGGTTGTATTCTTTTATCATGATTTTTATCATTAATTTTTTTAATAGTATATTTTACTGTAATTAGATTTTTTCATATTACTGTACTTCATTTACTTTTGTTGTTGTTTTTTAATATTTTGTCCCCTAAGGTTTAACTTATGACTATTTTCCTCTTTTTTCCCTCTTATAATTAATTAGTTCTGAATGTTACAGTATGTTTTAATGGTACAACTGACATTTTATTTAAAATAAATGAACATTTAATTGCTCATGATGATCCCTCTTTCCATAAGGAGCTATGCAATACTCCAAGCAATCTGGCTAAATTTGAGAATATGAGCAGCATGCTTAAACCAGTAATCCAGTAGCCCCATATAATAACACTGGGCCAAAAATGTGAACTTTTACAAATACATTAACATTTACATTTATGCATTTGGCAGACGCTTTTATCCAAAGCGACTTACATTGCATTATACTATACATTTGTATGTGCAATCCCTGGGATCGAACCCATGACCTTTGGCATTGCTAATGCCACGCTCTAACCAGTGAGCTACAGGAAAGCATAGTATGTACTTTGTATTTTTGACAACCATGTTGAGTCATTGTGTGCTGCATTACTGCATATTTAGCCATATGATTGTACTGCTGGTGGATGAATGAAACAGGACGGGGATGAAAACTGTCTTGTATTGTAATGATGTAACACAAATTACATATAGCACATATAAGGCCATGCTGGGACCATGCACTTTATTTTGTATCTGAAAACTCATGGACAGGCTCGTTTTACACTGCTAACTGTATATTTAATAAACATATCCACTTTTTCTCAAATAAAAGTGTCACTGTAAAGGTTCCTTTGCATTATGATACATATGTAATCTGGACGCAAAATGTCAGATAATTGTACGACTCATTGAGAGAACATGCGTTTAAACATGCCTTCACTATAAACTGAATGTTTAACATACTAACTACATTTTTTGTTTTACTAAAAAAACACTTAGTTCATGATACAAATTCTATACGAAACTCCCCTGGCCTCTGTTATCACAGGCACATGTCAGTCCTCATCTTTTCCATTGCAGAGGGGCACACGACAAGGCTCACCATTATTATTTGCGTTATCATTAGAACCCCTTGCTCAAGCCATAAGAGAGCACAAATCCATATATCCCATTGTTGTTCATGGCTCCAAACATTCTATATCACTTTATGCAGACGACATTCTTTTGTTCCTTTCCAACGTCAAAATATCAATCTCACATGTGCTAGCCCTGTTCAATGAATTTAAGAATTTGGCAGGTTATAAAATAAATTGGCATAAATCCACACTACTCCCTCTAAATTCACCTGCCACTAATGTTCAATATCCTCCCTCCATTCCTGTAAGCAATGTTATCTCCTATTTAGGAATTAAAATATATGCAAAGTTATCAGAAATCACTCACAAAAATTATAGGGAAATCTCTCAAAAAGGTGACAGAAGATTTACAGCGATGGAATACTCTCCCAATTTCTTTACAAGGAAGAATTTCTATCGTTAAGATGAACATTCTTCCACGTCTCAATTTTTTATTTTTCAAGATTCCAATTTCTCCTCCACCTAAGTTTCTTGAGCAAATCCAATCTTTGATTTCCAAATTTATATGGAACAATAAACGAGCTAGAATTAATTCTTCTACTTTGCAGCGTCCTAAATTGATGGGAGGGTTGTCTCTCCCTAACTTAAAATGTTATTACTGGGCATTTCAACTAAGAGCTTTAAAGGTCTGGATGGACGAGAATTGCAAGGTGCCTTGGAAATCCACAGAGACCGCACTGGCTTCAAGACCTTCCATACACAGATTTAAAAGGCAAGAAATTTAAAGTTAAATTTGGCACTATAATTGCTAATTGTTTGACAGTTTGGAAAAAAGCTGAGAAACTGTTTGAAACAGTTCCTAAATTTCATAAACTCTCCCCTTTATGGAATAATACTAATATATTGACAGGAAAGAAACCTTTCACATGCCCACTTTGGGCTGCTAAGGGAATTTGTACGCTGGGAGACATTTATGGTAAAGATGGTTTATATTCATTTAATAATCTACAGACTTTGTTTGACTTTTTTTCTTTATCTGAGACTGAGATCAGCCATGAAGGCTTACGGAGTTCCATGGAACACATCACTACCTTCGCATCCACTGGCAGGATTGTTTGATCCTGGAAAAGAGTCTAGAGGCCTGGTTTCACAAATTTATAACTCTCTTTTAAAAACACAGTGTAAACGTTTGTCAATTGAGAAAGGACTTAGAGCAGGCTGGACTTCGTCCTGATTGGCTCACGGTATGGTCAAATATGAGTGAAACATCTCGAAATTGGAGTCATCAACTTATTCATTTTAAAACTATCCATAGAGCCTATGCGACGCCATATAGACGATACAGAATGGGATTAATATCTGATCCTAACTGCACTATATGTCAAAGACCTGTAACTGGTACAATGTATCACATGTTTTGGGAATGTTCAGTAATTAATCATTTTTGGACTCAAGTTTGTTGGGACTTAGAAGAACTGATTAACCGTAAGATCACTCCGGATCCTTGCCTGTGCTTGCTGAATGATGTCTCTTCTTTGAACCTTGGCACAGTGAACAAAAGGATTCTTTTTTCGGGTTTCACTGCTGCAAAGAAATCAATAATCGCACTTTGGTGGGACACTAAGGCAGACATCTCATGACTGGTTACTGAATATGCAACAAATAGTTATGATGGAATGCTCCTTAGCTAGAACACAGGCCTGGCAAAGAGCTGTAAAATCTATTGGTGACCGGTTCATTAGGTTGTGAGATGTAGATGTATCTCCTTAGAACTGTGAAGTATCCATATCTAGGGTATAACTGTCATCTAAAGTATTCATCTTCTATGTAAGCAGTGCTAACATAATTTGTTTCTTATCTCTGTTTTGTTCAGTTTTGATTGATTTTTATTTACTCTTATTATTATTTTTTTTTGTGTATGTTTGTGTTCTTTTGAAAATCTAATAAAAAGTAAGTCACAAAAAAAAAAAATACTTACTTCATTATTTCAAAAGCTCCTCACGTGATGCACAGCAGCAGTCGACGTGGGCTAAACTGTGGATCATTTATCATTGCTTTGGCACTGTAATATGCCCCATTTAATCATAGTAAACTTTACATTTGTTAAAGTAACAAATCAAATCAAAGTCAATCAATTAATTTCTACAAATCCAACTTATCAAGTTGTTTTACCAGGTGGTGCTAGTCACAATCCAGCCATATCCTTTCCATTTGTCAACTGTTCAACATTACTGACACCTGTTGGCCAAGAAATGCCAAATCAACCTTGTACTGTACAAACAAATCAATCCATTTCCCCATATCCATCAAGCCAAGCCAATCCAAACCGCCAGAGAGCAATGTTAAATAATCTGATCAAGTAAGACACTATGTGCTGTTAGAAATTGTTGCCACAATTTTACCAATGTAGCCTACTGTATTCATTATTGGGAACTGGCTTCTAGCTTTTGCCATTAGATGTATAAAAAAAGTAAGGTTCTTTTAAAGAAAACAAGCGATACGTTTTTTTTTTAGTACAAAATTAAATTGGTTCTGTTGAAATAATAATTTTGCTCATTACATTAACTTAATATTGTATGTTATTTAAACTCAATCTATCTAAACTTAATGAAATTGTCTTGATAACTTTGAAAATTGGGCAGTGGAGTTTTAGTTCCCAGCATGGGAATAATGGATAAGGAGAATAAATGTTGAAATTAAGTGTTATTTTTGTTTGTTTTTTAGTTTTTAAACATGCTAATGTTTAATGCTGTTATGTTTGATATTTAAAACAGTTTCTGTTATGTTGAAGTTTTTGTGATTACCATTGTGCTGAAGAGTAGATACATAAACCACACTGACTCTGTAAACAATGCGTTAACGCCAGTGACAAATAACATCTTGTTCATTAAAATGACATGCTAGATAAGTTACATTTAACATGTGCTATGATAGCAGTGGATTTCAAGTGAAATAGATAACATTAATTAGTTCCAGGGCTATAACTCAAGTAATTGGATGGGGATTTTCTTTGAGTAATCAACTTTAAAAAAATGTGTTTATGCTACAAATGATTAAGTTCCTCTAACTCAGTGTAGTTTGTTGGTTGAACGCAATTTTATTCGGAGTTGTCATAACTAAAAAAAATGATGCAAACTGTTGCATTGATTTAAAAAAAAAAAATTATTGAGTCAACACATTATTTTTTAGTGTGTGATTCAAATTAAAAAAGGGTAAAATTGGTGGTAGCAAAAATCACGGTGAATCAACTTAAACCTGTTGCGAAATCAGCATGCTTGTGCCTGATTCCTATTAAAATAACTAGATTTCATCTGCAAAAATTCACCAATAATTGCAGCAACAATATCAAAAATCTATAATTGTAAAATTATATAAAAATTTTCATTAATAAAATTGTATATTTATATGTCGTTCCATGATAAAATATTTCCGGTCAACAGTAAACTCTACTCATGGCTAGTTGCTTTACACAATGTTGCTTCCTAAAGTGCTGTTTGGTTGTGTTACGGAGGGGTGGGAGGAGTTTGATTTCATGAAGGAGGGGCCTGATCCTGAACGGCTCCGTCTGTGTCTGTCCAAACTTCGGCGGAATGAAAGAGGGCTGCAGCGACGGTTTTCCATTCCTACGTGGGTGCTGACCTGAGATGGACTCAGACTGAGCTTATGACTCTGAGCTCTGGATTCGTACTCTTCTACTGATGTCTTCTTGTAGCTAAAAGAGAGACAAAGAAAGATATTTACATTGTCAAAGTGTCATGGGAAGGCTAATAGGAAAGATGGATGAGCTCTGTTCCAAAACCTACTGAGCGCAACATGGGCAGCTACCCTCCAAGACAGTATCCTAACCGAAATGGAGCATAATAAGTTTGAATTGTTGTTCATCTTGTGAAGTGCAACAGAAGTCTTGCACATTCAGGTTGAAAATGGCTGTGTCTGCTTTTATGTAAAAAATGTGGTGGAAAAAATACTACGTTCACGCCATGTTGTAATTACCATAATTTCAAAATGACAACACATGACGTTCTACTCAAAGCTGTTCTTTTTATGCTTTTTACAAGTTGAAATCTTATAATTATGGTAATTACAAAATAGAACACAGAGTTCCTAAAAAGTGAAGCAAAAGCATTTCAGTCGCCCCCTGGTGGCTGGCTGCAGTATAAGTCATAAACCTTGCCCTCTCCATGTAATCGAATGGGACGCGAGCCAAACTAAAAAATCCAGTTACACTTACATACAGACATATGTTGCAGTGTTTGTTTTTCCAGTAAGTTTGGTTTAAGTTAGTTATTTGATGCTATAAAAATGCTGTGCGTTTGAGTTTGTGAGGGACCTTGATACCGCGGCTCCATCTCAGGATCACTACTGAGCAGAGTCGGGCTCCAAATGACAAAATCGGCAATGACCATTTCTGGGATATTTTGGCTTCATTTTTCTACATTGGAAGGAAGTGGAAACGCGTCATCCATCTTTTTTATCCATCTATGTTAAAGTCAGGTGTTAGCATTTTGCTAAGCTAACAACTCATGCAAACCATCTTGAGTACTTTAGTGCTGTATTACTGCATATTTAGCCATTGGATTGTGTACTGCTAATGGATGAATGAAACAAGACAGGATAAAAACTGTCTTGTATTGTAATAATGTAACAAATTCAAGTTAAAAATGGCTGTGTTTGCTTTTAAATTAAAATAAGGTGTAAAAACGTCTGGTGTTAGCATGTTGCTAATCTAACAAAAATAAGTTATAAATAATACTTTTGAATTAAAAGTGATGCTAACTTAGATGTTACCACATAAAGCACATTTTATTCAGTGCAGCTTATAAGGCAACATTATTCTGCTGCCCGCTGTTTAAAAAACCTCTGTGTCATGACTCCTATGATGCCTAAAAAAAACTTTCTTGATTTTGGAAAAGAGCTATAAAGTGTTCACTCATGTGTGTGGGTATAATGTGAAGACATCATCATGGTGTACAGTAGTGTGTACTCACAGTCGCAGCAGTAAAGAGGAGAGCACCACTGAGACAGATGAAGCTGCCATTGCAGCAGAGCCCATCCACGGCTGCAGCACCAGCCCCAAAGGCATGAACACACCTGAAAATCAGGCTCAAACCAGTAAACCACTTCCATCTATTACAAAATGCACACAGTACTCACTATTAATGTAAGAAAACATTGGAAACAGTGTGGTTGGCTCTATTTACCTGCTGCAAAAGGGATGCCAAGCAAGTTATAAATGAGAGCAAACACAAAGTTTATCCGGATTCTCTGCACCGTCTTTTTAGACAACTCGATACTGGCCACCACATCCAGCAGATCATTCTACACCAACACAAAAAATACTGAATTTCTGAACTTTTTAATTTCTGTTGATTCATAGAATTTCCTCCTTATTTCCTGATAAATCAACTGTGATTGAGTTACTCACCCGTATAAGGACAATATCTGCTGCCTCAATGGCAACATCAGTGCCTGTTCCTATGGCGATGCCTAGATCAGCATGGGCAAGAGCGGGCGAGTCATTGACCCCATCGCCCACCATTGCAACTTTCAGACCTCTTTCCTGCAATTCCTGGATCTTCGCCACTTTATGGGAGGGCAAGACTTCTGCAAACACCTTCCTGATGCCTACCTGTATAATAAAACAGTGTATTCTGGTGTAATTACTATCAGATAGATAGCCAAAAGCAGCGTTTCCACCGCAGGAACTTTCCCCAGGAACTAGGGACTTTGGGGTGGTACTCAGGAACCAAGGTCTAAATGAAGTCCCGGGTAAAATTTTCCCCCGTCAGAAAGTTCCGGAACTTTCGGGGGTGGGACTTGGGCACTGAACATGCTAATTGGTTGAATTCACGCAGCATTTTGATTGCTTGAGTTAATGCAGCATTTTATTTCAACCACCATTTTTAAAAGTATGTTGTGGTGTGTGTAGTAAGAGTTGTTTGCTATTGGAATCAACAATGGTGTTTAAAAAAATACAACCGATGGACTGACGATGAGGTTCAGGCTTTATTAAGCTTATATGCGGATGACGTAACTGCGCAGTCCTACATCACCAGACTATCTTCACGGTACTTTAGACCATGAAGGAAACGCAGATAGCAACAGGTCTGGGGGAAAAAAGTTCCTAGGACAAAATGTTCCAGGTAATTTTGGTGGAAACAGAGCTAAATGCACAAAATGCTAATTGTATGTCGGAAACGTGGCGGTCACATTAGCGAAATGTTGGTCGCAGACGAAAAAGGGTCATTGTCAAGAGTGTAATGATGTATAAAGCACAGCTCACAAGTCACTTTCAAACTAAGCAGATTTCTGTTGGTCAATGCGGCGAATCAACGTAACCAACTCGAAACTGTTCTGAAATATGCATTGGGAAATCTTTTGCCCTCGGGCAAAATTCCTGAAATATTAAAATAACTGGATTTCACCTGGGAAAATTTACTGAACAACAGTAATTATGACCACACCTTTATGAACATACTTCAATATTCTGAATGGTGGTGCTTGAAGTTTGAGTTTGAATCCAGCTTATGATATTTTATATTATTTTGTGTTATTATATGAATTACTGTTTTATACGGTTCTAGGCAAAATGCGTATATGGATATGCACCTGTGTGGCGATGGCCCGGGCTGTGCGTCTGTTGTCTCCTGTGATCATGAAGACCTCTATTCCCATACTGCTCAGGGTGTGAACAGCTAGAGCCGACTCTGGCTTCACAGTGTCTGCCACAGCTAACATAGCACACAGGACACCTGAGAAACAGAGACAGACAGAGGGAAGAAAAAGAGCAATCTTGATCTTTTGAGATAAAAAAAAAAACATTAACAATTAATAGCTTGATTTAGCTACTAATCAATTGAACTAAAATTACATTATAAATGGACATCAGAGGGAAAAAGTAAAAAGTATGATACAACCAGGGCTTGACATTAACACCCGCCAACCCGTCAAATGTGGGTGGATTTCAGCAGTGGCCTGTAACACACTCACTCCTTCTAGCCACTTTGGCGGATTGAGTTTATAATATATACATTTTCAATTGTAGTCTTTTAAAAAGGCATCTGAAATAATAAACTAAGTGCAATGTAGTGTTGTCAAAAATATAGATTTTTCGATACATATCGATAATCAAATATCTGAAAAACTTATTTTTCCGCAGAATAGATACACAATACCAGCTGTGCTTTCTCGCTCTCTCACACAAACCCGCCTCCCCTCACTCACTCATTTCATTTTCTCCGGATGAATATTGTTGGTGTTACAAGGCTTGAATTTTGGCGTGGGATTGCACGTATTTCACATAATTTTACTTTTTCCTGCAGATTTTGTGTTCACACCCAAAGTGCATGCACATAAAGCTGCCTCTCAGTACTAAATTGAGTTCTTTTTTGCTGTACTTAAACAGTCAAATACACACAAAATAATGTCAAAATGCCGGTCTAGGCGAGTATTCACGTATTCAGTCAGTTAAGTTTTAAGTGAACGTAAACAGTTGAGAAAGAAAACGCATGTGTATCAGTATTATGGATCTGTGTGTCAGGTCTTAAAGTAACAGCAGCCTAATATACCTGCTGCCAAATTATGAATATCTATATGGCAGTTTTCTCCATGGTATCAATGTCAAAATTGTGGCCAGTGAAAATGCTGAGTGGCTAGTAACTTTGGAAAACCACTAACCACAGTGGCTGGTGAGCAAAAAAGTGTATGTCAAGCCCTGGATACAACCATTTTAAAATTAGACACACTGGCAAGTTCTGTTAATATAAGAAACAGATTATTTTCAATAATAATGCCTGTTAGACAAAACTTATTTTCTTAACATGCAATTTATGAACTTGGACGCTACCATCAATCGCCACAAGTATGGCCGTCTGTCCTTTAGTCTCATGGCTGCTCATGGCGGCATCCACATCAGTTGTGACCTCCAAACCATTCCGTAACATCCACTGTCTGTTCCCGATCAACACAGAGTATAAGGGGCTATCTGAGAAAACACATACATATATCTGTACTGTGTATTTGTCTTCATACACCAAGAGATTAATTCAAGGAAATATGAGCTATAATCACATTGAAATAAATAAATACATCTTTAAAAAAATGACTCACAACAAAGATTTTAAGGAATTAGAAAAAGGATCTGGAAGTGTAATACACAAAGCTCACACTAGGAGGCACCAATAACATACATTTACCTTACCTGACCCTGAATCTGTGTCTGCCACCAAGCTGCTCTCATCTGTGGTGGCTCCTTGGAGGGTGACAAGAAGTGCAGTTTGCTTTGCTGCGGGTGTGTTTGTTTCTTGTGTCTTTGGGCTGTTCTGCAGCAGATCCTCTATGTTGGAGACTTTACAACTGATTCCACAGCCTGGAACAGCCTGGAAGTCATGGCAGGAGCCCAGAGTTTCTGTTCCCAACTCCTACAGAGAGACAGATTTAGAAGCAGACAAACAGATTTAGAAACCTCTTTTAACGTGCAAGAGCACTTTTATCAAACAGAAGTGGAATCAGAAGTGGATGGAAAACAAGATTTCGGAGACTTATGTATGTACGGCACTTAACGCCCAGAGGCTGGATCATTTGATACTGTACTGAAGTTTCAAAGTTTGTTGTGTGTGGTGGCTTTCCCAAACCTCTTTGCAATGCTTTGCGACAGCCGTGCCCAGCGGATGTTCACTGCTGGCCTCGGCGGTGCCCACCACAGCCAGAACCTTCCGAAGAGGAAGCCTTGCTCGGTCCCACAGAACCAGCACTCGGGTCACCTGCGGCACACCATTAGTGATGGTGCCCGTCTTATCAAACATAACAGCCCCAACCTGCAGGAGCAGCAGGGAACAGAGTCCAATTATAACCCAGTAAATCCTAAAGGAATCTCTGAACATTTTTGTCTGATCTAGATTTATAACTGCATATATCTCTCTATATATGAATACCAATACTATACAGTTTTGGACATAAAAATAGAATATATAAAGTGCCAATAGAAAGTCACCATACCCCTTTGAAATAGTTACTTTATTTGTCATACAGCCCGAAATCAAAACATATTCCCAAAAAAAAAAAAATTTGTGAAAAAAAATAATTTTTCGTAGAGTCACCTTTTGCTTTTACAGCCATTAATCTTTTCGGATATGTCTGTACTAGCTTTGCACATCTAGATTGGGGAATATTTGCACATTCTTCCTTGCAGAATTGCTCAAGTTCAGTCAAATTCTGTGGTGAGCAGCAATGGACCACTCTCTTCAAGTCCAACACAACTGCTTAGGATAGGAAGTTGAATGTCCTTGAGTGGCCAAGTCAGAGCCCTGACTTAAATCCGATAGAAAATCTGTGGATGGACTTGAAGAGAGTAGTCCGTTGCCGCTCACCACGAAATTTGACTGAACTTGAGCAATTCTGCAAGGAAGAATGGGCAAATATTCCCCAATCTAGATGTGCAAAGCTAGTACAGACATATCCAAAAAGATTAATGGCTGTAATTAAAGCAAAAGGTGGCTCTATGAAGTAAAAATCAGGGGACTGATGACTTTTCCAACGCTGTTATTCTAGTTTTTTAATTAATTTTCAGGCACAGTTTGTAAATAAAGCTGGAAAAGTTTTTTTTGGGAATGGGTTTTGATTTCAGGCTGTACAACAAATAAAGTGTCTATTTCAAAGAGGTGTGATGACTTTCTATTGGCACTGTAATGTTGTAATATAATAGATCTATTTGAAAATATATTATAAATGTACTATATATTTTTTATAATATAAATGATGCCTGTAGAGATCATATATTTTGCTGGATTTTTATTATGTATTTACTATATACACTACCATTTAAAAGTTTGTGGTCGATAAGTTTTTTAGTGTTTTTGAAAGTCTCTTATGCTCACCAATCCTGCATTTATTTGATTCAAACAGTAAAAAACAGTAATACTTTGAGATATTATTACCATTTAAAATGTAATTTATTCCTGTGATGGTAAAGCTGAATTTTCAGTGTCACATCCTTCTCTAGAAATCATTCTAATATGCTCAAGAAATTTGCTGCTCAAAAAACATTTCTAATTATATTCAATGATTAAACCAGTTGTGCTGCTCAATATTTTTGTGGAAACTGAAAAAAAATTATTTTGAATAAAGTTCATCTTCCTGAATTATAGTATAATTTTGATCATTCTGACTGACCCCAAACTTTTGAACGGTATATACAGTAGATTACCAACAAAATTCCAACAGATACCGCTGCACCCGGGATGTCAGCCTAATAAATACAGACTTAGAAGAAGGAATTAGTGTTGAGCATTGCCTTGTGGGCCATCTCTAGTGGTTCTCCTCCCTTTATGAGAATGCCGTTCTGAGCGCCCACCCCTGTGCCCACCATAACAGCAGTGGGGGTTGCCAGACCCAGAGAGCAGGGGCACGCAATGGACAGAACTGTGATGGAGGCCTGGAAGGCAAAGCGGACGATCACCTCTGTTCGGGAGATGTTTTGCTCATAACCCTGTAGAGATCATACTTAGGTTAGAGACTTTTTCTTTTTTTTCTCGCACACAGGCTGAGTTTACACACAGTTCATGAATTACTGTAACTCACAGGGAAATACTTTGCCACAACGTCAAAGTCCAGAAAGCCAATGATGAGCCATGCTACCACTGTTAGCATGGAGATGACCACTATGAACGGAACGAAATAGCCACTCAATCTGTCAGCTAACTGTTGAATCGGTGCCTAACAAAAAAAGAGGACAATTACATCATTACAACAATCTAAAGTAAGCACTTTTTTTTATTTATAACATAAATATGTAAAAAAATTATAGAAAAGTTATTGTTTGACCAGATGTTAATAATTTAAGTTAAATGATCTTCTGACCACACAAACTTCATTATAATAAGGCCTTTTATTTAATTTCCTTGGAATTTAATGCTACATATTTTTTTAGATTAATCATGAATAAAAAAATTTTTATATAGATTGTAAGCCCAAGTAAAAATGAAAGTGAAAAGTAAAAATAAAAATGAAAGTAAAATTTAGCACATTTTTTTTTTTTACTTATAACCCTTCTGTTCATTCAAATGTCCTTATAAAATGCCTTATATTAAATTTTCTTGGAATTTAATTAACTACATACACATTTTTAGATTAATCGTGAATAAATATTTGAATAGATTATAAGGCCAAGTAAAAATAAAAAGTTAAAATTGGAAATAAATACGAAGGTAAACTTGTCACGGCTGGGCTAAGGATGAAGACGAGGTGAGGTGAAGCAAATCTATAATTCAGTTTATTAAACAAAACAAAAGAGTAAAATCCAACAACAAAATAAATCCAAACATAACACATAACCAACACCAGACAATGAACAAATGAAA
Organism: Anabarilius grahami; assembly: GCA_003731715.1. Taxonomy (NCBI): domain Eukaryota; kingdom Metazoa; phylum Chordata; class Actinopteri; order Cypriniformes; family Xenocyprididae; genus Anabarilius; species Anabarilius grahami. The sequence continues at coordinate 4,965,191 of RJVU01051519.1, read as the reverse complement.
CTGAGGGCATATATACACTGGAACTAATGAACAACTGAGGAACAGGTGTGTGTAATCAATGAAACAATGAGTAACAATGGCAAAGGAAATGATGATAACAAACTAAAAGTCCTTGAAAATGAAACAGAAACACAACAGAATCGTGACAACTTTAAAGTAAATATGAAAGTAAAATGAAGCAAGTTTTTTTTACTTATAACTTGGATGTATAAATTAAATTAATGTTTAATTCCCTTAACACAAATGTCCTTTTAAAAATGCCTTTTATTTAATTTCCCTGAATTTATTATACTACATAAGCATTTTAGTAAAAATAAATATGAAAATAAACCTACTTTTGTATGTCTATACATGTCCATTTGCACATGTTTTTTTTACTCTCGGCCTCCTATTACATTGCTGATTCCTCTGAAAGGTTTGTTTGCACACATGTCTGAGTGTTTGCATTATGTTTGTGTACATGAATTACCTTTGATGTCTGGGCCTCTTCCACTAGTTTGACTATCTGGCTGAGCGTGGTCTCTGCCCCTACATGTGTGGCTTCCACTAGCAGAGCTCCATGAGCGTTAATAGAGCCTGCAATCACACAACTGCCTGCTTTCTTAATGACCGGCATTGGCTCCCCTGGAATGACAACAGACTTTCAGTTAGGATTTCAGATTCGTATCCATCAGACAGCTTTGGACCTTTGGACCAATATAATGCCAGTATAATGAACATGACAGATCACTAGGAAAAAGCAGAAGGTGAAGCCAGAAACCAAAAATCATACTTTGAGAAGGCACTTATGCTCACTCACATTTGAAAAATGAACATTTTGTCATCATTAAACTACTCACTCTAATGTCATTCCAAACCCTTTCGCTCATCTTCAGAACACAAATGAAGATATTTTTAATGAAATCTGTGAGAGTCCCTTCATTGAAAGTCTATTCACCCAAAACTATGACGCTTTAAAACGTTCACAAAGAGATTGTAAAATAAATCCATATGAATTGAGCGGTCGAATCCAAGTCTTCTGAAGAGACATGATCGGATTTAATTGAGGCATTTATTCACATATAAACATTGATCAGCGAACATAAACAAAAGCTTAACCGAACCTGCTTGACACGCAAGAACAAACAAGCATGCTTGAGCTTCTGTGAGCAAATTTGAATGCTGTAATCATTGTTCGATGAGTTTTGGGTGAATAGACTTTCAATGGAGGGACAGAAATCTCTGCAATTTCCTTAAAAATATCATCATTTGTGTTCTGAAGATGAATGAAAGTCTTATGGATTGGAACGACATTTTTGGGTGAACTAACCCTTTACATTTTCACCAAAGGGGATTTGTGTACTTTTTATGTTAAAACACTTTCTCCTATCCCAGCTTAATATGCAAAGACAAGTATAAGCACACTGCACCTTTAACTTAAAATCTCTATGATTGCACCTGAATCACTGGGAAAACCTACAGCGTATGTACTATGTTGACAGATTTAACATCCTAAGCCACACAAACCCCCACTGACTAAGTCAAAGTCTTACCAGTGATAAGGGACTCGTCTGCCATAGACGTGCCTGCAATGACCTTCCCGTCAACAGGGAACTTCCCCCCTGGTGCCACCTTTACCACGTCGCCCCTCTGCACCAGCTCCACAGATACCTGCTCTTCTCTGACACATGACAGGGTATTGACAGTTTAGTCTTGAAACACAGCACACATCTACCAACACCATTCAGTATTATGAGGTTCTTCTAGATCTTATGAAATTCATTTATGCCAGGGGTGCTCAATCCTGCTGCTGCTGCTGTCTCACACTTACAGCAGTTTATTCTGCTTTTTTGTTGCTTTTCACAACAAAATATTTGTAAAAGAGGAAGTAATTTTAATATGGTATCATATAAATATGATATATAATAATATTATATTACATATCCTCAAGTCTTTCACAATGTTTCACATTCTTTACAAAATATACTCCAGTAATAAAGTCGCAAATTCTGTATTTTATTATAATTAACAATTTAGAAATAAAATATACACTACCGTCTAAAAGTTTGAAAAAATTATTTTGAAAGAAAAAGATACTTTTATTAAGAAATGACACATTAAACTGATCAAAAGTGACTGTAAAGAATATTGATAATAATAAGAAATGTTTCTTGAGCAGCAAATCAGCATATTAGAATGATTTCTGAAGGATCGTGTGTATGTACGGTAAGTTTCATTTGTGAGCAATGCTTAATACTTGTTTTAATGATAATTAAATGTGCTGTGAAGGATTGTTTTTTGGAATATCACACATATATGTCTACATATACTACCAGGCTGGCAGATGTCATGAAATAAGTGTCCTGGGAAATCATACCTGTCTCTGTGACAGCCCTCTGAAACAGAAAAAAAGGAGTTCGGAGAAGCAGTGCTTATATCTGTCAGAAATGCTCCCTGCCTGTCAATCATTTTGTGTGTTCGGGTTTGCTGGCATGTCCTTCGAGGATGGGGTTTTGGAGAGAGAAACTTACGAGTCAAGGAGTTCATTCTGACAACACTAAATTTGATACATATAAATAAAAAGGTTGATATCAAAATAACATGAAAAATCAAAAATGGCACATCATGTCAAAAAGGTTGCTGACCCCTGCTATAATCAGTCACTTATGAGCATATTGAGCACCCCTGAAATATGATTAAGCTGTTAGTTTCTAGCTAAAAGCTCATATAATTGCTCTCTATTCTGTAGAGAGTGAACTGAACCTGATGATGATGTTGTCTCGGCCCAGGGACACTATAGTGGCATCTGTGGCCTGAAGTGACATGAGTTTAGCCAGAGCCTCAGAAGTTTTACTCTGAAAGGACAAAATAAAAGCAAAAATCATGTGTTTTTATCTCATTATTATGCAAGCTAATAAGCAACTAGTTAAAAGTGAGAACTGTTCCCCATGCTAAAGTGTTACTGCTAACTTTATATTGCACAGTTTTTGTACTAAAACCAAAGTTTTGTACCAAAACTCAAGTTTCAGGATATTTTGTGGCTGTTCCTGTTACTGATTAAACCAAAGAGAGTTCAGAGCAGCTTGAGGAATCTCCACAGTCCAGTAATGTGATAAAACCCTAAACAGCTTGATAATAAATTAGGCTGCATGGGAAATATCAAGATAAGTGTATATTAAAATATGGATATGGAAATGACCACCAGTCAATTTCCTCATAAGGGATATGAAAAAAAGTGTTGTTATGTAACCTAAACAAAGTCCTTTATATGATAACATCTAAATTAACTGGCTTTATTTAATATGACTAACGCAAAATATATTATTATGACCAGTTTATAATATACTACATTAGGTTTACACCAACAAAAGTCATTTTTAAAGGTCAGATCACCAAGAATGATCTTTTTAATCCCCATTTTCTGTTTTGGGTCTAAGTGCTGGTTAATATCTCAAAATACATATACTTGCCATTAGGGTATTAGGCTGATACACCATGACTTTTCCTAATCTTATGTGAACTAATTAAAAACATTACTTGATAACCTGCTTCAAATATCTCCCAAGATGTGCTGCCTCTCAGTTACTATAACACATTTACCATTGTCAGAAACTGCAACATTTTGCTACTGATAACTTTACTCTCCTAAAGAGTTAACAACCGAGAGAAACTGATAATTTTTTGTGTTTCTTTACCTTAGCAACATGCTCCAGCCAGCGTCCTAGAGCGATGAATACAAAGAGCATCGGAGGCGTATCAAAGAATGTCAGAGGACTCTGTTTGGCTCCTTCAATCATGGCCACGATCAGCACAATGAATGAATACACATACGCAATGGTGGTTGCCAAGACAATGAGCACGTCCATGTTGGCTACACCATGTCTTAGTGAACGGTATGCTTGTATGTAGAAGTAACGGCCACCTAGAAACTTAATGAGAATAAAGAAGAATGAGAAAAAGAGAGTGAAATACTATTAAAGATTTATCAGCTGTCACTCAAACTATTATGTATGACCTTTATGTGATAAATGTTCACTGTAAAATGTTACTAATATAAAAAAAAGCATAAAAGATTAAATCATCCTTATTTCAGAGTAACACAAAAATGCCGTACAGGCAATCATATTCTACATTCTATGCCCACATATAAATAGTCCATTACAAGACCCAATGTGCATCCATAACCTGTAGTGGAGGTACCTGAACAGGTGTGCAGAGCAGGAAGAAGGCCAAGTTAATGATGGAGAGACCAGGTAGGATGTTCTGGTCCACAGGCATGGAACCACCATGCTCCTTGTGTTGACTGTCCATCACCATCATGTAGATCATCAGACCCATCACTGGGATCCCAAACACCAGGCTGAACAGAAACGAATGCTTCCATCTGCAGGTACAGAGCAATTTACATTATATACATATTAATATATAAACTTACACCCTCTCTGACACATACACACACGCACGTTAGGTTTCCAAGTTTTATGGGGATTTTTCATAGACATAATGATTTTTATACTGTACAAACTGTATATTTAATCCCCTAACACCTAAACCTACCCATCACAGAAATCTTTCTGCATTTTTACATTTTCAAAAAACATCACTTAGTGTGAATTATAAGCTGTTTTGAGCACCAAAAAATGTCCCCACAAAGACAAGGATTTCTGATATTGCCATCTTTGTAGGGACATTTTGTCCCATAACGTAGGGTTTTACCAGGACCACACACACACACATATATATGTACACATACACACACACACACACACGTTCGTTTTTGTGAATTGTGGGGACATTCCATAGGCGTAATGGTTTTTATACTGTACAAACTGTATTTTCTATCCCCCTACACTACCCCTACCCCTAAACCTAACCATCACAGGAAACTGTGCACACTTTTACTTTCTCACAAAAACTCATTCTGTATGATTTATAAGCCTTTTGAAAAGTGGGGACATGGGTAATGTCCTCATAAGTCACCTCTTTTTGTAATACCTATGTCATACCCATGTCATTATACACATTTGTGTCCTGATATGTCACAAAAACGCACACACACAAACACACACACACACAGAAATAAGGTTAAATTTGAAAAAGATACTTGCTGCCGAATTTCCTCCTGGTGGTCCAGTGTGTTGTTCAGTCCCTCTTTTTTTATTAAAGACACACCAAAACCCAAACCCTATAGAAAAGGGGGAAAGGATAGAGCGACAAATTGACAAATTAAATGAGCAAATAAGAATAACAACAATAAATTGATAAAATAACACTAATATTAAAACTTGTTTAAACCTCATCCTTGTCAATAATATTAATATAATTTTACCTCAATAATTCGGACGATATCTCGAGAGCCTACCAAATCCGAGTCAAACTTCACATGAGCTCTGTTTGTCGCCAATGCAACAGAGGCTTCCAGTATTCCCTTTGTCCTTAAAAGTCTGCTCTCGATGTTATGGACACAGGAAGCGCATGTCATACCGGTGACCTGATGAAATATCAGTGTTAAGAATGAAATCCCCAAGACTGAAACAAGCTCAGAGGCCTATAAATTGCTGATATCAAACCATTCCTTTGTTAAATTCTACATCAGACCTTCATAAGAATTTCATCTCTCTTCCTACTGGTTTATATATAAAAAAGAGGACAAGTTTTTTTTCTTTCAAATAAATAATATTTTGCCTTGCAGAGATCATGTTCCCAAATACAAAAACTTTTCAATTCAAGCAGTGAAAAATGTTTGAATACATTTACTTTGGAAAGATGACTTGCGATTTTGCAAATATAAAAGTGTGAAAAAAATGTATAATTTGGTTTTAATTTGTGTGACATTGTTAAAATATATTATTATGAATATTTACTTCTTGCGTTTCAAACAACCAGAGTATAAAAAGATATTTTAAGTAAAATCTGTACCTTCAGGTACTAATAAAAGACTCAATTTAATTGATAATGGTGGTTAGTCATATTGTTTTAATAAAAATGACTAATAATTTGGACATTTTTGAGAATCTTGTGATAAAAAAAAATTATTTTAACAATATCTGTTTAATAAATTACCAATATCAGTTTCAAATATCTAAAGAGAAAAAGAACATATTTAGTCCCATTTTTTTTATTTAGGAAACAAGAACAGGTAAAAGTGCACCCACAAATGCACCCAGACACCAGTGTTATTTTAGTACCACTGAGATACTATTATAGTTTTTTATTTTATTTTCCATTTTAATTTTAATTTCAGTTAAAGTTTTAGTTGATGGACCCCATTGTCTTCCATAGTATTTTTTTTCTACATACTATGGAAGGCAATGGGGACCATCACTTTGGTTACTGACATTCTTCAAAATATCTTATTTTGTGTTCAGCAGAAAAAAGAAATTCATACAGGTTTGGAACAACTTGAGGGTGAGTAAATGATGACAGAATTTTCATCTTTGGGTAAACTATCCCTTTAAAGGTATAGTTCACGCAAAAGTGAAAATTATCCCACTGTTTACTCACCCTCAAGCCATCGTAGGTGTATATGACTATCTTCTTTCAGACGAACACAATCAGAGATATATTTAAAAATATCCTGGCTCTTCCAAGCTTTAGAATGGTAGTGAACGAGGGGGCGTGTTTTGAAGCCCAAAAAATGCATCCATCCATCATAAATATAATCCATACGGCTCCGGGGGGTTAATAAAGGCCTTCTGAAGCGAAGCGATGGGTTTTTGTAAGAAAAATATCCACATTTAAAACTTTATTAAGAATAATAACTAGCTTCCGGCAGACGGCAGTACGTATCGAATTACGGAGAAAGAGTAACCCCTGACCTGACGAATGCGGAAGCGCAGAGGATAGAGGAAAACAAAACACCGTTAACAAATTAGAAGTCTAAAACGAGAATTTTTAAAGAAAATTGTCAGAGGATTTTGATATAAGAGAAGATGAGCTTGAGTTTGTTGCCCAGCCCTATCTGTCTAAGCTTACGATACTCCTACATCCTGCGTCATACATCGCATCAGGGGTTACTCTTGTGGCGCAAGTTGACTTGTGCAGTGTGCGTATGGTCGTCTGCTTAAAGCTAGTTATTTTAGTTTATAAAAGTGTTAAATATGGATATTTTTCTCACAAAAACACATTGCTTCGCATCAGAAGACATTTATTAACCCCCTGGAGCCGCATGGATTATATTTATGATGGATGGTTGCATTTATTTTGGGCTTTAAAACACGCCCCCCCCGTTTACTACTAATATAAAGCTTGGTAGAGCCAGGATATTTTTAAATATATCTCTGATTGTGTTCGTCTGAAAAAAGATAGACATATACATCTAGGATGGCTTGAGGGTGAGTAAATCATAGGATAATTTTAATTTTTGGGTGAACTATCTCTTTAAGTTATAATAATAACGCTGCCGGACACTCACAGAGAGATCCAAGACACCGTCCTGGACTGTATTCTCTTCAATCACTGAGGCACCAAACCCTAAGTGAGAGATAAGTTGGACGATATGTGCTGGGTCCAAAAGACCGGGATCATACTTCACCTCTGCCTTTCCACCCATCAGGGCGACTAATACTGATTTAATACCTAGACAATCAACACACATACAAAATCATATCACTGTTATGCTTATATAATATTGATAGCAACTTAAATACAGTTCAAAAAAGTACTCTTAATCCTAAATGCCATTTTTACCTTCATGTTTCAACAGGTTTCTCTCAATGTTGGCCACACAGGATGCACAGGTCATCCCTGTCACATGAACAAAACATTTCCGTGTCTCTCTCTCCTCTGAGCCACAGAGGTTGTCTTTGGTGATTTCACTTGGTGAAGATTTGGATGTGTGGCCTTGTGAGGGCAGGCGTTTCAGACCACTTGACATCTGACTGCTTGATGGAACTTCACAAACCCCAGAATCTTTGAAAGAGAGAAAAATTGTGCACAGTATGGAAGACATTCAATGTGCATACTGAACATAAGTGAAGAATTATTTTTAACCCCTTAGCATTCCTATAATATTTGCCTAAAACACCAATAAAAGGCATACCCGAAGTAAATTGCATGTTGTTCTTGAACCATTTGAAGTATATGCATGTTTTTTTGTTTTTTTTAAAGGTATGTGTGTACGAGTGAAAATTAGGGCTAAAATCATGCAGTGTGTACCCAGCATTAGCTTTAGATATTTGTAATTTAGCTTAAAGGGTTAGTTCACCCAAAAATGAAAATTCTGTCATTTATTACTCACCCTCATGTCGTTCCACACCTGTAAGACCTTCGTTCATCTTCAGAACACAAATTAAAATAATTGTGATAAAATTTGATGGCTCAGTGAGGCCTGCATTGCCAGCAAGATAATTAACACTTTCAGATGCCCAGAAAGGTACTAAAGACATATTTAAAACAGTTCATGTGACTACAGTGGTTCAACCTTAATGTTATGAAGCGACGAGAATACTTTTTGTGCACCAAAAAAACAAAACAGCTTTACTAAACAATATCTAGTGATGGCAGATTTCAAAACACTGCTTCATGAAGCTTCGAAGCTTCACAAATCTTTTGTTCCGAATCAGTGGTTCGGAGCGCGTATCAAACTGCCAAAGTCACGCCCCCAGTGGTGAACCATTAAAATTTCGAAACACTTATGACGTGACGAAGCCTCATTAACTGAAATCACGTGACTTTGGCAGTTTGATACACGCTCCGAACCACTGATTCGAAACAAAAGATTCATAAAGCTTTGAAGCTTCATGAAGCTCTTTTTTGAAATCGCCCATCATTAGATATTGATGAATAAAGTCATTATTTTGGGGGGTTTTTTGGTGCACAAAAAGTATTCTCATCGCTTCATAACATTAAGGTTGAACCACTGTAGTCACATGAACTGTTTTAAATATGTCTTTAGTAGCTTTCTGTGTATCTGAAAGTGTTAATTATCTTGCTGGCAATGGAGGCCTCACTGAGCCGTCGGATTTTATCAAAAATATCTTAATTTGTGTTCCGAAGATGAACGAAGGTCTTACAGGTGTGGAACGACATGAGGGTGAGTAATCTATTACAGAATTGAAATTTTTGGGTGAACCCTTTAAACAAAATGAAATGTTACCTTGGCAACTAGCTGGAAATAAAATTAAGTTTAAGCTTGTCATGTTTTATTTTATTTCAAGTAATTTTGTTATACTATTTTGATGGTCCTCTGTTGACTATAAGTAACGTTGCACCTACATGTCAACTAGCAGCCAGTATTAGTAGACTGTCTGCATCATTATATTTGCCAACACTATATATTGATTATCCCCAACAGATGTTCTACTGACTATAAGTAATTTTACAAGTACATGTCAATTTATTAACCCTAACCCTACCAGTCTACTAAAACTCTTCTAATAATACTCTAATGAGAAATAGTTGATAGTTGTAGGTCTAGTGTTACTTATAGTCAATAGAATGTCTAAGGTGACTATCATAATAAAGAGTAACTAATTTTTTAGTTAGTTAACGATAATAAACCTATGCTATAATAACTTAATTTTTATAATCCTACAGTACTTTTTTTTTTTTAAATGGCTTCAATTAGTGATCATGGTTAAAAAGTTATGAACATTTCTGAGAGAGAGAGAGAGAGAGAGAGAGAGAGAGAGAGAGAGCAGTCTACCTAAAGCCTCTTTAATCTGATTAACTCTCCTACTTTCCCTTTTAAATGTTGCCATGTCTGGGTTTTGAGTCATTCAAGAACACTTCATGTTATTCTAGAATGGCAACCTGTGTGGTAACCAAGGAAACCGGACAGACTTTGCTGGCAGAGAAGAAACCACTGTCTAGACAAAATATCTACTTAGTTTTAAGTGTTCCCTGTGAGAAAGATGATCTTCACTGTGTGAGAGATGTATTCTAATATGTATCCACTACCTTGATCCAGCCACGCTTCAAATCCCATGTCCTCAATTGCTGCCCGCAGTTCTTCTGGACAGGTCACGCTGGAGTCAAATGTTGCAATTCCCTTCTTTTCCTGTAAGCAAACTTTTATGGAGCGTACCCCAGCTCTCTGAGACACAATTCCCTCTATGGTTTGAACACAAGAGTTGCATGTCATTCCTTCAATTCCAATGGTGACACTCTGGAGTGGAATACTGGTGGAATTCAATCTAGAGTTCCAACCAGGAATGGAAACCCTAAAATTCCCTGGTGGAATCTCCTCTAAGAACCCTTTAACACTCTCCAGGGTCAGCAGAGATGGGTCAAATCTAAGGTCCACACTTCCTTTTTCCAATGAAACGAATACAGAGTTTACACCTAACATTCCCGACAAGGTGTCTGTTATGTTCTTCACACATGACCCGCAATGCATCCCTTCAACGCCTAACGTCACCTCAGACCAATCAGTCGCCGAAGGCTGTAGTTTGCTTAGCAAGGTCAGAAGTGATGCATCAAACCCCATATCCTCAATATGTTTTCTCAAATCCTCAGGTGTGATCTTTGCCGGGTCAAACCTCAAAGAGGCTTCTTTATCGCTCAAAGACACCTGGACACCAACAACACCTTGAAGACTTCCAATCCACTCTTCAATAGATCGGACACATGATTGACATGTCATTCCCAGCACCCGGATCTTCACCTCAGTCTCCTCGACCACCAATTGGTGGCCCAAATTGCGCTTCAGTCCATTGGGGCCCTCTGATTCATAACCAAGATTATCAAAAGCATGTTTTTCAGGGGTCCAGCCCTCCCGTGGACTTCCTTTCTCCTAAAAAAACAATAAAACTGAGAATAAACCTATTAGCTTAAAGATATTACTTACCAGTTGAGAAATATAATGTATTTTCACTTTGTATTATTGATATGTGCTACTATTTTCAAGGCATTTTAAACATTTATTAAAGTGAAAACACTCAACTGAACCCAATAAATTGGCTTCAAATCTGAGGCTCTACAAAGCACTTGCTACACACACACACACACACACACACACACAGAAGTATTAGAGCAGATTAGTAAAGGTTGTCTGACTGAACAATCAAATCACAAGACTTGGAATTTACTCCTCCTATTTTACTACTCAACGGCTTTTTTGCATGATTACAATTGAATGATGATCACATTTGATCCAAAAGGCCATTTTTATTTGTACTATATGCATTTTTTATGCATCAGGCTTTGATCAAAAGAGCTAAAGTTTCTCAGAGGCCAGAATACCACAAAAGTCAAGACTGTAAAAAGTTTGCAACAGCAAACATTGTTGTCGTTCGTTCTTTAATTGCTATTTATATTAATGTTATTGAATTTGACATTTAACCTTCTAGATAGATACAGATTTAAAAATGCTCATTCAAGTAGATAGAAATTGAAATATATAACCTATAGCCTACTATCCATGGACCCCTAGTTCAAGCCTTGGCATTAGATAATAAAAGATCAAAGTAAGATGGCACACATTATTTCAAACAAAGCATTTCAAATTTATAATTCAAATAAATAAATATAGACACAGGCCTATGTATGAAATAAATATATATAAAAAAAAATAATAATAATATGTCCACAAAAATCACACTTAGACTAATTAATGGCCAAAAAAGCATGAGAGAAGTTACTTCTGAAGTTACTAGCACTTAGTTTGATATTTTGTTATCTAATGTAATGAAATTCACTTTTGTGTAGCTTAAATGTCCAAATTTTTGGGAAACTGTATGTATAGTAGCCTGTAATACATATAGGCTACATATGTATTTTCTGTAGAAAATAAAAACAACAAAATAATTTTTCAATATTTCTTAACGTTTGAAATAACCTATTGTAAATACAATTATTTTTCATAATAAAAACTATCTGTAATGATCGAATTGTTATGAATGAAACTAACCTCATATTCCTTCGGTCCATCTTTACTATTTTGTGAGACAGTACAAACGCAAAGGTCCGGCCCGCAGCGGCACAGAGGTTTGCAGTCTTCCATGCAGAGCTTCTCCCCACTGACTGGCCCATTATCAGACGACTTTGAGATAAACTTGGCAAGACTACTGAAAGGACTGAGTTTATTCATTGTACTGCTGTTCCAGTAGATCTAGGACTTTAGTTTAGATTACCCTTTCTTAGCCAACAATCGAAAACCAAAAACCGATAGTTTGTGGCATATCACTGCTGTTGAGTCAAGGATTGTCCTGTGGCGTGACGGTCCGCGCGCATTTAAATCTCCACAGGTTTTGCGCTCCGCGTGTCATCTCGCTCATCACCCGCTATGGATTTTGCACCCGTCACCGCCGGGCAAACTTTTGCGCGTCACATTTTCTGTCAATGATTAAACTGAATGATGTTACCGAGTGCAAAACTAAAACAAATAAATGTTATAAATCAGTTCCGAGCAAAGCACACGACTGTATCATTACACGACTCCAAAACTTGGCAGTGAGGAAAAACCTTCACTGTAGGGACCTCCTAATGGACCAAACGAGGACAGCGACTTACTAAAAAGGCTGTCTTTATTATAATTAATGTATTAATTAACTAAGAAATCATGGAGCTAATAAAAGTACAGACATATTTCACAAAAAGAATCTGCGTTGTGATTGGATCAGTTAATGTGTAGGCCTACCTGTAAAATCATGTTACAGATATTTAGTTGAACAAGTAGCTATTTTGTTGGGGTTTCTTACTCTGACAAGCTAACAGTGTTTTTGGCCTTCATTTCTTTCAAGGGTTTTCGTTTGTTTGCTTGTTTGTTTGTTTTTTTACCCCAAATATCATTTACAGTTATAGTTAGTCACTTATATAGCATAGTTTAGTCTCACATTTAGCAACGCTGAAAGTCATAAACAAGTCTTTCGTTTCAAAATAAATGTGATAATTTGGGGGATTCTCATTAGTCACTCAATTTTCCATCTTAACATTGTTAAAAGTTAGATAAAATCACTTAACCTATGGACATAGTGCATAGCTAATGTAGCAAACTGGTACATTTCTGTGGTGTTTTTTCTTGCTATTTAGTTCTTTAAGAGAAAAACTAAATCAAGAAGGGCTACAGCGACTTAATAACGAGCAATGCAACAACTTACTGAAATATTGAGAGGAACAATAAAGCGCCAACCAGCGTTGAACAAGTCAAAAACAAGTGAAACATGATGCAGATGCAGTATTTGTGTTTTCCACTAGGGCGCATGCGTGCTGCAAAATCTTTGCTAAGGAGAGTCACTGCTGATTCTATGATCTCTTGCCCATGATTATTTACATTATTAAAAGGTAAATAATCATATATATACTTTATTCTTTAAAATACCTTAGAGTAAAGTAAACGTACCACATGGTAAGCTATATTAATTATTTGTTGTAGGCTATATATCAAAGTACCATGGTATTAAATATGGTGATAAAAGTTCCACCACAGAACTTTTTGGAAAGGTTCTCAGAGTGTATGTTATGGTTCAATATTAATTTAATAGTAACTCTCTGACACAAAGAAACACATTTTTCAAACCTACAGTCTACATCTTCAGTTTGAAGATGTAGAAGCCAAAGAAGCTTCTTAAATGTAAGAGATACTGTATTTTGATTATTATGCTGAATCTTACCTTACCCATACTGTACACCAGGTGGATCCGTACATTGCCTTTAGAGTCACACGTCCACGTTGTGTTGCGTTGTTTAAATGAGTGGATATTCTGACCTCTCACATCACAGTCACATGACTGTCATGAATTTTCAATTGTCTTTAATTACCAATGACATCAGCATCCACACAAAAAACCCTTACAAACATGCAACCAGTGCACACACGCACACTAGCTTTTGGTAGAAGGATAAATAAATGCATATGCATCATCATTATTTTTCCATATAGGCTACAAGTTTTTACCTACTCAGTATAATTATGCAGTCCTTCAAAAAGCCTTGCTAGACTACCCTGCTGAAAAATCCAGCTGGGATGTTGGTTGCTGTTTTGCTGATCCCCAGCATGGGAAGTGGGAGTGCTGGTGAACCAACTACACAAGCTGAATTTAGCTTGAGAACAGCATGACGATGCTGGTCCACCAGCTAGACCAGCTCTTGCCAGCTCTAACCAGCCTGGACCAGCATGGAAGTCATGCTAGTTTATGCCGCTTTTTTTAGCAGGGTAATTAAACCTTTTTGGTGATATACAGGCCTGAATTGGTTGTTGACAGGGACATGAGGCACTCACCCCCAGAACTGCCATTTTATTAGGGGTGTAACGAAATTCAAACCAAATCGAAAAACCGCGATACACCACCCACGGTACGAACCGCGATACTCTCATGGCATAACCGAACGCTACCCGTCTAGCCCTGGTTCAATGGATCTAGACGACGAATACGGTGTGGTAGCCTAACCACCATTAATCGCAATAAGCTCTGCGTTTTGATAAGGAACAAAGTGTCATCTTTCAAATTCTGTCCATTTAATCACATTCAAAAATAAATTCAAACAAAAAATGCCGTTTTGACGCTCTTTAATGTGATGTGACAGATCTTGTACAGGCGCCTCATTTCAAGCGGGAGCGCGAGTGAACGCGATCATCTCTTCCTCTTTAATACTAGTTACAGAATGAACATCTGAAGGTATGCTGAAAGATACAGTACAACTTACTGAAACATATAATATCTTGTGTAATCACTCAATCAGTATTTCAATGGCGGAAATACGTCAATAAAACAGCTTTTAAACACTCTCACATTGCATTTACCTCAGGCAAGTCCGCAGCTTGTTAGTTCGACAGAGAAATGAACTCTCACTAAATATATGAACTATATTAGCCTATATATTCATTATATTTTACTTAACTTGTTAGTGTTGTGTTGATTAATGTATGTTTAAATAAATCTGTCATGAACTTCATGCCACTGTGACTTCAAAACCGTCAGTTTTGTGTTTCATTACACCCCAACATGTCCTAGCAAATCTGTAGCAAAATCTTCTGCATGACTTGCAAGACTAAAAGTCAAATGCTGTTTAGATATTTTCATTTAACACTCCCCAGTGTCTCATGTTTGGTCTGTTATTGGCCACCCACTTCACTTTGTCTGCATTTGTTTTTCATTCAGATGGCATGGGTGAATGGTTCGCGAGTTTATTTGCTAAATCCCATCCTTTTGAACAGGCCATAAACCAGTCTGTCTCAAGAAAGCGACCAAATATTCCTTGTAAGCTTTATTTAATCTACCCATGTATCATTAACAGGTCTTCACAATACAATCTATAATATTAATAAATTAATGAACATGAGACTATTCCTCACCAGAGGCAAGATAAAATGAGAAAAGTGACATAATTCATTCATACAGTCTATATTTGTGTAACGTAAACATATACAGTGAGTTTTTTTTTTTTTTTTACAAATCTTGTACAAAATAAAAAGAAATTTGTGGTTTGAGTCCCACAGAGAGAGTTGTGAAACTTTATTGCTGTTGGAACAACTTAAAGCATTTGTCTTCTCTTTTGGCTGTGAGCCGTAGGTAGTTTAATCTGCTGACTGTGCTGTACTGCACAGGTGGACACATATTAAAATAAAAGACTTCATTTTTCAAGCGTTTACAGCTACAAAGAGATGGTCTCTAAGGTCTGTTGATGTGAGCCATACTTAAAAACCCTCCAGAGTCTGTTTCTAGTCTCACAAATGGCTTACTACCTCATCCCTTTCCTGCTTGTTTTGTGTGTTTCCAGAGTTTGACCTATCTGTGTTGGAGAAGCTCCCAGACCGGCTGCCCTCTGCCCTCTTCCTTAATGAGTTCTCCACCTTAAGGGAAAGCCCGGAAGAGCTGTACACCAGAGGAGGGATGGTGTTGACAAGAATCAGCTGCAGAGGCCTCCTTTCCTCACGGTAGCGGCAACGCATGTACCTGGCGAAAGCGGCACGGTAAGTCTTATTGAAGAGTGTGTAGATGAAAGGGTTGACCGCCGACGACAGATAACCCACCCAAACAAACACGTTCATCAGTCCCCCCACCAAATGTTCATCACACGCCGAGCCGCACGCCACCGCCATCACGTTCGTCACGAAAAACGGACACCACATGATCACAAAGAGAAGGAAGACCACGCCAAGCACTTTAGAGGCCTTCTGCTCATTGCTGATGGACTGCATGGAGCGTCGGCCGGATCCTCTGGAAGCCCCGTCACGGCAGAGAGACGAACGCGAGAAGAGACGCTCGGAGGAGAGGGAGCCTCGAGGGAGGAGTCCAATAGTGGACGACCATTTTGGGCGCACGATGAGTTGGTCCAGGCACAAAGTCGCTTCGCTTTGCAGAGCACTGATGGTGAGAACGTAGGTGACGACCATGATGATGAGCGGGATGAAGAACGCCACAAAAGAGCCAATCAGAACGAAATTGTCGTCCGTCAGTTGGCAGCTTTCGTTCCGGAAGACTTTGGAGTGATCGTGCAGGCCGAGAACTGGGACAGGCATGGAGATAACTTGAGACAGATGGAGACAAAATGAGAGTAAGAAGACAGCTTGGTGCTATGGTTTGGCATACCAGTGCTAATAGATGCAGTCTCAGCTGTTTAACATTTCAGAATTGCAATTTCCTACTGGCTTTGAGAGATCTAGAACTTACCCACAGAGATGGTCCAGGCTGCTATAATTTTGACTCTGGCTCTAGTAAGCGAGTTTGAGCGGCTGTGGTGGATGGGGTTACGGATGGCAATGTATCGGTCCAGAGAGATGGTGCACAGGTGCATGATGGAGGCGGTGGAGAAGAGAACGTCCAGGTAGATCCAGATCGGACATAAGGCTGAGGGGAGTGGCCAGGTGTAACCTAACACATAAAGGACACAAAAAGTGTCACATTCTGGACAAGCAAATACTTGTTTGTCATAGGTTACAGTCATAGAATATATTGAATATTCAATGGTCAGAACATTTATTTCTAAATATGTATATATTTGAGGGGTTATATTATGAGTTATCCGTGGAGCTTCTTGTGCTTTATGAAAGGAAGGAAATCTGACGTTTACATTGACTACATTTACATGTGCACCAATAATGTGATTATTCATAATATTCAGAGTAAGGTCTTAAAGGGTTAGTTCACCCAAAAATGAAAATTATGTCATTTATTACTCACCCTTGTGTCGTTCCATATCCGTAAGACCACCGTTCATCTTCGGAACACAAAATCAGACCTTTTTGATGATGTCTGGGAGGTTTCTGTCCCTCCATAGATATCCAACGCAACTACCATTCCAAGGTCCAGAAAGGTAGGAATGACATCATTAAAGTACTCCATGTGACTCCAGTGGCTTAAACTCAATAAACAACAATTAAAACAACAATAAACACTCACACATGTGCGCTTTGTTGACGCGTATCNAGACCTTTTTGATGATGTCTGGGAGGTTTCTGTCCCTCCATAGATATCCAACGCAACTACCATTCCAAGGTCCAGAAAGGTAGGAATGACATCATTAAAGTACTCCATTTGACTCCAGTGGCTTAAACTCAATAAACAACAATTAAAACAACAATAAACACTCACACATGTGCGCTTTGTTGACGCGTATCCGAACACAAAATGCAAAATGCTCGTGAACACACGTGGCAGATCAATATTTTTGTAAGTAAAGTGGTAAATTAAGTTTTTTGGCACAAAGTACTAGCGTGGCTTAATAAAATTGAGGCTAAACCACTGGAGTCACATGGAGTACTTTAATGATGTCATTCTTACCTTTCTGGACATTGAAACTGGTAGTTGCGTTGGATCTCTATGGAGGGACAGAAAGCTCGCAGACTTCATCAAAAAGATCTTGATTTGTGACCCTGGACCACAAAGCCAGTCATAAGTCGCACGGGTATATTTGTAGCAATAGCCAACAATACATTGTATGGGTCAAAATTATCGATTTTTCTTTTTTTGCCAAAAGTCATTAGGATATTAAGTAAAGATCATGTTCCATGAAGATATTTTATAAATTTCCTACCATAAATATATCAAAAATTTATTTTTGTGAGTGGATATGCATTGCTAAGGACTTCATTTGGACAACTTTAAAGGCGATTTTCTCAATATTTTGATTTTTTTGCACCCTCAGATTCCAGATTTTCAAATAGTTGTATCTTGGCCAAATATTTTCCTATCCTAACAAACCATACATCAATGGGAAGCTTGTTTATTCAGCTTTCATATGATGTATAAATCCAAATTTCAAAAAATTGACAAATTGGTTTTGTGGTCCAGGGTCACATTTGTGTTTCGAAGATGAACGAAGGTCTTAGGGATGTGGAACAACATGAGGGTAAGTAATTAATGACAGAATTTAAATTTTTGGGTCAACTAACCCTTTAATCGCAGTAAGATGTTTATATGAAATGAGCAGAACTCTTCCCTCCAGTTTACATGCATTTTTCATTACTCTGATTATTCGTATGATTTAACCACACTCAGATAGGCACACAGTATGCATGTTACCGGCCATTGTTTTAATCTACTCACATCAAATTCAAAAAACATTTTTATGGACGTACTA
Organism: Anabarilius grahami; assembly: GCA_003731715.1. Lineage (NCBI taxonomy): Eukaryota > Metazoa > Chordata > Actinopteri > Cypriniformes > Xenocyprididae > Anabarilius > Anabarilius grahami. Next base: position 4,946,750 of record RJVU01051519.1, on the reverse strand, counting down.
GATATTATATGGTGCCGCGATGAACATGGCAATGCTGGCTTTGCATAAGCTGCCGTTGCATTCTTCGTGCCGTCTAGATGAAGATACGGAGCAGAGACTGTGCAGCGAGTTGTGTTGACAGAGTTTAGCGATTTAGAGAGAAAACTTCAGAATAATGTCACAGAGTTCATTCATGAAGTTCATGTGTTGTGCCGATTTTCGACCCCCTGCCAGATTATTACCCCCCTAGTATTGGTAGGTTTAGGAGTAGGTGTGGGAGAGGGTTTAGGATTAGGGCTGGGGTTAAGATTAGGCAATCAGGCAACTTCAACGAAGGGGGTCAGGGGGTCGAAATTCGGCACAACACCGGCATCCGTGTACGTCCGAGCACATGTGCACTTTGGTCATAATGCGATTAAGGGGTTTGCATCCCTGTTTATTGCGATTAAAATCTGCGTACGCCATTGTTAAAACCACAGATTTACTTGTTTGATTAGTGACCTACAAGTAGCTAGTGCAGAATCGTAGAATAGTACGTCATAATAAGGGTCAGAGAGAGGGTGAAAATTGTAAAGTGTATGTTTTGACTGCAAAAAACTTTACTTACATCATAAGTGGACCTCAGGGTACAATAAATAGTAAACATGTATTAATATAACCCCATTAAATGGAATTTACACTATACATGAACAAGAACTGTGATGTTTAATAATTGCTGACACACAGCTGTGCTAATATAATACATCACTATTGTTAATCTGAACTTTTAATATCTAAAATATGTTCAAGTCTTCATTACCACCAATAATAATTATCTAGAAAAAGGTGGGTACCAGTTACTGGCAAAATAAAGTGTTGTATTTCATGAGAATCAGCCCTTTGGTTTGCTGACTCACAAAGAACAGAGATGTTTTGGAAGGCACTGCGTCTCTGTGTTTGATTGAATCTAAACACAAAGAAATGTGTTCTGGAATCAGAGATGAGAGAGTAGAAGACTCTCGGTACAGATAGAGACAGTGGTAGTCATCAATAGCACCATCACACTCAATGGTGTGCTTCGAACCGTAAAGTCATAGAATCTCCCAGAATTCTCACGACAGGTTCAGCTGAAACAGAGAGCTGTGTATTTATCAGTGCCTGGAGTTTCTCAGAACACAACCATGGTTACATGTAGGCTATATAAATTCAATTACTCCTGCCAGGTTATATAATAACATTACATCATGTGGGAATAACCTGTTTCAGGGGGCAAAAGATGATGCAGGGTCTCGTAGCTGTTGTCACTCAGAATGAGTTCTGCATTGCGTGTTTGGACGTTTGATTTAGAAACAATGTGTTGTGCTTTAGGCGGACTTTGCTTAGTCTAGGTTTTCATGTAAAATTCAGATCGTTAAAAGATAAACTCGACTAATAAAAGAAGAAAAAGGGAAAATAAATAATTTAGCTGTGTGTTATTGTATTACGCCAGCTGTCATAACACCAAAAAACATGTATCTCTGATAGGACCAGGAAGTGGCATGTTTTATTCTCCTTGGTCAAACTGTTTAGAACATCAAATAGGAAGCATTACAATTTTTTGCTGCACAAACACACACCAAAGCGCAGCATCGTTACTGCATAATTAATTCCTTATCAAAGCGCTGGAAGGAGTAGGAAGAGGAATTTCTCTCCCCATGCGTGAATACAAGCAGACTAATTTAGGACACACCAGACGGCCCAACACACACTCATTATGCGCTGAAATAAATCACCTTCCAGCAAAATGTATGGAGGCCTAATTATTGTTCTAAAGACAAATGCTTCTTTTTCCAGAGATACAAATGTTATAACACAAGAAAGTTTGCAGTATACACCTTTGACATGAAAGAAACTCACTGGAAACATCGAATGAGTGATGATTCTGTGAAACACCTCAAATAAAAAAATCCTTTGACACAACTTGTGTTGTTGAAAGGATTTTTCTGGCTTCTAAACAACTTTATGTGTATCTACAGCATCTGGGGCACATCGTCGACAATCACAGACAATAACACAAGTCAGAATTATTAATGTTAATAAATGGCATGCTGTTAAATATGGCTGAAAATAATTATGATTTGTCCCTTCAGTTTGTAAAAACAAAGAAAAATGATGTTGTTAATGGTTCAAGGCATTCCAGATGTTTATAGGCAGGAGATGTAGTTTGTGTTTTCTGTACAAAAAAAAAACTAAACAAAAAAAAACACACACACAATTTGAACTAAAGTTATTTAAATCCGTTTTTAAACTTTTCCTGCCAAGGACCCCAAATATGATCATCTTCTTGCAATGGACCCACTTCTTCATATATAAAGACAATTGTATATATTTTAATATATTAATTAATAATAATAATTCCTTACATTTATATAGCGCTTTTCTGGGTACTCAAAGCGCTTTACAGTGTATCTTATTCTATCCATACAATTTCAAATTAAGTAAAACCTTTTATTAATCTTAATTTTGGAAAAAAAATATTTTAGCTATATACAGATTTGGTGTTTATTTAGTAAAATAGTCTTTATTAATCTCAATGCAAAAAAGACAATAATAATTTCAAAACAATATTGCGTTAAACATTTCATTAATATGTTATTTTTTTTTAAAAGTGTTACACGTCAACTTTTACAGCCCTAAAAAATATTGTTTCCTTTTTTTTTTTTTTTTTTTTTTTTTATTTTTATTTTTTTTATAA